>BSBK01006700.1:0-367536 GCA_027943335.1 Chamaecyparis obtusa
TCTACTAGTCATCTGACTACAAATTGTTTTCTTTCACATCATAAAGGTGTAGCCACATGGTGGAAGGATGCAAATATTGATCTGACTGTCCTGGTCTCCAACTCTTCCTCTAACGACTTTCTTCAGGTTGATGATGCCTCCCCTAGGGTGATGCTCCTTCTGCCCCGGCCACTTCTGCCCCGGTGGTACTGTATCCACTTGCTGATAGCCTGATACGATCTCCGTTGGTGGCATGATCCCTTCTTCGATTGTTGTTGCTCCTGATTTGTTCCAGCCTATGGTTGTTGAGGTTAACATTGTCAGCAATCTGTTCCTAGTGATGGTATTTTTGTATTACTGGTAGGCTGTTACCAACTAAATTTGACAAAATACAATAAAATTCCTTCTATGGTCTTGTATAGCTTTAAAAATGTATAATTTGCAGTCTTTTAAACGAACAAGTTTTTTGCAGTCTTTTAAGTGAAAAATATTGAATGCGAGATTTGTTTTCAGACGTGAGGCGAGGCATTGTATTCTGGCGCAGTTTACCAGACAGGAGAGACGTTTTGCGGTGTGAGACAGGGTTCAGGCTAAAAGCCCACACAAAATATAGTCTATCAGCTAATTATTTTGGGCTAGCGTTTGATTTTCCTTATTTTGGGCTAGTGTTTGATTTTACAGTTGGTTGCCCTCCATCCTTCGGGGCGATTTGGGCTCTGAAGCTAATTTCTGTAAATCAGGTTTCACACATAAACCAAAAACATAAACTTAAATAGCTATTTCTGTAAACTGAATTAATACTGAAAACGTTGGCTAGGGTTTAATTTTTACTTTTAGTGTTTAATTTTCCAAGTCTGTAGCCCATCTCTATCATTAACTTTGTGGGCGATTTGGGGGATTGGGACTCTGAATTTAGTGGGATGATTAAGAGGCAACAAATCTCTCTGTTTGGGAAATCTCTCCTAGTTTTAGTGGGATGATTCCCCCTTCCCTTATAATTTATGGGTATAGAAAGCAACTGTATTTTCTTATAATTTATGGGTATAGAAAGCAACTGTATTTTTTTTAAGGCATGGCCTCTGTAAAGAGAAGTTGCATATTGCCTATCATTGAAAAATAATCTGAATTAAAATTCAAGCCAGAGAAAACCAAAATCTCATTTGGAAATATAGTGATAAAATTCAGCAATCCCATCTTATACAATTTCATAATTGATCCGATGGCGCTGCAAATTATTTGTAAGAAATCAGGTGAAGAAACTAAATCCTAGGGTTACTTATGCAAAACCTTAATGTCCATGGTTCGAATGTTTCGAATTGAGTCAAGTTTTAGTTGCTCGCCCACCTTACCAGAGTGCCGTCGCCGCCGCCCATAACCTTTTCAGCGACACAATATCGAAAGCCCTAACAGGAACAGGAAAATACCAGTCATCGCTCTCCATATTAGAATTGGGAAAGGTAGTTACAAGCATATTCCTTCCTCCGGAAACCATATTACAGAGTTATACACATCCGCCCCTGTGGTGATTGGATTGAGTTCAAACCATTCAGGTGCGAAGAATTCTTATGTTTTAGGTTTTCAGAAATAGAAATGAAAATGAATCTTTTTGTAGTCTATAATGGACGATCTGTATACTTTCGACATTGACTGAATCAGTAGAAAATCTTCACACAAATCAAATGTAAAGAGTTCCTTACTGCTTCAGTCAATGCCGATAGCATAGATAGTTTCCGAATCAAAAAGATCGCTTGCTTCAAGGATAGGAAACCCTATGCACCTGAACGGGCAAGGAGGATGTTTTTCAATTTAAATGGTCACTTATGTTGAGTTTTTCCACAAATTCTAATTCAAACTTTTGTGGGTGTGTGTGTTTGAGGTTAACTTATTCTTTTAAAACTTATAAATAGTTTGTGTCGTAGGTTGTAAAAGTATAAGAGTTGTATTAATTTGTTATTAACAATTTGTTTTTAAACAAATTAGATGTCAGATTTTTTCATATTTAAAAAATATTGATATTAAGTAAACATATAAAAGTATTTCTTATAATTTGATTGGTTTTTTTTTTTTAATGATATAGATATTTTTTTGGAAAAGTTTGCGTGAGCAAAAATCGTATAGGAAGAAGGGCAAGAAGAAGGTTGTGTGAGCGAAATTTATGGAGTATGACTTATCCTATAAAGATGGTTTGTCAATGGTGGCTTGCATCTTGAATATTTGAGCCTAGACGTCAATTTCTAGATTTATAATGGCATCCTTGAATGCAACACTTTCTGTAAAATGTGAAGAGGTAAGCATGGCCAATCGGAGGATCGAACATGTGTCCTGCACCTTACTAATGAGTCAATGGATTGTTTCTTAAATGTTTGTGCACCTGCATTTGAACACAACCAATTAGAAGATCGAACCTAGCTGCTTTCTTTTTCTTACCCTCTTTAAAGATTAGAAAAATTATATAAATATAATATAAAATTATGAATAAAATAAATTGCCTCCCACACATAGCCTATGCACCTCAATAGTCCATTATATTCTACCTAATCAAAGCTTCTACCTAATCAAAGCTAAATCACTTCCCATTAAGATAAATGTGTTGAAATATCTTTTGTGTAAGGGTTGTTGACCAATAATAGAGATAAATATATGTTTATTAATTTAGATTAATGTCATTTTTTTATGTATGGAAAAATGATATCTTTTAGTCATTTCATTAATACAATTTTTTTCTAAATTTATTCTTTGGAAATTAAGATTGTAAAAATAAACTTTGCAATTATTTTTATGATTGAACATGTTAATTGTTAAATTGATTTAAAGAATTTTATTTTTTTTAATTTTCTCAATTTTTCTCTTTCTTGTTTATTTCCTTTCTTCCTTCAATATGATTTTTTCTCCCGTCCCTTTTTCCTTTTGTTTTCATTTTATCTTTTTGGTTCCTTTGGGGTTTCCATGTAAATCTAGTATCCTTATGTGCATTGGTCTTATGTGTTGCTATCCCTTTGGATTTCTCTAAGGGTGAACCAACAATAGTGGGTTACACTTTTTAGCCAACTTTGACACTTAAATAATCATTTTGAGAAAAACCTTCACATTCAGACACCTATTACTACTAAACCGTAAGGAATTTGAAGATGATGTGAACTATTGATTTGTAACATTTTGTGTGTAGATTATAAATATTATTTTTTGAAAATTTTTAGAATCAATTTGTATCCATTTTTCTATCTCCCTCAAAAACTAGTTTTCTACAATAAATAATTTTTTTAAAGAGTAGCATT
Organism: Chamaecyparis obtusa; assembly: GCA_027943335.1. Classification (NCBI taxonomy): domain Eukaryota; kingdom Viridiplantae; phylum Streptophyta; class Pinopsida; order Cupressales; family Cupressaceae; genus Chamaecyparis; species Chamaecyparis obtusa. The sequence goes on from BSBK01006700.1 coordinate 3,255, forward strand.
CATTAGGCTTGGCATAATTTGTTTTTTCTACAGTAGATATGAATGTGATTCTTTCGTATTTATTTTTATGACATCCATATCTAATGTTTGCAAGTGGTTTCATAACTTTATCTTTATTATTTCATATTTTATTAAGGTTTGAAGTTAATTGAAATTTTGGCATATGTTCATTTGGTTGATCGTAACTTGTCGTGTATGTATCAAATTTTTTTTTGTTAGAAAGAGGACTTCGATACCTAGTACACAGATATTTATGATTTTTTTTTCACTTGTTTTCTATTTCTCCATGAGCGTTGAACATAGAAGTTGATGTTTGGTGATATACCTATTTTTAATTAATCTAGAAAAAGTTCTTAATAAACTCAATATATATTAAAATAATAATAATTGGAAAAATCATTCTGAGTACTACTATCATGCATTTGGGTTTTTCAATATTGTTTCATTTGAGCCCTCAATTTGAGCTTTGAAGGATAGAAAACTATAGAAAATGGGAGACCTTGGGGGGAAGATTTTTAAAAGAGGATTTTATTGCAATATTGTTGAGCATGCCAAAGTTTGGGATTTGGGTGTGTTGACATTAATGTTTATCATTGATGTCAACATATTGATTGTTGTTCAGATAGTATGTTCAGGATGTTCGATGGAGAGGATCTAAGTTGATCAAATGATATGTTTGAGATCTTTAGCTGCGATTGTAAGGTATTATTTATAGGTGTCTGTAGAGCATCTATAGAGGCTCACAAAGGTTAGTATGACAGTTTGAGCGAGGAATGATAGAGTTGCTGGTTACTGGCATCATAGTGTTCCTATGTATAGTGGATGAGTATTTGGTTCGGTATGACTTGGATTTGATGTTTTAGAGGTTGTGAAGACGATGATTACATGGTGCCTTATCATTATGTTCACAACTAGTGTTGTTCATGATCTAGAGTGCAACAACCTATCTTTTGTTATGATTGAGTTTGGTATTTTAATGTTCTTATTGATCAAAGATAAATATGAGTTTGTATTTCCTATTGGAGATGATACAAAGGTTCTGGATGGTATTCACGTTTCTTGTTGGTGTTCTTGGATCTTGTGATGATCATGTTGCTGGTCTGCATTGGTTGAGGTGATCAATTTTTCTATTTTAGTAGTGTGTTGGCATTTCTTCATTTAGGTCCTAGCCAACTTGATGGAGTAACATTTTGTGATTCTTGATGCTATCTTGGCGACACTTAAACATGTTCATGGGTGAAGATTTGGGTCCTATATAGGTATTGGCTAACTTGATTTGGATGGCATTGGAGATTGAGCATAATGTTTATATCTTTTATTGTATTAGGTATTAGTTGACCTAGTGGTTGATTATTCTTTGTAATTGGTATAAATGAGAGATCATTTTGTTATTGTGGAAGTGAGTGAGAGAGAGAGATGCTAGTGTTTGTATTCTTCATTTGAGGAAGAGTTTGTACTTTAGTAGAAATATTTTGGAATAGGAGATACTATTTGTTAGTTCGGTTGTAAAGGACTATATGTCCACCCTATTGTAATTGCAGATAGATTGGTGAACCCTACCGAGGGACATATCTAAGATTGTATTGTGAGAAGTGAGGTCTAGGTAGTGTGCCTGTTGATTTGGTTGTAAGCCTTTGGTTGCAAGTGCATCCTTTTTTCTCCATTTTCTCTTAATTAGATAGTACTTATAACAAAGTGCATTCATCTTGTGGGTTTGACTCCCATTGATTTTTTTCCTTAATCGGGGTTCCCTGAGAAAAAATCTTGGTGTTCTGTGTTATGTGTTGTGGAACTTGCATTACTACTTATCTTTAAGATCTAAGTGATTAAAGTGGAATTAAAAGTAATAGGTATATAAAATTGAATCACCATGCCCCCTCTCAGTTGTGCTTGCCTCCTTTTGTGCCAAACAATGGGTATAATAGCCTAATCCTTTTGGAGAAGCTTGACCGCTCGAAGGAGGTCCAACATGGAAAGTATAAGGAAAGAGAGTCCAAAGTTTGATGGAACCAACTACTTGATTTGGAAGGATCAAATGATTACATACTTGATATGCATGGGGATAAGAGATGAATAGTGGAAGATCATTGAGAATCCTTATGCTATTCCAAATGATCTAAAAATGCTATTATAGATGAAAATAATTCAAGGAGAATATGTTAGCCAGGGACGCCTTGATCAACACCTTATCAAATTTAGAATATTCACACATCTATGGATTTAGGACTACACATGAGGTAAATAGAAATTATCTATGAAGGTGATAAATATGTTAAACAAGATAAGTTGTAGGTATTAAAAGAAAAATATGAAGATGAATGAAGGTGAAAATGCTCCAGTCTATTTACAGAGGGTAAATGGTGTAGTTTGTGGAATCAGAAGTGTTGGTGGTACTTTGACAGACAATAAAATTATAGACAAGATTCTGAGATCTTTTCCTACATCCTATAGTGAAAAATTTGTTGTCATTAAGGAATTGAGAACTAAAAGACTTATTTCAAGAGAATCCTTAGCATGAAGACTTTGTGCCTATGAGATGACTACACTTGGTATGGAACTTTCGAAGGTTGAGACTACATTCAAAGCTAGTTTGACTAAGTATGAATTGGGAGAAATCTCTTTAAAGATGAAATTCAAACACTATGCTAAGGATTGGAAAGATCATGGAAGAAGAAAGGAAGATTGTTGAACTTGAAGAATTGATTGCAAAAATACTACCTAAGGGCTCCGATAAGTATTCAAAGGAAAGTTACCTTTGAAATATTTCAATTGTAATAAGATTGGTCATATTGCATCTAGGTTACCAAACAAAAACTACAAGGATAGTAGACACAAATCCAAGAAATATCATGGTAAGGATCATAAAAGTTTTTATGTTGCTGAAGAAGGTGTGACTAATGATGAATCTATTGCTAGTGAGGAAGAAATTGTGTTTATTTCTATTAAAGAAGATAATCCTAATGAAGAAAAAACATTGGTTTCATGAGTTGTTAAGAGAGATGAATGGGTCATTAATAGTGGATGCTCACGTCATATGACTAGTGACAAGGATAAGTTTGTGAAGCTTGAGGACTATGATGGTGGTGTTGTTAGATTCAGTAACAGTGCTCCTTGTTTGATTAAAGGAAAATGATCTATTAATCTTGATGGTAAAAATAGTACTAATGATGTATTATATATTGAAGGTTTAATTCATAACTTGTTGAGTATTGGAAAAATATTGGATAAAGGTTGCAAATTGGAATTCGTGGATAGAATTTGCAAGATAATTGGTAGTATAGGAAATCTTATTGCATTAGGTACACAAACTAGTGGTAATCCATTTCATTTGAAAACTGTTGATAATAAATGTTTGATTGCTAGGATTGATGATAGTTGGTTATGGCATAGAATATTGTCTCATGTGAATTTTGATAACATGGTGAAGATTAGCACTACTCATGTTGTAAGAGATTTTCCTAAATTGTTGAAGCCTAACAACATGTGAAAAGAATGTCAATTAGGAAAGAGGACTTGATCTACTTTTAAGAATAAGACATACACTTCAAATAGATTGTTGGATTTAGTACATATAGATCTATGGTGTCTTACTAAGAAAAGAAGTTACTATGGTGATAGATATTTTATGCTATTTGTTGATGACTATTCAAGGATGATATGGGTTACATTTTTTAAAGAGAAATTAGAAGCTTTTCATAAATTTTAGATATTCAAGATAATGGTAGAAATATAATTTGAAAGAAGATTGAAGTTCCTAAGATTGGAAAGACATGGAGAATTTACATCTGATAAGTTTTATGCATTTTTTGAATAACATGGGATAAAGAGATATACTTATACTCTGTGAACCCCACAACAAAATGGTGTTGCTAAGTGAAGGAATAGGACTATCCTAGACACGGCTAGAATTATGATGATTGAAGGAAAAGTTTTGCAGATCTACTGGAGAGAAGCAATATACACCACAATGTATACCTTGAACCGAGTATAGATTAGATAGGAAACCAGTAAGAATCCTTATGAACTATGATATAGTCATATTCCTATAGTAAAACACTTTAAAATTTATTAGAGTTGATGAGAAAACAGCCCAAAACTCCTAAGAACACTTGCACACAAACACCTATCATAGAAAGAGTGAGAAGCAAGAAGCTAGAGAGGCTTGAATGCATAGATCCATGAAAGAGGAGACATTCTTGATGTGCAAAAAAGAGAGTTACAAATCCAATAAAATAAATGTTCTCAATAAGATTATAAGAGAGATCAATCCTTATAAAATGAGAACAAAACCCTAAAAGGGTGGAAAGTCCTAGGTTGCACAATAATAATTAATAAAACAATTAATTAATATATGCCTAAAGTTTAGCTTAAGTAGAAAGATATAATAATTGACTTAGTAATTAAATCAATATGATTTATTTAATAAGTAAACACTTTATTACTCTAACACCCCCCCTTAAGATGAGAAAAATAACCCACAACTCCCAAGAACACCTGCATGCAAACACATGTCACAGAAAGAGAGAGAAGCAAGAAGCTAGAGAGGCTTGAACACATAGATCCACGAGAGAGGAGAAATCATTGATGTGAAAAAACAAAAGTTACGATTCAATAATGAATAATCTATTATAAAGTTCTCAAAAGTTATGAAAACAAGAGGAGATCAATCCTTATAAAAGGAGATTTGAAACCCTAAAAGGGTAAAACCTAGGTTGCACAATAATAATTAATAAAAAAAAATTATTATATGCCTAAATTTTATCTTAAGCAAAAAGAGATAATATGATGCAGGAGCATCCTAAGATTCTTGGCAATCTTGTATCAACCAAAAATATGTTTGTCTTTGGAGGTAGATTGTTAGTTTTGATCTTGGTTTGGTGAAATACTTGCTCATTTTGGGAGACTGGTTGCTCGGTTTCTATGGTTACTGGGGTGCTCGGTCTCAAAAGAATGCTCAGTAATTGAAGGTGTCAGTTTCCCGATGCTCAGTGATAACTGTGTTTCTCGATCATGATTAGTATGGTCAGTTTTTGGCGCTCGATTATTTCCCTATTGCTCGGTGTTGTTGCTTATCGACTTGGTTTGTTTGGATGAATCAACTTGGCCGACCGGTGCATTTAATTTGGGTCACACTCCTCATGTTATGGATTGACCATTGGACATGTGGGGACCAAGATATGGCGTGTTGTACTCTTCTATGCAGATCTGATGACCGTTGGGGCCATCTTGGAGAGTTATTTATTTTGTAAGGCTATTTGAGAGCCTACTAATGTTTTGGCATTTAATATTTGTTTGGGTGGGTTAATTGTTTCTTCAACCGACTTGTGGCTGGGATTCAGTATTTATAGGATGATTGGGTAGATGTTTAGGGGATGAGCATCAAGAAGTTAGAAGAGTTAGTAGCCCGTGAGCTTAGGAGTAGGAAGATTGCTTGGAAGTTTGAGTACAAGTTTAGATCTTTCTTGGGTGCCTACCAGTGTGTTGCATGTTGCAAACCCGGGCTAGTTGAATGATGATGTTGTGGAAAAGATTTAGATCCTACGAGATCTTGTAGACTATTACTCGCTTTGTAATTGGGCGTAACCAGAAAGGCCTTACAACCTGACAAATTGCATGTAATCAGTGATTTGATGAATATAGATCTTTGTTTCATTACAGATATCTGGTTGTTGTTGTGTATTTCCACTGCGTATTGGGTTGGCTGCAAGGTTGGCCAGTCCTTCATTGGATTCACCAACCTTGACTGTGTCAAGTGGTATCAGAGAAAAGTCTGTTCCTATTGGAGCTGAGTGGATCTTGTGTGTTTATATCTAGATCTCGATTTGAAGATGCCTTTGAGGAGAAATCGCGAGATCTCTGAGGAAGAAGCTGCTAGAGAATTCAATCTTGATGATTTTAGGGCTTTGTAGAAACAAGTGCAAGACCTACAAGAGGAATTGAGAAAGAAGAAGAAGCCTACCTTGAAAGAGGATAGTGATGATGAATCTGAGGAAGATCATTTTGAAGAAGTTGTAGAAGAAGCCAGAGATCTAGAGGAGAATAGAATTTTGAATGCTATGTCTAAGATTGGAAAGAGACCTAAGATTGAAGTTTCTATATTTGCTGGAAGCCTTAGGCCTGAAGAATTGATTGATTGGATCAATGCGATTAATGAATACTTTGAGTATGAAGAAATAGAAGATCCTGATAGGGTTAGATATGCAAAGACTAAGTTGAAGGGTCATGCAAATATTTGGTGGAGAGAAGTTCAGTTGGAAAGAGGTAGAAGAGGAAAAGAAATGATCACTAAGTGGAACCAAATGGTTGACAAGTTAAGGAAGCAATTCATTCCGGTGGATTATGAATTGGACATGTTTAAGAAGATGCAAGCTTTGAAGCAGACTAACAAATCAGTACAGGAGTATACCGAGGAGTTTTACAAAATCCTAATTAGGACAGGTCATTTTGAAGCTGATAAAGAGAAGGTAGCTAGGTATGTCTATGGTTTGAGACCTAGTATTCAAGAAGAATTACTTACTGTCCAATTGACAACAATAGGAGATGCTTCTCAGATGACATTGAAGATTGAAGAGAAGTTGAATAAGAAGTTTGAAGGAAGACATAACAGTAAGAACCAAGGTGGTAAAACTGGTGAGGCAGTTGCTAAGGGTAATGTGACTGAAAATCCTAAGTCTGATGTGGGATCTAGCAATGGTCAAGTCACTAAGAATGTTGGACAAAGAGGAAGGTGGAAGAATGAGTTCACTGGTACTTGTTATAACTATGGTGAAGTTGGTCATAGAAGTTTTCAATGTCTTAAGAAGAGGGTGGCACTGACTGCTGAAGAATATATTGTGAATGTTGCAGAAAAAGGTGAGACTCTTATCATTAGAAGGTTAGTTGCATGTGTCCATGAACCAGTGCAAAGAAGAAATTTGTTCAAAACTAGATGTAAGTGCAAGAATAAGGTATGTAATGTCATAGTTGAAGGTGGCAGTTCTGAGAACTTTGTTTCAGAAGAAATGGTTAGTAAATTGAGTTTGGAAAGAAGGAAACATCCTAACCCTTATCTGTTTAGTTGGATATAAGATGTTTCTAAGGTTAGAGTTGAAGAAAAATGCTTGGTTAATTTTTAGATTGGATCTTACCAGGATGAGATATTGTGTGATGTATTACTGAAGGATGCTTGTCATCTGTTGCTCGGTAGACCTTGGCAGTTTGATAGGAATGTGTTGTTTGATGGTCGTGCTAACACCTATGTGTTTAGGTATGAAGGAGCTCAGCATAAGATGATACCTTTACAGGAGATAGGGACTAAGGAATGTGGGGTCATCAAGTGTTTTCCATGTGACAAACCTTAGAAGCATAGGGTTGATGAACCTATTCCTGTAGAGTCTAGTTTGAAGGAGAAGGAGAGTGAAATATCTGAAGAATTTGTTGAGATCAAGAGGCAGATGGTCTTTCTGACAGAGATTGTACAATAGATGATGACATTCATGACATAGAGAGATGCAGATGATACTAAGTTGATTGAGAGGGATGAGCCTTACTGAGGTACTGATATGGTTGGTAGTGGTCATAATCGATTGCAGACCAAAAAGATAAGAGAAGTGGAAAGCAGAAGAACTTGCTACGAGAGACAATGGGTGAACTAAAGACTACTTGGAGTGAAGGACAAGATGAGATATGGGTTAAGAATAGATTTGGCATACCTGTTTTGATTCCCTTGAGGCGTTCTTGATTTCCTTATGAGAAAATATTTCTTACCTGGGGTGTCTGATGCAGGAGCATCCTAGGATTCTTGGCAATCCTGTATCAACCAAAAATATGTTTATCTTTGGAGGTAGATTGTTAGTTTAGATCTTGGTTTGGTGGAATACTTACTCAGTTTGGGAGACTGGTTGCTCGGTTTCTATGGTTACCAGGGTGCTCGGTCTCTGAAGAACGCTCAGTAATTGAAGGTGCCAGTTTCCTAATGCTCAGTGATAACTGTGTTGCTTGGTCATGCTTAGTGTGGTTGGTTTCTGGCACTCAGTTATTTCCCTGTTGCTCAGTGTTCTTGCTTACTGACTTGGTTTGTTTGGATGAATCAGCTTGGCCGACTGGTGCATTTAATTTGGGTCGCACTCCTTGTGTTATGGATTAACCGTTGGATGTGTGGGGACCTAGATCTGGCGTGTTGCACTCTTCTATGCAAATCTAATGATCGTTGGGGCCATCTTGGAGAGTTATTTATTTTGTAAGGCTATTTGAGAGCTGACTAATGTTTTGGCATTTAATATTTGTTTGGGTGGGTTAATTATTTCTTCAGCCGACTTGTGGCTAGGATTCAGTATTTATAGGATGATTGGGTAGATGTTTAGGGGATGAGTATCAAGAAGTTAGAAGAGTTAGTAGCCTGCAAGCTTAGCAGTAGGAAGATTTCTTGGAAGTTTGAGTACAAGTTTAGATCTTTCCTGGGTGCCTACCAATGTGTTGCATGTTGCAAACCTAGGATAGCTGAATGATGATATTGTGGAAAAGATTTAGATCCTGTGAGATCTTGTAGACTGTTACTTTCTTTGTAATTAGCCATAATCAGGAAGGTCTTACAGCCTGACACATTGCATGTAATTAGTGATTTGATGAATATAGATCTTTATTTCATTACAGATCTGTGGTTGTTGTTGTGTATTTCCACTGCGTATTGGGTTGGCTGCAAGGTCGGTCAGTCCTTCATTGGATTCACCAACCTTGACTATATCATAATAAGTGACTTAGTAATTAAATCAAACATGATTTAATTAATAAGAAAATACTTTATTACTCGAACACCCCTCCTTAAGATGAACTTTGGGAGAAGCTAAAAACCTAGAAAGAACTATTGAAACCAAATGGGTCCTAGCAACAAAAGGCCTGATCAAGTACCCAAGTACAAAAAAGAGTCTCTAAAAAGTGGAGGAATAGAGAAAACCACATGGGAAAAACTCTACTCCAAAAAGAGACAAAGACTAGTCTGAAGGACTAAAGAAGCCTCTAAAACTAGGAATGTTCCAGAAAATAGGAACAAGGATGAACATGTACAACATCACTAAAGAAAGAAGCTCCAAACTTTGTCAAGAAGTAACTACTGATCTGAAGATCCTTCATTGAAATATGACCAAGTAGAGAAGAGTGCAATCTGCATGAGTTCCTCAAATGACACTACTCGAATCGAGAGGCAAACAAAGGCAAACAACTAAAGTCAAAGATACATAATACTGTAATTTGCATGAGTCCCCTCAAATGACATTACTCAAATTGGGAGGCAAACAAAGGAAAACACTTGAACTCGAAGATACAGATGGCATAAAAACACCAAAAGTCTGAAGAGCTGATCAATCAAAGCTGGAAGAGTGCATCCAAATATAGGAAAGAGAAGAGTGTCCATATGGTAAATGATCCATCTCACCAGAATGCATAGGTACCTAGCCACTGCATCTTCCTAGTACATAAGAACAAATTATTACAAGTAGTGGTTGTCGTTGCACCAAAAGATCAACCTATTAATGTCTGATACAACTACTAGACTTATAGGAGACAAAGGAGGTGGTTAAGCCATGTCACAAACCCTGTGAGGGATGCTGGCCCATTGCCAACAATCCCCCTCTCAACATCACTCACCATGGACTACATGGATTCAAACCTGTGACTAAGCTCTGATACCACTTGTTACAAGTAGTGGTTGTCGTTGCACCAAAAGATTGACCTATTAATGCTCGATACAACCACTAGACTTATAGAAGACACTGGAGGCGGTTAAGCCATGTCACGAACCCTACGAGGGATGTTGGCCCACTGCCAAAACAAATACTAAATACATAGATCACACTATCAAAAGAAGGAAGTAGTAGAACCAACAGTAGAAGCCCCCCCATAATGGTGACAAGGGAGTAATGACAGGTACACTGAAAAGAACATCCAATATGAATTGCATGATGAAGACAAAATAGGAACTTTGAAAGTGCAGAGAGAGTACAAACATAAATAGAGATACCTGAGGCTAATGTCATTAGAGGAATGCTCACATGAAAAAAGTAGATGGAAAATAAAGGAAAACATCAAACCCCCCTGCCACTTTATAATGGAGTGTGAGTACAAAGAGTGTGAACATGTGCAAGATCCCATACATGCAATAGAATGACACTTTATCTCAGTGCATGTGCATAAAAGAATGCTAAAAAAGTGAAGTATGCACTACTCAAAGAAGAGAAAAGGCTGTTGAAACAAGAAGAACAACTAGAGACGAGCCATCCCTAAAAGGGAAGAGATCCTAGGACCTAAAACATCCAAGATATCCACCAGATTGCAAAAAATGCAAGAAAATGAATAAAATATACTTGGATCAGAATTTGGAAAAATGAATTCATAGCACTAGAAAGATCATGGAACAAGCTTTCCAATCATATCTCATTTGCCAAAAATAGAGTCCGAATGCTCAAGTTATGCCCCCAGGAAGACAAAAAATATGTTCTCCCTTTAAACTCCTGGTGTGAAAAATGGACAAAAAAGGATAAAAAATCCAAAACACCAAAAAGATTTTCCTCTGAACAAGCTTTCCAATGGTATCTCATTTTCCCAATTTTGACATTGTATGCTCAAGTTATAAGCAAAAAACAACAAGTATGCCGATGGGCCCAAAAAATGGTGTAGAAGGGCTGAACATTGCTGACATCAGCATTTCCCTGGCCTAAATTTGATGGCCATATGCCTATCAAAGAAAAAAAAATAATCAGCCCTTGGGGCTTAAAATAAACTAAGCCCTTGGTCATGCGGGTGACCAGGGGACTATGGTTGGGGGGTGGAGAACTAGCCCTTGGCCCCTGCATGTGACCTCAGTTGTGGATTTGGGGGCTTGGTCTGGCAGTTTTGGAAATTGCTGGTGGTCTCACTTGGTGGTAATCATGGGGTCATCGCAGCCCGCCTGACGGTCACACCAGTGGTGATCGCGGGATCATCGTGGCCAGTCTGATGGTGACTACCGGCGGTAATCGCGGGTTCACTACGGCCCGCCCAACGGTCACATCGATGATGATCGCAGGATCATCGTGACCCACTAGCGGCTGCTAAGTGGCCACTGGGTGGGGTCCACCCAAAAAAAAATTAATTTTTTTAAAATCGCCGTATAGCCTTAGGATCCGTGCCAAAGCCATACGACTTTGTTAGGTAAAATGTTTTTGCCACGATCTGTAACTGTGTCCAAATTAGACGTGCAGTATATGGAAATAGGGGTTCTTGGCCACTGTGAGCTCAATGAGGATGTCCATTTGATCCAAAAATGCTCCAAAAAACTAGTGACTGCATCAGGATCCGTGCTGGGGTCGATTGCAATTTTTTTTTGCCACAGATTCCAACTTTGTCCAAATTGGATAAATAATATATGGATCTAGGGGTTCTTGGACGCTTTGAATGCAATCATGAGGTTGGGTTGAGACCAAAAGACCAGAAAGAGAGGTCCCCCCAGATTCAACAAAAAACCCTTTGAAACGTAGATCTGACAAACATGACCGAATCTTTCAGAAAGAGGATAGGGTCAAATAGATCTAAAGCTCTGATACCATGTTGGAGTTAATGAGAAAACAAACCACAGCTCCCAAGAACACCTACACGCAAACACCTATCACAGAAAGAGAGAAGCAAGAAGCTAGAGATGCCTAAACACATGGATCCACGATAGAGGAGAAATCATTGATGTGCAAAAACAAAAGTTGTAATTCAATAATGAATAATCTGTTACAAAGTTCTCAAAAGTTATGAAAACAAGAGGAGGTCAATCCTTATAAAAGGAGATCTGAAACCCTAAAAGGGTAAAACCTAGGTTGCACAATAATAATTAATAAAGCAATTAATTATTATATACCTAAATTTTAGCTGAAGCAGAAAGAGATAATAAGTGACTTAGTAATTAAATCAAACATGATTTAATTAATAAGAAAACACTTTATTACTCTAACAAAATTTTTGGAATTAAATGCTACATTAAGAGAGATGAGGATATCTGAAAGTTTGATCCTAGAAGTGATGAAAGAATATTTCAAGGGTATTCTACAAAGAGAAAAGCATATAAATGTTATAATTATAGACTAAGGAAGATGGCTAAAAGTAAAAATATTAGAGTTGATGAGGATATGTAGAGATCATAAATAACTTGCAAGTATGACATGACTGAAGAAGACAACCAAATTATGGAAGTGCAAAATTAGAATCAGGATGGACCAGAAGAATAGAAAGAGCTTGAGGAAAATGAAGTGGATATAAACACGAAAGGGTCTGCTACACATCCTACACCTAAAAATTCATGGTATGTAATGATTAATCATTCTGAAGAAGCTATTATTGGTGATAAGTATAGAGGTGTTCAAACTAGAGGTATAATTGCTAGAGATGAAACATGTTTGCTATCTAAATTTGAGCCTAAAGATGTTAAAGAAGAATGTAATGATGAGAGATGGATGAAAGAAATGAGAGAGGAGCTTGATCATATTGAAAAGAACAAGACTTGGATTCTTTTTCCGAGACCTATTGACAAAAATATGATCGGTACTAAAAGGGTATTCAGAAACAAGCTAAATGAAGATGGTAAAGTGGTTCAGAACAAAGAAAGACTGGTATGCAAAGGATATTCACAAATGAAAGGTATTTACTTTACAAAGACCTTTTCTCCTATTACTATAATTGAATCTATTATATTACTTCTTACATATGCAGCCTATAGGAAAATTAAAGTCTATCAGATGGAGGTTAAGTCTGTATTCTTAAATGGTGAACTAGAAGAAGATGCTTATATTGATCAACATGATGGTTTTACTCTAACCAAGGAAGGAGATATAGTATGTAAATTATAGAAAGCTTTGTATGAATTAAAGCAAGCTCCTAGAGCATGGTATGTTAGATTGGATAGGTTTTTGACAAGGATTGGACTCAACAAGGGTACTACAAATAGTAAATTATATTTTAAGATAATTGATGATAACATCTTAATTGCTGAAGTCTTTGTTGATGATATCATTTTTGGTGGTAATGATTAGTTGAGTAGAGGTTTTTTTGATGAAATGAAAAAAAGAATTTGATATGTGTATGATAGGTGAAATGAAATCCTTTCTTGGATTGCAAGTTACACAGCTGGAAAAAAGAATCTTTATTTCACAGTCCAAATTATGTTAGAGAATTATTGAATAAATTTGGTATGGAAGATTCAAAGCCAATAGGAACTTTTATGGTTATTGGTTGCAAGTAAAATAAGGATGATGATTACCCTTGTACTAATAATACATTATATAGATCAATGATTGGTGGATTGCAATATCTAACTCATTCTAGATTGGACACATAAAATGTTGTTGGAATTGCTGTAAGAATTCAAACTGAATTGAAGGAATTTCACATGATTGTTGTAAAGAGTATTTTCAGATACTTGAAGGGTATAGTTGAGTACATATTATAGTATGGTAAAGATGATTATTTGACTCTATGTTCTTACACCGATGCTCATTGTGCAAGTAATTTGGATGATATAAAAAGTACTAGTGGTGGAGCATTCATTTTGGGTAAGAGACTAATTTCTTGGATAAGTAAGAAGCAGGACTATATTTCTCAATCTATTGCTGAGGTTGAGTATATTTCTACTGCAATAAATTGTAATCAAGATGTTTGGATGAAGAAAATATTGAAGGATATAAGGATAAACATTAATGAACCTATGGTTATTCACTATGATAACTCTAGTGCTATAAATATCTCAAAGAATCTAGTATTACATTCAAAGCAAAGCATATTTCTATCAAGTATCATGTCTTGAGGGATAAAGTCAATGAAAAGGAAGTAAAGCTATAATTTGTACCTACTAAAGAATAGATTGCTAATATCTTTACTAAGCATTTTCCAAAGGATACATTTAAATATCTCAAGGAGAAGCTTGGGGTGATAGTCCCTCCTAATCAGAGCTAAAGATGTTGTTGATGACATTAGTCTAGAGAATCTATTAGAACATAGTTTACTGGATTGATGAGTTTGGAGACTACTCCTTAGGCCTAGGAGAAGTCTTATGGCTATTTCTTGGTTTGGTATTTTTTATATCTTTGGTCCTTTTCCATTGATGTCAAAGGGGGAGAGCTTGTGTGAAAAATAGAGGTAATTATGCTTGAGAGAGATTATGTTGAAGCTGGATATTTAGAGTGAACAGGTGGATATAGTGATGTCTTTCTGCACTGATTAATTTTTCACTACACATGTTTCCATCAATGCCAAAGGGGGATATTGTTGGAATATTACTGAGCATGTCAGAGTTTAGGATTTGGGTGTGCTGACATTAATGTTTTTTCATTGATGGACCAACATACTGATTGTTGTTTCAGATAGTGTGTTTAGGATGTTTGGTGGAGAGGATTTAAGTTGATTAGATGATATGTTTCAGATATTTAGCTATGATTGTAAGGTATTATTTATAGGTGTCTATAGACCATCTAAAAAGGTTCATAGAAGTTGGTATGATAGTTTGAGTGAGGAATGATCAAGTTGCTAGTTACTAGTGTCACAGTGTTCCTGTATACAATGGATGAGTATTTAGTTTGGTATGATTTGGATTTGATGTTTCAGAGGTTTCAAAGCTAGTGGTTACATCATGCCTTATCATTGTGTTCAGAACTAATGTTTTTCATGATTCAAAGTACAACAAGCTCTATATTTTGTTATGACTGAGTTTGTTATTTTAGTGTTCCTATTGATCAAAGATAAAGATGTGTTTGGATTTCATATTGGAGATGATGCGAAGGTTATGGATGGTATTCATGTTACTTGTTTTTGTTCTTGGATTATGTGATGATCATGATGTTGGTCCGTATTGGTTGAGGTGATTGGTTTTTCTATTTTGATAGTGTGTTGGCATGTCTTCATTTAGCCCCTAGTTGACTTGATGGAGTAACATGTTGTAATTATTGATGTTGTCTTGGTGACACATACATGCATTTTTGTGGATGAAGATTTGGGTCATATCTAAGTCTTGGCCGACTTGATTTGGATCGCATTGGAGATTGCGCATAATGTTTATATCTTTTATTGTATTAGGTCTTAGCTGACCTAGTGGTTGATTATTATTTGTAATTGGTATAAATGAGAGATCATATTGTAATTGTGGAAGTGAGTGAGTGAGAGAGATGCTAGTGTTTGTATTCTACATTTGAGGTAGAGTTTTAACTTCATTGGAATTGTTTTGGCACAAGAGATGCTATTTTCTAGCTCAGTTGTAAAGGACTGTATATCCATCCTATTGTAATTATAGATAGATCGGTGAACCTGACTAAGGGACATATTTGAGATTGTATTGTGAGTAGTGAGATCTGGATTGTACTTGTTGATTCGGTTGTAAGCCTTTGGCTACAAGTGCATTCCTTTGTTCTCCATTTACTCTTAACTAGGTATTACTTCTAACATAGTACATTCATCTTGTGGGTTTTACTCCCACCAAGGTTTTCCCTTAACCGGGTTTCATCGAGAATAAATATTGGTGTTCTACGTTATGTGTTGCGGATCTTGCATCATTGTTTATCTTTTAGATCTAAGTGATTAAAGTGTAATTAAAAGTAATAGGTACACACAACTAATTCACCCCCCCTCTCAGTTGTGCTTGTCTCCTTTTGGTCTTAATAGGTTTTGATAGAACATATGTTCTATCAAAAGGGCTTCGATAGAACCTAAGGTGGTTTGATAGAACCCTATTTATATTAGAAGTCCCTAGTCCAAATTTTAATATCCAAAATTTTTTACATTTGATTGAAAGTTACTTTTGATAGAACATGGGTTAAAATCAGATTTGGATGAAAGAGTAAAATTCTTTCGTCCAAAAAAGTGTAACCCACTATTGTGGGTTCACCCCTAAATGGTAGATCTAATTTGAAGGTAAAACTTAAGTTACTAATTGAATTTATTGAAGTTGTTGAGTAGGTACTAATTCACTCCCTTCTTAGTATTCTAATGTGTTCAATGAGGCATTATAGTTTGGGTACCTTATTTTTATTTGATGTTATGAACCATACTTTTACCTCACCCAATATATGCTTAAGGAGGTTTATTGGTGTATAATTATTGTTGGGTGCTTAGGTGAATTGCCTATGAAATACTTTTCCATGTGATAGTTAAGGTAGTTTGGTAGATAGGATATTATGTTCTTTTTAGACCTCCACTTGTCTCCTAATGTTCTCACTCACTCTTCCAATATAGTCAACCTTCATTTTTCTTGAAATTCCTTCTTATTTGTTATTTATATTTGTGTTGTGTTCTCGGCCAAATCCCACACATCATTAGCTAATTTTATTTACTTTTCTCTTTCAAACATGCCCCATTTCAATATTATTATCGTTACTTAAACTTTACTAGTAAGTTCAAGAATTCTTAAAGCATCAGTTGAATTAATCCATTGATTTATTTTCATTCATTTTCTTCACAACTCAATCACCTTGTTAGTGATTTTAAATGATTTTGAATGATTTCATGAGCTAAAGGACTATTAAAGTCATTCATGATCCTTTCCCCTTTCCTTTTGTTAGTTTCTTTTGACAAATTTTAAACCATGCAACGATTTCAAAAACTTAAGACAAGGAAATGAAAGGTAACATTGAGACATAGAAATTTTCACAAGTTTTAGCATTTTCCAATATTAGGGGATCATTAAATTAGGTATTTAATTCATGAAAAAGTATAGAAAATGCTCAAAACAAACAATGCCAAAGAGATTTTTTATGATTTTTAAATTAGCTTCCTTAGTAGTTTATGAATATATTAGGTCCTAGTAGTATTCACAATTCAATAATACAAAGTGTGTTAAATCTTTTGTGAATTTTTTTTAATGTACTTTTAGATATTTATGTATATTTCATTCTAAATTACATATGTGCTATAAGGAAATATTTGGAAAATTAATCTAAAGGAATATAGTTGTATTTTATATAATTAGTCTAATTATTAATCTACCTATTACATGTGTAAAGGTATTATTATTAATAGCTAGTATCAATTGAGCTTAGTAACAAATATTAAGAGTTTACTTATAAAAATGGCCTAGTTCAGTGAATATCTATTATTTACATCTCTATTTTAAATTATCATGTTAATCAACTTTAAGATCACCTCATTTGTCTTGTGAAGCCATATATGTAGAGGACTAGCTTTCTCTTATAATTTTATCTCTTAGTTATCATAATCTAAGCATAATTCCTACCTTTGTCAATAACTATAATTTATGATGTCATTTCTTTGGATTATAATTTTAATCCTACTCATTCTTGCTCATCCTACTCAAAATGTTGGAGACCACCACTTTTAATTATTATGTGAAGAAAACTTTAGGATCTTAGGATGACCATAATTGAGGTACTCTAGAGATAAAATACTTGTACCGAACAAAGTTTTTTGTAGTGCCCAAATTTTTTACCCTAAAGTAAAAACACAACATTTTTTTTGCTTTTTATATTAAGAAATGACCTTTATGTTTCTTAATCATGGTAATAACATTTAACACTTGTAGACTTTAAATAAAGTAAGGTTACCATTTAATATTAAACTTAATTAATTTATAGGTAATTGGATCAACAATAAAAAGTACAATAGATTTTAACTATATAAATGAAATAATATTTAATTTTCTATCTTATTAGATAGATACTTAACATTATATATAATTAGTCTTAATTACACAAGTCATGTTAAATATTATGTCAATAAATTATATTAGCTTTGATAATTTACACACTAGAGGCTTGATTAAAATAATATTAAGAATACATAATATACTATAGAAATCATATTATAATATGAGGATAACTATATTATCAATTCTCTCCTATCTTATTATTTTATTTCACAAAATAACATTCTATTATAGAAATGATTTATTCATCTATCTATTTTCTTATCTTTTCATTTATCTATTTTCTAATATTTTCTTAAATATTTTATACAATGTAAAATTTTCATTTTATAGTCTACTCAATTACATTCTAACAAGAATAAGAAAAAATGACTTGAATATCACTTCTTAAAAGTTTCATAGTATAAAATCAGGAAACTTTTATCCTATATTCTATAAAATAAAAGATCATAATATGAATAAGATTTTATTTATCATTTCCTCATTTTTATAGAATAAACCAAAATAAAATTCCCTTATAAAACAAAAAGCCTACTCTATATAGAAATTGCCATTTTCTAACTACATAATTTAAAACAAACTTTCCTTAGAGAAAAATTACATTTTATAATTATCACTTTCTAAATATTTAAATTAATAGCAACTTTCCTCTAATTTATTATTATTTATTTTGAAAAGTAACAAATCAAAAAGGAGAACAGAGATGGGAGAGCTTCCTTGCCATCTATTTCCTCTGAGAAATCACTACCCTGGGAGGCACTAATAGGTTAGGAAAGACCCTCACAGATTAAGAGGCGATGGTTTTCAGGATTTTAATAATGGTAGAAATGGTTTTTAGTTTTCTACAAGTATTCAACAACATCAACATAACATACATAGAGATCCAAAATGTTTTTTTCAGAGATGGTTTCCAGGACATTCTTCTGGACAAAAATCCCACCAGGGTCAGTTTTTCCAAAAGAAGGAAGCAATGGGGGGACCGAGAAATTCAAACTTTCAATATATTCAAAATAAACGGTCATATTCAAAACCACAACAGTTTGGGTTCAACGAGAGGAATCAAAGGCTTTTACCCATCAATCCAAATCTCATTCCAATCTTTCCAACTACTCCATTGGGAAGACCGTTCAAGCCTCCTCTTCCAAAAAAAAGCATGGACAAGAATTCATTGGGTGATACACAAAAAATGATTAGATCTTCTCAGAACCAACAGGATCCCAGGATATCCCAAGGGAGTAAATGTAGCGCCCAAAGTATCTCACAAAAATTTACACAAATGGAAACCGATTCAAAAGAATCTCAAGGCTCAAACTCCTTCTACACATCAACACTCAGATGTCATCTAGAGTGATCATTCAAATCAAGACATATCTCTATAGCTTTCGACCCAAAATTCAAAAGAAAAAGATAAGTCTCTTTCAAGAGAACAGGTAGCTTCTATCACCTTCTCTGATGAAAATTTAAAATAGAGAAACTTTTTTCTTTTACAACATGCAGTGATTTGCAAGTTTTGGAATGTTAATTTGTCTTTCATCCAATTTAATACCTGGGCATATGCAAACTGACATAACATTCCATAGATATATTCTCTAGATAATGAATTAGGGTACTTTCTAGTCTCATTTCAAGATAAACCCAACAGAGACACAATTTTTAAATGCAAAGGGTGGTTTTATAAAAACTCAGGACTTCATATGAAACATTGGAGTCCAAAATTTGATTGTTCAAAGAATGTCATAAAGTTCATTCCTATGTGGATCACTCTACAAAATCTCCCAATGGAATACAAAGAAGTTGATATTCTCCAAATTTTTGCAAACAAACTGGGAATTTATCTCAAACATTTCTGAGATAGGACTTCGGTCTCAACCAAGATATGCTTACTCATGAATCTTGAGAAAGATCTCCCCAAATCTATCAAGATTATATCAAAATTTAGAACTTGGGTTTAGATCTTCTTTCCAGGATCTTCCTCTAGAGCAGGGTGATATTGGCATTTCAGATTTGGCAATATTGGATACACATCCTTAAGGGTCTCTAGATCAAAGCTTTCACCAATAATTACCCTTGCTAGATTTTTTTCTAGAAGTGGGAGCTCGAGAAACAATGAATATCTCCATGAAAGTCTTGGCTTCAGATGTGTTTAGAGAAATCTTGAAACTTTTCCTATGGCTCTTCTACTAGAATATTAAAAGGTCTCTCAGCCCTCAATATGCATCTAATGCATATTTATTAACATCAAGCTCTATGAGGATATTAGAGCCTCAACCCAATGAGTCATTTAATGCATCAGATACCCCTCGACAATTAACTAAGGCAGGATCAATGCAGAATCCAATCTCCAAAATAGGGTGTCTCTAGATGCACACAAGAACTCCAAAATTGGTATTACCTAAAAATTGGGTAGTGGATAATTTTAATCCTTTCCCTCTAGAGAATTCTCTCATATAATTCATTCCAAGGTTTGACTATAAATTAGTGGAACAAGTATTATCTCATTGGTTTATGGAGGTTCAAATGGAAATGCTGGAAAAAATAGCAGATCAACTTCTACAGAAGGATGCAGTAGCTATTGATAGGATTGATAATAGTGGGAATATGGAGACAAAGGACAAGCTTGTCTTAATGTTGGATTTGGCTACTATAGGAAATGAATCCCCAAGTTCCTTCCCAACGACTGAGATGGAGGATGACATTCTCAAAATAAGGCTATGTGACTTAAGAGAATCGACAAAGGCTAAAGTTTCCTCTCGTTCCTTGAATGCTTCCCCTTCTCCTCATAAATCTCAAGTTCTAGAGGTGTACTCCTCCAATACCAACTCGGGTTGTAGGAAGTCTTCCAGGTTGAGGGCTAAAGAACAAAGAGACTTAAAGAATATTTCTCAAGTTGAAAAAGAGAAACATTTCCAAAAGAATAAAATAAAAGGATGTATTATTTCCCTTAAACATTTAAAAAATAAAACTCAGGAACAAAGCCCTGAGAGTTTCCCAAAAGATTCATCAGAGCATACACAACTAGAGTTCCCTATTTCTCCTAGATTGCAGGTAGTTTTTGAACTCTTTAGTTGTGCAGCTAATGCATCATCGACTGGTAAAACTAATTCAAACTCTTTTGTGGAAAGACTTCTAGATGAAGAATATGTAGAGGAGGATGAGAGATTGAATGACATTGAAGACTTCATAGGTTTCAACGATTATAGGAAGGAACTGCCTTCAGTTCTTTCTTTGGAAAATGATCATATAGATTTTTTCCCTCTCATTTCACCAAATAATATCATTAATAATCTAGGATTCCAAAAATCCACACCCAAGAACTCTTTGGATTGTGGTGGGTTCAAGAAAAAAGGGAAAGGGAGAAAATCTTCTGCAAATCTTAGAGTAGAAGATGGGGAAGACCATGATCAAAATAAAATCACAACATAATTAAATGTAGGGAAGGGGAAGTTCCTTCCCAAGTCACAATGAAAATCATATCATGGAATGTTAAGGGTGTTAATGCCCCTAAAAAGAAACGAGTGGTGAAACGCTGCATCCTATCATCTAAAGCTAGGGTTTTTCTGCTACAAGAAACAAAAATGAGTAAGGATCAATTATCCCGTTTCACAAAGTCTCTGGGGGATTAGAGAGCTAAAGTAATTGAGGTGATAGGCACTTCAGGTGGGATGTCTATCTTATGGAATCCAAGACATTCCTCCTATTTACACTCAGAGAGTAGAACAAACTGGATAGGTGGTAAAATATCAAGTATTCGATCCAACCTTAATTTATATATTGTGATTGTTTATGGCCCTATTCTAAGAAGGAAGAAATTGAAAGTTTGGGAGGAGCTCAACAAATGCTTTTCAAACTGGCCAGATGGTAATTTTATATTGGGGGGGGGGGGGGGGATTTTAATGCCATAATCCATTCATCTGATAAATTGGGAGGTTCTCTCCAAGTTTCACAATCCCAAATAGATTTCAAGGTTTGGTTACAATTGGAAAATTTAATGAAAATTGAGCTTGAAAATGGTTCTTTCACTTGGTCAAATAGAAGACTAGGGCTTAACAACATCTCAAAAAAGCTAGACAAATTTATTTTTAGAGGAGACCTTATAGTCTTTCCATTTGATTTAAAAACATCTATATCTCCTACCTCAGGATCTGATCACTTTCCTATTCAGTTGAATATATTGGACGAAGATAAGCCTTCCCTTTTCCCATTAAAATATGAGAATATGTGGCTCAAAGAGGAGAATTTTGTTAATATGGTTGCTGATTGGTGGTCAGATTGTAGAGCAAAGGGCTCCAAATTATTCTATTTTGTGTCTATATTAAATTCATCAAACAAAATTTACTCATTTGAAACATAACTCACTTCAAGAACATCTTATCATCGAAAGTGGAAATAGAGAAAAAGCTTCAGGTCTTGAACAAAACCATTATGCACTCAGGGATGAACCAGGACCTCTTTGATGTAGAGAAAGTATTGTTAAGGGGTCTAGAAGATGTTTTAACCAAAGAAGAAATCTTTTGGAAACAAGAATCTAGAGAAAGTTGGTTGGCTGTAGGAGAAAAAAATACTAAGTTTTTCCACCCTAGTATCAAGCTACATAGAAGTCTTAACAAGATTCACCAAATTGTCAACTCAGAGGGAGTCCTTCTCCAAGACTAGAAAGAAATTCACAAGGAAATAGTAAGATTCTACTCAAAGCTATTGAATCACAAAGATAGTTCTTCCCTCAAGGCTCAGAAGGATTTATTGACTAATATTCCCAAGATCATAACTGATATTGATAATCAAATGTTAACAAAGAAATTCTTAGAAAGTGAAATTCTGCAAACACTTTCACAAATGGCTCCAGACAAAGCCCCAGGTCCCGATGGTTTCCTGCCTAGTTTCTTTTTTCACTGCTAGAGTGTCTTGGGGAAAGATCTCACAACAAATTTGGGGGCTGCCAGATCTTTAGGTAGATTCTTATTTGAAATTAATAATACTTTCATTGCTCTAATTCCCAAAAAATAACAAGCTAAATGTATGGATGAATTTAGACCTATTGCTCTATGTAACACCATTTATAAGTTGTTCTCTAAATCATTAGCAAATAGATTAAAACTTGTTTTGGGTAAGATTATTGGGGAAGAACAAACAAGATTTGTGCTAGGGAGATCAATCCTGGATGGAATAATCTTTTCTCAAGAAGCTATTCATTCCAGCCAATGCAATAAGAAACCTAGTATGATTATCAAATTGGACATCAAGAAGGCTTATGACAAGGTGGATTGGAGGTTTTTAGCAAAATGTATGGAAAATTTTGGCTTCTCTAAGGCTTGGACTAATCTTATTTGCTGCTGCATTTCTACTCCAAATTTCTCCATTTTAGTTAACGGATCCCCTCAAGGGTTCTTTGAAGGCTCTAATGGAATTAGACAAGGTGATCCCCTATTCCCCTTTTTATTCATCATTATGATAGAAGCTTTGGGCTGCAATTTAATTAGTCTTCAGGATCAAGATATTATTAAGGGGGTTGAAATCACTTCTTCTATAAGAGAAGTCACACACTAGCAATTTGTTGATGACATTCTCCTCTTTGCTAAAGGAATTATCCAAGAGGCTATTCAGATCAAAATAGTCCTTGCTAATTGTGCTATAGCTTCAGGTTAAGTGGCTAATAAAGACAAATCAATGATATTTTTCTTCCACACAAAAAATAAACTTCAATAGAAAATAGAAAAAGTATTAGCCTTCAAAATAGGTTCTCTCCCATGTTCCTACTTGGGTATCCCCATAGATAAATCTTTGAGAACCACTTCAGCTTGGAAACCTATCAATGAAAGACTAGACATGAAGATGGATTATTGGAGATCAAAATGGTTATCTTGGGTAGGCAGAATTGTGATGATCAAAGCTACATTGCCTGCAATCCCTATATATCCAATGTCTTGCATTTCTCTCCCCATGGGTTGTTATATGGATATTGTAAAGAAAATAAGGAAATTTTTTTGGTAGGGTACAGACACAAATGAAAAATTCACCCTCATATCTTGGGACAAGATTTTTAAAACAATAAATGTAGGGGGCACTGGCATCAAAAACTAACTGTGGCAAAATCAAGCACTAGGAGCTAAACTTTACTTAAAAATTATTAAAGATCAAAATGTTAGAAATAGGGAATATTGAGAGGGGGGGGGGTGAATCAGTATTCTACAAACTTTAACATTTGCCCAATTATGGATATAACATATTACCTTAACACATGCATAACATAAGAAGCTAAACAACATGCATAGCAATAAAACTAAAGAACTTAGAACACATTATTTGTTCTCGAGGAAACCCTGGCCAAGGGAAAACCCCGGTGGGGATGGTACCCACAAAGATCCACTAATCAAAAGTATCCTATTAAGGATGTTGACCCTGTTAGGAGTCTATTACATGCATATAGTGTCTCAATCCTGATTAAGGGACTATAGGCCTTGTTAGAAGCCTCAACCCTGTTAGGAGTTGGCAGTACAAAATGTGATTACCAGATGAGCCCATTGCCCAAACAAGTAATATACAATATTCACTGACTACAAAAGTAGGTCAAGGTACATAAACTTATACTACTTGCATCAATATCTCTTCACTACTCTTTCACTATATCTATTACATATACATCATATATCTCGCATCATATCACTTCTTGATTATCCTTCTTACAATTTACAATTACATTTATACAAGTTATTAAGACTAATAAATTTTTAGTCGGCTACCATATTGAAAAATAACTTTACCCAAGGGTTAACATCTAGGATGTCATCCCTTTATATTGTTAAGTCATTATTTTGATAAACAAAACAATTCCTTAACTCTTTATCAATTATGTCTTCATATTATGTCCCGTCGGCTTAACATTATCTTTAGAAAAAATGTCATAACTTCTTCCGTACATGCCATACTAACTTGTGCCCTAAGATGAGTCTTCAATAGTCACCATAGAGTCTATGTTCAAGTCCACAAGCATTGAAATTACTCCAATCAACATCACAAACCAAAACTATCTTCAGGTTCACTGGTAAAAATACACTGTCTCATACTTAGACAATTTCGCATTGCGCTCTGACATACTAGCTCTCTGACCTATGCGATCTTCATGTAGATCATATGTTTCCATAATGACAACATATATGTAACCAACTTAGCCAAATTGCCAACACAAAACCTTAAATGGGTTAGAATTATCAGGGGAAGTATCTTGGCAATAACATTGAGTTAGAGGTCTCTCAAATTAAGGAGTTTCCTAGAGGATCCAGGATTTGGAATTTCATCACCAAGTCAAGAGACTTATGGATAATAACATTAAATGGAAAATCAAGGAAGACAATAAAGCCTAGTTTTGGTAGGATTCCTGGGGTGGTCATCCTAGCATCAACTAGTTGTTGGGTTTGAACAAAATTAGCCAGGTGTGTTCTGATTTTTGAGGTCCCTTAGTTAGAGACAACATAATTCTTGCCTCTTTGCCCACATCAGATGGTTCTTGGCAATGGAGAGATTTTTTTAGAACTTAGTCTAGATTCACTAGAACTACTTTGATTGAAGATTCTTCTCAAAGATAGATTCTTTTTATTTAAACAGGGGTAGGATGAAATCATTTGGAATGGGGAAAATTCAAGAAACTATAATTTTAAGGATGGTTATAATATTTTGTCAAGACTTGTCCAAAAATATATATATGAGCTCCCAATACAATTATGTTGGAACAAAGTATGTTTTCCCAAAGCAGGTTTATTCACATGGGCTGCTTCTTAGGGTAGGATTCTAACTACAGATTGGTTTCTAAAGATGAGATATTATGGTCCCTCTAGATGCTCTTTATGCCACAAAAGTGAAGAGGATACTAATCATCTATTGTTAGCATTTCCATTTTCCAATGAATGCTAGAATTGGTTGTGTGCAAAACTAGGCTGGTTCTCAGTCCTCCCATCAGATCTTTTCATATCTTGGCCCATTCTTCATGGAGAAAGCTTATGTGGCAATTTATAGATTATCTCCCCATCTATTCTGATTTAGGAATTATGGAAGGAAAGAAACATACAAAATTTTCAAGGTAAATCTATGGAAGTTGCCTCTGTCCTCAATAAAATTGAAGCAGTCATAGTAGAGGTTATGAATGCTCTCATTCAAACTCAATTAGCTCAGCATAATTTTTACACCATTTGGGATGACAAGATGATAAAAAGATGGTTTGGTCTTAAAACCCCAATTACTCTAGGTAGAGGATGTAAAGAGAATACAATTCTTAGATCTACTTGTGTGTGGTCATCCCCATCTCTGGGCTAGTTTAAACTTAATTTTGATGGGGCTTCTAAAGGAAACCTTGGTCCTTTAGGGGTAGTTTATATCATACACTCTTTAGATGGTAGGGTTTTAGCAAAATTGGCTAAGCCCTTGGAAATAGACACCAACAACATGGCATAATTCAAAGCTTTACTGTTTGGTCTATCTCTTACACATGAACTTGGCTTGGGAAAATTGGAGATTGAAGGTGATTCTATAATTGCTTTAAATGCTATGAAATTAGGATCTACTCTAAACTAGCATCTACAAGCAACATTGAAAGTTATTTTAAATTTGTCAAGGAAATTTGAATCCATAACGGTCAACCATATATTTCGTGAAAGAAATATTATGGAAGATGAGTTGGCCAACATAGTAGCCCATGGAGTATATATGAAGTCTATTCAGGGGAGGTACAACCAAGTCATACAGGACTTCAGCTTTCAAAATCTGATTTATCCCCCAACGTTCCTCTGCCAATTTTTTTGAGTTTTGGTGTTGTCAAATCATGTCATCTCCCTTTGGTTGATCTTCAGAGGTTAGCTCCCTCTTCATAGTTTAGTTTTTCTATTTCCATTGGCGGTTGTCCATTTATGACATCCCTTTTGTTTTCAAATTACAATCTAAAAATATTCATTTTTGAGCTATCAGATGTACTTTAGAGATGGTATCCCTTCTGCTTTCAAATTGCAATTTGAAAAAACTCACTTTTGAGCTATCATGTGTACTTTGGAGGCTCTGATGGAGTAAAATACCATCCAAAAATTGGCTTAATTTTCTTCTCTTTTTGGGAGTCTACAAAGTAGCTTTTTTTAGTAGATTTGAGCAAGTTGGTTTCTTCACTCTTTTTGACATAGTGATGGGATGACTGTTTGGTATCAGATGATAGCTATACATCATGTCACATCTTCCAATATCTGACCTCTTATCTATCCCTTCAATTTGATCTCTAGACTTTATGCTCTCATACTTTTGGCAAGTTTCTATTTTAGTTAACTAAATTAGCAGAGACCTCTAACCATCATTTCATTGTGAGAGATTAGTGGAAAGTTTAGTGCAGTGTTTGATGATGGGATGGTGCTCTTCATTGCTGATTGTACAGGAGAGCTAACAACCTTTTCTTCTTGGATGAGTAGTAACTCCTCAGTTATTTGAGCTTTTTTCATTTCTCTAGAGTTAAGTTGTAATTCTTCACTCTACAAGTTTTCCTCATTCTCTACTAAGATGGATTCTCTAATAAAACTAAGCACTAATGTGGAACAAATAGCCTTCAATTCTCCCATTGATGCTGCCAAACTACATGAAGTTTGCAAATTTCATTAAAGACTAGTTTTATATGTGGTAAGGGAAATCTTGGGCACCAAATTTCTCTTTACTAATCATAGATACAGGGTGAATTTAGATATCTATGCTAGATTCTTGGCCAACATTCTAGTTGCAGGTGCTCACAAGAACTTGGCAAAAGAGATTTGTGAGCATCTATTTATGGACAGTTATCTATTAGGCCTCCATAGAGCCATTATGGGTATTGAGGAAGATTTGACCACCTCTTTCCCATGGGACCTTCCAATAGTTATGGCTGCAGGCTCCCCCTTTCCTGGTTTGGGCGCTAACACCAAACACAACTTCTATGGAGGCCCACCTAGGTGCTTCTTCATTCTATGGGGTTGGGAATAGGAGTTTCAACCCCTTAGGTTATCTATGATGAAGAATGGGATCAAATTTCTCACTAGATTCCTGGGCATTGAAGAAGGAATGGACACTCCATACGGTAAAGGACTGGATGGAGAATTGGATTGGGTCTTCTAGTATAGATACAATGAGAAACTAGATGGGCTTGGGAGTGAGGATTGATATGATGTTGCAGAGGAAGAGGAGGAGACAGAGGGAGAGGAAGATAATGAAGCAGTGGATTCAAATGAGGAGGAAGAAGCTGATGCTTCCGATGATGAGGAAGAGGATGAGGCTGATCAAAGGTCTTCAGAGGAAGAAATTTCTGACCAGAAGAACTCCACCAGGTCACAAAATAAGGAAGAAGACACTCATGGCTCCTCCATCAATTCAAAGAATGACTCTACCTCCACTTTTGATTAGAAATGTTGCTAAGTTTTTAAAGCTATCCCTTTTTGTCTTTATAGTTTATAGTTTAGTTTTTAATAGCTTAGTTGATGTTTTCTCTATGGGCATTCTTGGAGGTTCTGAGCAATGCTACTTAGTTTTTTGGTTGTCCCTGATACTTTAGATGTAGATTTCTTGGCTTTTATCATATTAACTTTGGAATATTTACTATTTTTAATAGAATCCTTCGGCTTCAGCCCCTTATTGATAAAAAACAAATAAAAAATCTCTATAAATGAAACTACTATTATAATAATTTTCATTTTCTCTTTTTGAGAAGAATGTCTTGAATTTGTGATGTTATTATTATTATTATTTCTTTATTGACAGTTTCTCTCCACAAAATCTTCAATCACTTTTAATTCAATTCCTATTAATCTGTGTTCTTTCTCAAGTTTCTTCCTATTATACAATCTTCATCAGTCCATCACATTAAAGCTGGTTTACATCCTAATGCGTGTTTGGGAGAAACAACGATTAAGTGTTGACAGATTGAATATCTATATTTAATATAGACATTCATTATTTGTTTCCCTCCATATTGGGCATTTTCAGCCAGATGGAATTATCGATGAAGACATTCCTACCAATTCTTTATTTGGGTCTATGAAACATTTGAAGTGGTAATACAACTTATTTTATTATTTTTATGCTTCTTTGACAAATACTATAATTGTAAACACCCATAGAGTTATACAGAATCTTGAAATTTACACAAGGCTAGTGAAATATTCTAATAGAAAGACTTGGAAATATGTAGATTCATGTGTTTGCACATATGCCCTTAATCAATGGATCATCTTCTTTTCACATATTTATACATTTTTACGTTGCTCCTAAAGATTTCCAAAACAGATTGGTGGAAGTCTTTTGATGAACACAAATAATTTGATAGGAGATACATGTTTAAATCTTGACTTGACATCATATCATACTATAAAATATTGTTCCAGAAGATTTAAAATTTCATACCAAAAACATAGATCTCAGCTATTTTAAAAGTATGTGCAACGAAAGACTAAATATTTGGTATGATTACATAAATAACATATAGCTATGCATATATGAAGATACTTTTAAAGTGTATTTTACTAAGTGACTACATGGTTTATATAGGTATATAAGGTTGGAGTCCCATGGGAAGGAGCTTTCTTAAAAATAGAGTTAGAGCTGGAGGTGTTAGAGGATTTTTAGGAAAATTTTAAAGCTGGTGGTCCCATAAATTTTATTCTTCAATTCAATTTAAGGAAGTTTTTGTCTTCTAAAATTCTCCTAAGTTGGTGGGGCCAATTTCTAGCCCCACCCATTTTCAAGTGCTCAAATTTTAAGATCTAAAAAGTAGGGGCTCTTATTTTCTAGAAAGAGATGCCAATTAAACGTGTAGCCTAAAAAATAATTCTCATAAGACCTCCATCTCCTTAAAAATAGAGCTTAAGTTCCTCCCATGGGACCCCTACCTAACCCCCCTATGTTTCATTTTAGAATGATAATAATAATAAGTAATATTTACATTCTTTCTATATTTGTAATTCAAAGAAGGAGAATATTACAAAGAACTATTCTTTTCAATAACTCTAATGATTTACACATATTTGGAAAACTTATTTTCTTTGAAACTTAATGACTCACAAGGGAGATTTCACTTTGTAAAAATTTATGTAATCTAAATCCAAGTTTACAAGAGCTTCACAAACCATGGATCCTAATTTTTATTAAAACCATAATTGTAAAATGCAGTGAATATTAAACAAAATATGAACTTGTTCTTTCATTACAGAGTTATACTTCTGGACTGACACATTGATAGTTCCCTTGAGATTTCTACACAAACAAGCATACAAACCATAGAAAAAAAATAGAGAAACAAGTCTTTCTCTTTCACTTATTTCTCACACGTAACATTCTATGAAAATATATTGGGTTAACATTTCTACAATTATTTTTATAGCTTTGCCAATAGGAAAAGTACAAAATAAGGCTCACTCTCCTCCATTCCATAATGCCGTCATGGAGCCACAAGGGGTCTAGCCATACCCATGAGTGAGAAAGACACATTGCTCACCATGAAGATCTATGGTGATAGCTTGATTACATATCATTCTTTATACAAAAAATTATTCTAGGACTCTTTCAACCAAATTTAATACAGGAATAATGCATGGACAAACAAACTATATCAAAACTAAGAATCAAAAGGGAAAGATGTCTTATCTCACCATGAGCACTATCTAGGCCTCCATATCCTATTAAAAATTTAAGCCTCATACTCACTATTTTCGTGAAGCTCTATCAGAAGCTGAAAGCATAATAAGACACGTGGCACTTGAACAAATTTTTGGATGTGAAGGTTAAAAGCATCCAAAGAAGATTTACCACCATGCTGGCAAGTGGTGAATGCACTCTCGTGGTAAGTTTATCTTTATGCAGCAAAAAAACCATCGAGTAAGTGGGTAGTAAACATGTGCTACTTATGCATAGTCTTCAGGCTAAAGAAAAAAGTAGTAAGAGAAAAATGTCCATTGTGTTGCCAAGTGGAAAATGCATAGAGTTTTGGGCGAAAGGAAAACAAGGTACCAAAGAATTTTTTTTCTGTAATGCCAAGTGGAAAATGCGTGCTCAAGGGATTTTTAAGGAGCCGATGGTGCAGGGACCACAATTTGGTGAATGTAAGTGAACATTACTATGGACACATGGTGCTCAAGCGTAAGATTTTAGCAAAAGGTAAAAAGAAACCCCAGTAGAGTGTCCAATGTGTTGAAAAGTGGAAAACAAGAGCTTGAGATAAAGTTTAAGATCTCAAGAAAAGAATAATGGAGTGTGTCGAAATGATATTTTGGTGATCATAGGTTGACCGTGCCTATGTGGATCAAGCAAAAACACTAAATGGTCCAGGCTGGAATGTAACATTTGAGAAATGTCTACGTCTCTTCGATGGCATGTGATAGTTGATCTACCTAAATTTTTAACCAACGACCACAAGATAAATTTATGATGTAAGGTTCATGATGTGTTGTTGGATCAATGATCATTGGTGGAAGAAATAACTTAGGAGAATATAGAGAATGATCTGTTGTAATTCTTGATTGAGTTGTAAACAAACTTGAGTATATAAACGTTAGAGGAGTTTGTAAACTATTTGGAAATTTGTTTACAGTAATACAAGAGGGCTCAACTTTGGTGTGTGGTTTTTTTCCTGCTAAGGGTTTTCCCATGATAAATTCTCTGTGTACATTGTGTGTTTGTTTATTTTGTATTTTTTTTTCAATTAAGTGCACATCTTAATGTTCTACAATTAAAAATTAAAGGACATTGTTTCTTACATCCCTCAAAAATTTGACATTAGGAAGGTGTTTCTACACCGTAGATTTCCTTACAAGTGGTATCAGAGCCCTGGCTAGTTGTGCTATCCTTGTTGGGTAGGGTTGGTTTTTTCTATCAATTTGGTTCAATGGGAATCTTGCAAAGGGTTCAATTGTTCTAGTTGTAGATGTAAGGAAACCTAGGTGCGGAAATAGCTTCCTACACTAATCTCTAAAGGAAAGTATTATGCAAATTCTTTTTAAACCCTTACAATTTCAGATTCGTTAACTACTTTAACAAAGATATTGTAGCCATATACCATGCATACAGAAAATAGATAGAGAAGATTGAAACACATAAACACAAAGATATGCCGGTGGGGAAAAACCTTTCGGCAAAACAACCCCACCCCTCCAAAACCTACACAATTTATTATCTTCAACACAAAGACTACAACACACTTGCAATGCAAGTTCTTTTAGGAGATGAGAGACTAGTAAAACTTATATAACAGTACACCTATCAAAATTATGTCTCGCCCATAGAAGCAACATCATTTATATAGACTCCTCAGGACCCAACAAATATCCAAAAAAGGAGTTTGGCGTCCAACCACCAAGACCCATGCACAAAGCCACATGTACACAGCTGTTACATGCAATCCCAAGAATAGGCATCCATCCCTAGAATAGACTATGATAGTTTGTCATAGAATCTACCAAAAATAACAGTCACAAGAGAAGTGTAAGAGAATCTGTCATACCAACCTATTTTTGGCATATTCTCTTACACACACCAACCACTTCTTCTTGGGTGCCCAAATAGGCCCAAGTCATAAGATGCTCTTACACCTGTCATAGCACATTTCTTAAATAGTTCTTACACATCATAGGAATATGTCATGACCATTTCAGTCATGATCTCCTTACGCACAAGATGCCAACACATCAAGTGGAGTGACACATCAACATGCCAACTAGACATGTACACTCACACTTAATTTTTTTATTTGCAAAAAATACATTTACAAAACAAATAATAAGAATAGGAATTATCCAAGGTTGAGACACCTTATTCCTAACATTCTCCCACTTGTCAAACACCTTGTAAGAGCAATAGGAACATAACAGGAACTTTAACTGCTATAGGCCAAAAGGCCCATAGTCTCCGAACACCATCTGAACTTCTCAATGCCCACTAGTTTTGTTAATGCATCTGCAACATTCTTCACAGTATCTACCTTCTCCAAATTTACCTTTCCATCTTCCACCATATCTCTCACAAAGTGAAACTGCACATCAATGTGCTTTGTTCTGGCATGGAAAGTTGGATTTTTTGCAAGGCAAATAGCGCTCTGACTGTCACACCAAATAGTAATCTATTCTACATCAACACCAACATCAAAACACAATCTCCTAAGCCAAATGGCTTCCTTAAAAGCATGAGTAGCAGCCATGTACTCAGCTTTTGTAGTGGACAAAGCAACCACAGGTTGTCGCTTACTCATCCAACTAATGGAACCACCAAACATAGTGAACACATAAGCACTGGTGGATCTCCTGTTGTCAATATCACTTGCCCAATCTGAATCCACAAACCCATGAATACAAACTGAATGCAGAGATCTAGAAGAGTTACCATGATAACATATGGAGTAATCTGATGTACCCCTCAAATATCAGAATACTTGCTTAACTGCATCACAATGTACCTGTCCACGGTTAGCCATGAACTGACTCAGGACTCCCACTACTTGGGCAATGTCTGGTCTAGTATAGACCAAAGCATACATAAGACTACCAACTACACTAGCATAAGGTACTCTACTCATGTCCTCCACCTCACTAGGAGATTTTGGACAATCATCTACAGATAACTTTGTTCCCACAGAAATAGGAACACAAAGTGGTCTACAATATGCCATGTTGAACCTGTCCAACACAGACTTCACATACTTACTCTGACTCAACCAAAGTTTTCTGTTAGACCTATCTCTACTAATTTCCATACCCAAGATGTACCTAGCTGTCCCAAGATCTTTCATCTCAAACTATGCTGACAACTGAGATTTAAAATTAGAAATCATACCCTTACCCTTCCCAAACAGCAACACATCATCAACATATAATGCAACAATAAGAAGGCAATCATTTTCAACTCTGAAATAAACACAATGATCTGATTTTGATCTTACAAATCTAATTGACAACACAAAGGCATCAAACTTAAGGTACCACATCCTAGGAGATTGCTTCAAACCATATAGAGATTTCTTTAATCTATGAACTAAGGATTCTTTACCTTTAACAATGTAGTGCTTAGGCTGTGACATATAAATCTCTTCCTCCAAATCACCATGAAGGAAAGTTGTCTTCACATCCATCTATTCTATCTCTAAATCATATGATGCAGCAAGAGATAACATAAATCTAATGGATGTCAACTTTGCAACAGGAGAAAATATTTCACCATAATCTATTCCCTCTACCTGTGAATACCCCTTTGCAACCAATCTAGCTTTGTAACTTTCAACATTGCCATCTGCATAGAATTTCTTCTTGAACACCCATTTACAGCCAACAAATTTTCTCCCTTTAGGCAAAGGTACAAGGTCCCAAGTTTTGTTTTTCTCCAATGAAGCCATCTCATCATCCATAGCCTCAATTCAGGAACTTGAATCTTCCATGCCCAAAGCCTCTTTCATAGATCTAGGCTCATCAGTGTTAGTAATCAAAGCAAAAGCACAACTGGAATCTAACATAGAATAACCAAACCTTTCTGGTTGCTTTCTTTCTCTCATGGATCTCCTCAAGGGTTGAGGTTGAGGTTGTTCTTCTTCTTCTTCCGAACTATCAGAGCTACTAGAGCTCTCCTCATCATTAGACCCAACATGGTCCCTCTGTTCAGTCTTCTTAGGGGTAGGAGGCAACTGAACAACATCTTTTTCCTTTTCTTTTTCATCTGGTTGTAGCACAATAGGAGAAGATGTTAGCTCTCTGAAAATAACATTTCTACTATAAAACACCTTACTAGTCACAGGGTCCCAAAGCTTGTATCCTTTTACACCAACACTGTATCCGATGAAATACATTTGACAACTTTGTTTTCCAACTTAGATCTTTTCTCCTTTGGAACATGTGCATAAGTTTCACAACCAAAAACATGAAGATGTCTAATTGAAGGATTCTTGCCAGACCACACCTCCATGGGTGTCTTACCAAAAAGAGCTGATGTAGGAGATCTGTTAACCAGATAGCAAGTAGTGGCCACAGCTTTGGCCCAAAACCTTTGTTCTAAACCAGCTCCACTAAGCATACTCCTAGCCTTCTCCATTAGTGTCCTATTCATTCTCTCTGCAACTCCATTTTGCTGTGGGGTATAAGGAGTTTTTTTATGCCTCTCGATACCTCATTCTTTATAGAACTATTCAAACTCTACTGAGAAAAACTCACCACCATTATTAGTTCTCACACACTTAATCTTCTTACTAGTCTGATTCTCTACAAGGGCTTTAAATTCCTTGAACCGACTAAAGGCTTGTGTCTTAATTTTAAGGAAATAAATCCAAGTCCTTCTACTATAATCATCTATGAAAGATACAAAAAATATAGACTTGGAGATTGAAGGAACTTTTACAGGACCAAATACATCAGAATGAATAAGATCCAAAACATTAGAAGATTTGTGAGAACTAGAGTAAAATTGAACATGATTTTGTTTACCATAGACACAGTGTTCATAGAAGTCAAACTCAAGATTGCAATCATTTAACCCCTCAACGAGGTTTTTATTCTTCAGGGTTCTGAGACCCTTTTCACCAATGTGGCCAAATATCATATGCCACAACATCATCTTTTCTGTAGGAAGCTTTCCTTCCAAAGTGTTTGCACCCTTAGGTACACTTACTGCACTGCCATCGGAACCCATTGCCATAGTCTTCTTTACTACTTGTTCAGATGGTGGGGATGAAGTGATAGCCACTCTCTTCTTTGAAATAGAAGCACTATTGCATTGAGCAATGCATGCTTCAAGCTTAAACAAAGTACCTCTCCTAGTACCTCTAGCGAGCACCATAGAACCTCTCATCATCTTGCATCCATCTTTCAAAAAAACAACTTGCACACCTACATCATTCAACATACTTACAGATAATAGGTTTCATGCCAAACCCAGAATGTGCATAACTCTATTGAGTCCCTTTACTCGTCCATCAGGAAATTTGATAGTGACCCTTCTGCGTCCAACTATCTTTAGGTGAGAATCATCACCCAAGTACACCTTTCCACCATCGAACTCTTCATATTTTGAAAACTAGTTTCGATGATAGGTCATGTGAAAAGAAGAACCCAAGTCTACCAACCACACATCATCAGATGCATGGGCTGCCAAAGCTGCAATAAAAGCATCTCCATCTTCTTGAGATTTTTTGGAAGCTAAATCTGAGCCTTTCTTTTTCTTCTTCGGTTCTTTGTAGTCCCTTCGGAAGTGCCCAGTTTATCACAGTTCCAACATTTCACCTTGGACTTTCTAGGAGTCTTAGAACTCCCATGGGATTTGGATCTACCCTTCTTTGACTTATTGTCATTCTGCTTTCCTCTGTCATTGGATCTCCCATGAACAGCAAGGGCTTCCTTAGATGAATTTGAAGTCTTTCTTCGCATCTCCTCAAATAGCAATGAAGACACCACATCATCCACATGGAATGTGACTATAGTACTTCTGAGAGCCATCACAAGATGGTCCCATGAATCTGGCAAGGAACAAAGCAGGGTCATACAATGATCCTCCTCCTCGATCTTGGCACTAGATGATGCCAACTATGCAATCAATAAATTGAATGCGTTGAGATGATCAGTTACGGATCCACCTTCCTCCATTCTTAAAGAATACAACTTCTTTCTTAGGAACAACTTATTCACTAGAGATTTGGCCTGATACACAGACCCAAGTCATTGCCACAAAGAATTTGCAGTAGTTTCATCAAGAACATTTAGAAGAATGACATCTGCTAGAAAGAGTCTGATGAGACCCTTAGCCTTCTGATCCTTGATCTCCCAATCTTCTTGTGATATCATTGCAGGTTTCACATCAAGTGAAGTAGCCTACCATAGATCACGGTCTTCAAGCATGTCTTCCATCTTGAGTTTCCACAACTCAAAATTAGTGCCATTAAATTTCTCTACCTCCATTCTACTGTATGAGGAACTTTCCATCTCAATCTGCAAATAAGATTCAAAATGCTTTGCACAAAACTCCCACTCAACTTGAGATTAGCTCAAAAAACCCTACCCAACAAATAGGATCAAAATTTGATTAGGCTCTGATACCACTTGTAAGGAAACTCAGGTGCGAAAATAGCTTCCTACACTAATCTCTAAAAGAAAGTATTGTGCAAATTCTTTTTAAACCCTTACAATTTCAGATTTGTTAACTACTTTAACAAAGATATTGCAGCCATATACCATGCATACAGAAAATAGATAGAGAAGATTGAAACACATAAACACAAAGATATGTCGGTGGGGAAAAACCTTTCGGTAAAACAACCCCACCCCTCCAAAAGCTGCAAAATGTATTATCTTCAACACAAAGACTACAACACACTTGCAATGCAAGTTCTTTCAGGAGATGAGAGACTAGTAAAACTTATATAACAGTACACCTATCAAACTTATGTCTCTCCCATAGAAGCAACATCGTATATATAGACTCCTCAGGACCCAGCAAATACCCAAAAAAGAAGTTTCGCATCCAACCACCAAGACCCATGCACAAAGCCACATGTACAAAGCTGTTACATGCAATCCTAAGAATAGGCATCCATTCCTGGAATAGACTATGAAAGCTTGTCATAGAATCTGCCAAAAATAATGGTCACAAGAGAAGTGTAAGAGAATCTATCATACCAACCTATTTTTGGCATATTCTCTTACACACACCAACCACTTCTTGGGCACCCAAATAGGCCCAAGTCATAAGATGCTCTTACACCTATCATAGCACATTCCTTAAATAGTTCTTACGCATCATAGGAATCTTTCATGACCATTTCAGTCATGTTCTCCTTACGCACAAGATGCCAACACATCAAGTGGAGTGACACATCAACATGCCAACTAGACATGTACACTCACACTTAATTTCATTATTTGCAAAAAATACATTTACAAAACAAATAATAAGAATAGGAATTATCCAAGGTTGAGACACCTTATTCTAATAGTAGATTGAGAGGATTGATACTTCTAGGAGAATAGACATTGAAAATTTTAATGGCACAAACTTTGAGTTGTGGAAACTTAAAGTTGAAGATTTTATAGTTGACTAAGATATTTGGGTCACTGTGTATGGAATTAAACCTACATGCATGAAGCAGGTAGATTGGGAGTTAGTTCATCAAAAGGATAAATGACTGATAAGATTAAGACTTGTAGATTTTGTTCTATTGAGTGTCTACGAGGATAATACTGCACATTCTTGGTGGGATAAGTTGGGAGATATTGTTGATCTCTAAGTCATGTTGTCTAGTAGTGTCCAACACTTAGTCATTATCAAGGAAATGTTAGTTGGTCATCACTGTGACCGAGCCATCCTATTAAGGTCAAGTAATATACGAGAATTTTATTTTTTATATGTACCGAGTACTAATTACTGTCAAGCAAGTCAGAGGTCGCCAAATACTTTAGTAGTTACCAAACAATATATGTCAAGTTGTAAAGAAGTGTCAGTGTTGAATGCCAATATATGGAGAACAAATTTGACCAAGCATCAGAGGCTTCATATGCTGAGTGAACCAGTTTTTGTATGTGTTTGTAATGGCACAAACACCTAGGTAAATTATTTTGGCCAACTTCTATGCATGATTTAATGATTGTTGAGAGAATCAAGGAGTTGATTACACTGTGTTTTCAATCATTAATCCCTATGCGAGCAATGCAACCAATCAGAAAAAGGGAATGCTTAAGTGACATAAGTGATGAATCTAGATTGTTGATCTTGATCTAGAAGCTTGATCAGTTGTTTATATAAGGTGATATCAAAACACTAAAATGTAGTAACAGAGGAGATCTTATGCATGCAGATGGATGTAATGTTTTGATTGTTAGATGCAGAGATTAGGTAGAGTGACCGAGAATAAAAATGAAAGATAGAACATAGAAATATTTGGTTTTGAGATCAGATAAGTATTAGAAAGAGGAGAACTATTATTAGCATTTGAAGTGCAAACCAAAGGATCAAGTACTGATACATTCTAGCAAGTGAATCATGGTAAATCTCTTAATAGAGTGGTCCTAAAAAACCTTTTGTAAACCTCTTAACCAAGTGCTTACTTAGTTGTGAGTTTTAAATCATTTAATCAAGGTAGATTGTATAAGTCTGTAAGATCTTAACAGGGAAGACCCCTCATAGGGTAGATCACCAAAATTGATCAAAACTTTGTAACCTTAACATGCACACTTTATTTCTGCAGACGTAGTGAATATTTGTGGGTGTCATCCCCACCCCAGTTTTACCTTTCAAGGGTTTCTGGGTTACCAAATATTTGTGTTATAAGTTATATTTTATGGATGTGTTTAGAATGTTAGATTCATTTTAGTATAAATGTTAAATTGGTTTCAAAGTATAAAAGTTTGTGGACAACTGATTCACCCCTCCTCTCAGTATCTCACTTTCCCATATAAGACTTCCAACAATTGGTATTAGAGCTCAGTTCTCTTATAGTAAGTCTAACCACTTGAGAATCAAGATCTGGGAGATGGAGGCTTATACGTTGGGAAAGATCATAGAGAATTAGAAGATTGACATCTAGCTTGCATTGCACCAGCTTGAAGCAGCTAGAGAAGAATTGAAGAAATCCTTAAAGAGAAGGAAAGAATTGGAAATCCAACTGAATGACACTCAATATCAAGAAGAAGACACTAAAGGTTTATTTTATAATGGAAACTCTAGTGAAAATGATGTAGTAATAGAAGATCTATTAGAGAAAAACAATTCTCTGAATGAAGATGTAAGAAATCTAAAGAGAGAACATGAAATCTAATCAGTAAGACTATGTGAAGTGATTGAACAGTAAAAGAAAGTTGAAGAAGACAAGACAATGTTAGAAGAAGATAAGAGACAAATGACTACAAGAATTGATGAAAGGACATGTGATATGCAGAAGCTAACAAAAAATCAATTAGATATGGTAAACCAATTGTTACTTACAAATCAAGAGTTGAACAGGAAAGTCATGAAAATTACAAATCTGAGATGAGAGAACAATCAACTGAAGAATGATTTAAGATCTGAAAAGGAACTAAATGAGAGGATGAACAAAACCAATGAAGCTAGGGAATATTTTAAGGAATTGATGAGGTCACAAAGAAGATCAAGTGACACCTCTAGACTAGGACATGATGAGAACCTATCATCCACTAAAGAAGGAGAATCATCAAAGAGTGGAGAACAGAGGAATGCTAAGCCAAAGAACAACAAAGCTACATGTCATCGCTGTGGGAAACTAGGACATGCAACAAACATTTTTAGAAGCAAGAATGGTAAGTTCAATTATAAGCTAAAATTCAATGGATATTGTTTTAACTGTAAGAAGCATGGACATCAGGTACATGAATACAGGTCAAAGGTTAGCAATGCACCTACTGCACCTAGATTTCAAGGACATTGTAACAACTGCCAAAAATATGGTCATAGAGCACAAGAATGTAGATCCAATGAAAAATGGACTTCTAAGAAGAAAGGTAATGCACCTAGGAAAGATAACACCTTCAATTAGGATTACAATACATGGTATAGTTATCATTGTTGTGGAGAATATGGTCATATTGGAGCAAATTGTATAAGGACACATTTTAGAGGCAAATCCAAGAGTTGAATGAGTTGAAGTCTGGTCTGTTACAAATGCCACAATATTGGTCATATAAAAAGAGGCTACAGAACACAAGCACCAAGTAATGAATAATTCAAAGGTGGAGAGACTGTTGAACAAATAAGGGACCATATGAATAAAACATGGAAAAAGAAAGAGGAAGCAAGCAGTAGTGGATCCAGTGAACCTAAGGTCACTCAATCCAATGGATTAGGTGATCACACTACTTATAACTAAGTAAAGAAGGTATGTAAGGAACTGAACTTTCAGATGTTATATTTTACATCATTTCCTAACATTAGATATGTTAAAGTCCATATCTACATAAGTTAAGATACATTAGGATAAATTTGAGAAAAAGAGTTATTTTGCATAATTGATGTTGAACATTAGTATTTATGTCAATAGTGACTGAGTTACTTAGTATGTGCCGAGCTCCTATAATAATCAAGATGTTAGATCTACTGAGCTAAAGTGGAAATATTAGTATCAACCGAGTCATGGTTTCAATAGAGTATGGGTATGTGATAACTGAGATATCCTATGAAGGTGAAGACAATTGTATTTCACCTACTAGTGTACAAAGCATTTAATGGAGACCTAAAAGTGACCATTTGAATTTATATAAATTTTTTTTATCGTTCATTCTAATTTACCTAGTGATTTGAGAATTTACAGAGCAATTCAAAGGTGATTAGCAAGGAGCGATATGTGTGAAGTCAGTTTGTGAAGATTGCTACAACATGTTGTCAGAAAACATTGTGAAGAATTGTTGAAACCAGGTATTACCGAGTTACTCTAAAATCATTTTACAAACCCTAGATCAAAAAATGGTATCTACCTCATCTACTATAGTTAGGAAACAAGGAAAGGAGGTACCCAATGTTCAATTAGTGAGAAGTGATGCATGTAAACCACCTAATTTCTGGGCTGGACTTGAGAGTGTAGTGAAGGGAGATCTTTCAAGAGACCTATTATCAATTCCACTCAAAGTGTTGATGATACATGATGTGTGTGCATGCTACATGTGCAAGATTGGTGAAATTAGAGACTATGAGCTGAGGGAGGCATACACCAAATTGTCTATAAATGGAGTGTTGAAGGCGGAACATGAACACGTTGCTGAGAAAGGGTTAGTGTGTACCTTAGACTTCCTTGACAATTTCAAGATAGAATAGATCAAGATTGTATTAAGAAGAGTTCACAACATGCAATTGTGGTTGGAAAATGGGCCGGTGAAGATCACCAAGGAAATTATTCACTGAGTCACCGGTTACCCTGTTACAAGTAGTAGTTGTCGTTCCACCAAAAGATTGACCTGTTAATGCCCGATACAACCACTAGACTTATAGAAGACACATGAGGCTATTAAACCATGTCACGAATCCTGAGGGGAGCACTGACCATTTTTCCAACAATCTCCCCCTCAACATTACCTGAGACCAAGCTCTGATACCACTTGTTACAAGTAGTAGTTGCCACTGCACCAAAAGATCAACCTATTAATGCTTGATACAACCATTAGACTTATAGAAGACACAGGAGGCTATTAAAACATGTCACAAATCCTAAGGGGAGCACTGACCATTTTGCTAGCATACCCTACTCTTACAGGGAAGAAGACAATGACATACTAGAGTAAAGAAATAATTCAAGAAAACACCATGGCCATTTGGAATAAGAGAGGAATGACTATCTCCACTATCAAAGATCCTGAGATCAATTTTGTAGTGAGGGTGATTGCTCACAATTTTTATCAGTCAAGCAAGATGGACAGTGCTCCCTGCATTGCAATAGACCAAACATAAAAGATTGTGAAGAAAGATCATACTTATGATCTTGTCGAGCAGAAACTCAAAAGAGGAGGAAGTAGAAACTCAAAAGAAGGGCAAAGAAATAATGGTTGCCGAGCCCAACAAAAGGAAGAACTAGAAACAAAAGCCTACTCCTCCTGCAACATTAAGACCTAGAACTAGAGAAAATTCAACTTCCATAGCTACTGAGTCCTAATAAAGAACACCAGTAAAGAGAACTGAAGGGGAGAGCTCAGGGAAAAAAAACAAGCTCAAACTAAGGTTGTGTTGAGAAATCCTAAGAAGAGGCTAAGGAGGAAACTAGTGCTACAAAAGAATGATGATGATGAAATGACTGATACATATGACAACAACAAGATGAAGGTGGAAAAATATAGACATCCAACCAGTGTGGATGAAATCTGCCAGAACGTCAAGAGCACAATAGGATTAGTAGGATTTAAGCTTATAAAATTTGAAAAATTGAACAAAGTTGATAAAGACAAGATTGAAGATGCGATGATTGAAATGTTATGTACATTCAATATGACACCTTTGCAGATAGGGAATCTGATCCTTGATGAACTATTTAGAAAAATTGATGCAAAATGACAATATGCCATTGTAACTGAGAGACAGATAAGAGAAGGCACTCTAGCACAACTTATGCTTGAATTGACACCAAAGAAAATAGGAAGGTTTATGGAGAAACATAGAAATAGGTTTATACCTAAGCTAAGAGCTTACTCCATTTTGAAAAATAATGTTGAAGAAGTTTTCACATAGATCAAATAGATGTGGAAGATCATCTTTGGATTAATAGTTGACAAGAGTGCACAAAAAGATGAAGGACATCTAGACAGGTTGAATTGGACAATACACAGGATGTAGATGAACCACATATCCTTGAGGAAGAAGAAAGGAAGAAGGTATAAGTGATTGAATCACATGATATGATCACTATTGAGGATGTCCTTGAGGAAACACAAGTAAATATTAATGTCTTGACCGAGGAAGAAATCAAAAGACAAATTCTTACTCAGGCAGCCTTAGATCCCTTTCTACCGTGCACCAATCCAGTTCTCAAACAAGTTCATGATTATCAAAGGATTGTGGGTGCACCAACTATATAATCAATACCTACAAGATCTAACATAGTCACATTTGAAGATAAAGTCACACAAAGTGCAAGTGCCGAGGAACGGGGTAAGCCAGAAACAACAACAGAGACCACACCTGCCGAGTCAAATATTGAAGTCAATAAAGGAGATAGAGAGGAGAGCATAAAAGAACAAGAAGATAAGTATGAAACAAAAGTTTCAAGACCATGTGATGAAGAAGAGAAGGAGACTAAGATTAAAATAACTGAGGAGATTCAGGAGCCTAAGGAGCAAGAGGCTATTCAAGCCTTAGTACAATTGTTGAGTAGTATCACACCAAAGCCTTGTTTTACTTGAATCAAGGCCATACGAGCCTCAAGTCAAAACCACATGGTGGAATGATGCACATCATTGTGAGTACCATAAAAAAAAGGGACATAAAACTAATGAATGTATGAAGCTTAAGCATTTAGTCCAAGACTTAATCGATGATGGTACCATAAAGGTTGAAGGACCTCAAAACAATGAAGATCACACAGCTTCTAAGAACCCTTTCTTGAATCATGAAAAGGGGGAAAAAACAAATGCCAACCAAAATAATAAGATGGGTAATGAAAATGTAAATTTTTCCCACACTTGTGAAAAAACCATAAATTCCTTAAGTGGTTTTGAAAATATTATTAATGTGATTGTGGTGAAGGAAAAACATCTAATGTTGTGACTAGGGGGCAAGCATCAAAAATCACTCTATTAGGAGGTGCCCCTAGAATCATCCTACCTAATCAAACATCCCCTTTTTCAAGACAATACAATTTGGTAGATCAACTACAATGAACCCTTGTGTAAATTTCCATTTTGGAGTTGATTAAAC
This sequence comes from Chamaecyparis obtusa, assembly GCA_027943335.1. Lineage (NCBI taxonomy): Eukaryota > Viridiplantae > Streptophyta > Pinopsida > Cupressales > Cupressaceae > Chamaecyparis > Chamaecyparis obtusa. Next base: position 47,245 of record BSBK01006700.1, read on the forward strand.
TTTCACCTACTCACAAAGAGATTTTGGAAAAGGCCCTTGTTGAAACCAATGTACCTTTGAATTTGGATGCAGACAAATTTCAAAATATGGTAGGACACCTTGTTGTACCCCATTGTTTATCCTTTTATGAGCAAGATGATATGTCCTTAAATCATCTACAAAACTTTCCATTGCATATCGAGGTATTGATCCATAAGAATAGGGTTAAGAGAGTCCTCATTGATGGAGGAGCCGACCTAAACATCTACACGTTAAACCTTGTTAAAGCCTTAGGATATTCTAAGGAAGCTATAGACCCTAAGAAAAAAATAACTATTAAAGCTTACAATGATGAAGAGATGGATTCTAAAGGAATAATATTACTCCCCATTCGAGTAGGTCTTGTGCAAAAAAAGACCATTTGTCAAGTCCTAGATTTGAAATTGACCTATAATATCCTATTAGGAAGGCCATAGATACAAAAAATGCAAGCGGTACCCTCAACATACAATCAATGCTTGAAATTTTTGTATATGGTACAAGAAGTCATGGTGAGTGGAGATTTAAATCCATTCCAATATTGTAATAACATAAAAACCCATAAATGATTCATTGGTCCCCCATAATGTAGAAGCATCTATGTTGATAAAGATAGAACAAGGACAAAGTTCAAAGGATCTTCCATACTTAAAAGGAAAAGAAAATGTAGAGGAAGAAGAGATTGTTGTTGAAAATCATCAAATTCCCACTAACTTAGCTACATCGATTGAGAGAAAAGAGAAAGTTAGTGAGGAAACTGCTAATGAAGAAGAAAAAGACCAAACAAAATTGACCCAATTACACACCAAGTAGGCTCATTACTAAAAAATGGATACCATGATGAAGAATTTTGAGAAACAATGCAAAATCAAACAAAAAGGTTTGGGTGAATATTCTTTATCTATGTTGGATCTACGCTTATCTCCAAAGTCCCATGGAAAACCCTCTAGCTTATATACACCCCATAAATGCAATGACCATTTTGTAAGGGCTAGTACTTCTTCATCCATAAAATGAAGAGGATGAGAAAATTATGAAATGACTATATAAAGATGATGAGTCAAGTTCTCATGAGAAACAAATCCAAAAAATTAGTATTCCTACTCATCAATATGGAAAAGGTTTCCAAATAATGCAAAAAATGGGTTATAAAGGACAAGGACCTTTGGGTACAAGAAATGAAGGGTTAATTGAGCCCATCGAAATGTCTTGGGGAGATAGCAAGGGGAAATTTGGATTGGAATATCTTGAACATGGATACACTCAAAAGAGACACCCCATGTTTTAAGAATAAATTTTAAAATTAGAATCACAAAGTGATGAAGATTAAAACAAGTGGGAGTGGGATTCATTGTCAAGTGAATCTTGCAAAGATAAAGAGGTGGATGTAGTTCACACTTATGCTCCTGACAAAGGTAAAGAACAAGAGGTGACTTCCAGATCCAATTCCAATCAAGCTTTGAGTTCTAATCAAGAAGCTCAAATAAATGCACCAAATCAAGAAGAGGAAGACTCTCAGTGGGTAGGAGAACCATATAGACCATCATGGTTACCTACAATAGAAGGATCTAGCAATAGGTTTAATCCAAAAGATTTTGCCCCATTATAAAACCAATAGGATTCAAGTGAGGAGGATTTTGACCTGAGTTCTCTAGAACACTTAGAAGAAGTGCATGTTATAGATTTAAGTGATACATTAAACCTTCCAATGAGTTCATGTCCTTAAGTCTTGTTGAGCCAAACCAAAACATTGATCCCTTATCCCTTGTTTATCTAGAACTCATTGAATGGGATTCCCTAGAACTCACTATCCTTTGTACATTCCTAAATGACAAATCATTGTCCCAATACCTAAATGAGGTTGAACCTTCTTCTACCAACGAATATCAAGAAGTGATGAAGGGAAGTATCCAATCTCTTAGTTCATATATAAGAGAAAAAATAAATAATAAAAAATTGAAAGAATCTAATGGTGAAAACCACAAATTAGCAACATTAGATAAAAAAGAGAAAGAAATAAAGAATGTTTCCAAAGGTGAAAACCCAATAGAGGTACCCAAGGAAGAGAATTTGGATACTTTTCCCAAACACTATGAGGAAAGGTCACCTATTCTGATAGAACCAACAGAGAAAATCAACATTGGATTAGAATTAGAACCAAAGGTTATACATCTAGAAGCATCCTTATCAAGTGAAGAAAAATAGGAGATCATAAAATTCTTCAAGGAAAGACAAGTAAATTTTGCATGGTCATATGATGATATGCCTAGACTAGATCCAAACTTGATAATGCATCATTTAAATATCAAAGAAGGAGTAAGACCAGTTAAACAAAAATTGAGGAAAATGCACCCACACATAGAACTTCTGGTCAAAGTGGAATTGGAAAAGTTATTAAAAGTGGGATTCATAAGATCCATCGACTATGTCAAGTGGATATCAAACATTGTACCCATTTCAAAAGTAGACAAGTCTATTAGAATTTGCATGGACTTCTGAGATCTCAACCTCACATGTCCAAAGGATGATTTCCCTTTACCAAGTATAGACACTATAGTGGATTTGACAGAAGGCCACTTAATGTTCTCTCTCATGGATGGATTCAGTGGCTACAATCAGATTAAAATGGCACCTGAAGATCAAGATAAAATAACTTTCACATGTGCGTGGGGGACATTTTGTTGGAATGTTATGCCCTTTGGTCCTAAAAATGCAGGAGCAACATATCAACGAGCCATGACTACCATATTCCATGATATGATGCATACATTCCTAAAGGATTATGTGGATGAAATACTTGAAAATCCTATTCAAGGGAAGAAGATCTACCAATTCTAGAGAAGATATTCACAAGGTTGGAGCAGTTCAAAGTATGATTCAATCCAAAGAAATGTGCCTTTGGGGTACAATGAAGAAAGTTGCTAGGGTATATAGTTTTGGCTAAAGGAATAGAGGTAGACCCTATAAAAGTCAAAGGAATAATGGAAATGGGGGCACCTCAAAATATAATCCAAATGACATCACTCCAAGGGAGAATTTAGTCAATTAGAAGGTTCATATCACAACTAGTAGAAAAGTGTCATTCTTTTACTCAACTCCTTCATAAGGACATAGTATTTAGATGGGAAGATAAGTGTAAAGAAGAATTCACATTACTTAAAAAGTACCAAATGAATCCACCTACTTTGATGCCACCAATAAGAGGAAAGCCCTTGATATTTTACATTTCAACAACAAAACATGCTTGAGGGGCACTTTTGGCGCAAGAGGATGAAAATGGAAAAGAAAAGGCCATTTATTACATAAGTAGAACCTTGGTAAAATTTGAGTTGAATTACACCTTTATAGAAAGAGCATGTTTGGAGGTAGTTTTTTTCTTCCCAAAAACTATGACATTATATGTTATCTCATAAAATTAGACTCATAGCAAAAATTGATCCACTAAAGTACCTCTTAAGAAAAACAACTTTGATGGGAAGATTGGCCAAATGGGTCATGGTGTTGAGAAAATTTGATATAGAGTATGTGGATAGAAAAGTAATCAAAGGCCAAGTGATACCAGACCAACTAGCAGAAGCACCATTAGAAGATGAACATCCTATTTAGGTGGAATTTCCAGATTAAGAGATAATCAATGTTGAAGCAAAAACATGGAAATTATACTTTGATGGCTCTTATAGCCAACATGGATCAGGAGCGGGAATATTGTTGATTAATCCTCAAGGATCAACAATCCCTAAATCATATAAGCTACTATTTACATATACAAACAATATATCTAAATATGAGGCATTAGTCATTGGCATCAAATTAGCCTTGGAATGGAAGGTGATAGAATTGCAGATATATGGGGATTCTCAATTGGTCATTAATCAGATAAATGATGAGTATCAAACCAAAGATGATAAGTTGATACCTTACAAAAATATGATAGAAGATCTCAAGAAGTACTCATAGCAACCATAAAGGTTTGAATCATAGTATTCAACTCGGTGACCTATTGTAGAATCTCTAATACCTTAGCTTGTAAGGATTGAACATCATATGCTTGTGTTGGTGCCTATGAAGAAGAGGGAGGTATCTAAGATAAAGGAGGTGCCTGAGATGAAGATGGAATTTGTGAAGAAGATGGAGCCTATGAGGAAGTAGGAGCCTGAGGAGGAGGAGCCTATGCCTATACAGCTTGATCAACCAAAATATGTGCAACCTATGTGTCAATGTTAGCTACAACCTAAGAGGCAATCAGTCTAAAAATTGAAACTTTGTGCTGACCCCACCTGCCAAGTCTATCTTGGAAAACCTAATGTAAAGCCTAGAAGGGGCCACCTTAAACTCATGCTCGGTCACCCCTCATTCGAACACCACCCCTGACAAGAGCGGGGGTAATAAGAATAGGAATCACTACTCTACCACCCCACCTAGCCCTACCAGCTCATATGCCACGATGACCACCTTTGCCACCGCCACCATCATCATCATTATCATCATCAAACCTATCATCAATATTGGTCATAGGCTCAACATGATCAATGAATCTGGAGAATAGGTTCTGAAGGAACCACTATGCATAATCATTCATCATCCTAGCATCAATGATATGCTCCCTCATATCCCAGGCCAAATGAGGGAGGGCCAATAACTCATCATGAGCTATCCTATAGTCAATCTAAGGACCCCAAAGGGATCACTCCACCTATACTCTAGCATATAATGAGATCCCTTTGGCATGCCCTATGGATGACCAAACCATCGAAGAACCCTGAAAAAGAAGAATCTCTCAATAATCAATGGTGTACACCCTATCATCCATCAGAGCATACACATAAATGGAATCTCTGATGCATCCTCTTCTCATGACTCACATCCAAATACGGTCTCCATACCACCTAATCAATATCATCAATAATATACTACCAATAATCAATCTTTCCCAGATGAGCCTAGACAATCATACCCTCATATATAAAAGCAAACAACTGTCTAGGATCCCACTACCACACTACAATTAGACATGTAATAGGGAGATGCTCTGAGGTCCAAAGTTGTAAAAGTACTATTATTGCAGATAGAGTAGCTCCACATCTATAAACAACATCATGCAACTCATGGTAAAGTTGCACAAGTACACATGAACCCTAATCAAATATGTGAGGATGACCAATCATATCCTTGAGGATACGACCCTAGCCAATTGTGAATCCATGACCTTGTCTATCAAGAACAAGGAAGCCACCGACCAATACTCCAAGTACTGCAGGAAGAATGGGAAAATAAGGAAAGTGTAGCTAGAGAATGCTATTGTCACTGATAGTAGGGTTGCCAAACAAACACCTGCAGACAGTGTCATCATACACCTAATCATAATAAACTATTTCCCTATGTATAGGGATCTGCAACAACCTGTAGACATCCTCAGGGGTGATCATCATCTCACCCATCGAAAAAATGGAAGGTGTTATGATTAGAGTACCTCTATGCCATAGCTATAAGAAGCCCTTAATTCACTCAAAATTGAGGTAGGGAAAGTAGAAAAGATAAACCACAATGATCGATCAGCTAACACTCCTACCCACTAAGATTGTCTATCATCTTGAATGGCACTAGAAACAACCTTTAGATAGCTAACTTTTGAAGATGAGCCTGCAGAAGCAAGTTAAATCATATTTGTAATTAAAATCACTAAATGTTGAATCATCACAAGTTAATCGATATCCAAAAACCTATCAAACCACTATCAATTTTATTAATTCTATTCAGAGAAGATAGAAAATTAATCATAATAATCAACCAACCAATCAGGATTGACAATCCAAATTTAGCATCACATGACTATAACTGACATCAAATGAATTGTATCAGACATAACTCATCAACAAAGCCAATCGATTGATCGTCGAACTCAAACAAGCAGAAAAATTGAATGAAAAATTTAAAAATTGGCAGAAAGGGGTGTATGCGCTATTAAAATGCTTGTACGTGCTAAAATGAAAATGCACTATTTAAAAGTTTAAATGCACTACTAAAACTATCAAATGCACAACAAAAATGTGTACGCGCAATGAGATTTTGAATGTGCTACATGAATTGCCTATACGTGCTACTTAAAGGTTTAAAAGCACAAATAAATTTGTGCATGCTAGAGGAATTGGTAAAGGCAAAATCTTGACCTAGGGCTTGTATTTGAAAGAGCAACAAGAAAGGTTGGATGCATTGTGAAAAATTGTAGATGCGTTGAAAGAGGGGTGTACGTGCTACAAAAATGCTTAAATACGCGGCTTCATTTTTAAAAAAAAGAAGAAAAAAATAGGGTTTTTCTTAGAAAAATCTAGTTTTTTAAAAATTAAATGCATTAAATGGATAAAAGAGGTTTCTAGGGGTACATACCAGAGGTCCATAGTTAGCTAGTTGCTGATATCGACAACCGCACTTGAACCTATGCTCATGATAAGGCACCACCATCGTAAAAAGCTCAGAGGGGTCAGAGGAGAAAAGTCAAAGAGGGAGGTGAAAATGAATAGTGAAAATGACTTTTCACCCCTATATATAGGCTTTTTGACCTAAAAGGGGCACTTTTCACTAGAAAATGACCCAGGACCCAAATTGAACACCCAATCAGCCAAACTAGGATTATTTTCCATCACAACATCGTAAACACAATATTGGAAATAAAATCAAAATTAACACTTTATTAAAAATGTTCAACGAAAATGATAAAAAAAAGCAACATTTTTCACCAGAAACAAATTTCATTTCATTTCTGAGGGGGAATACACTTGTATCATTAGTGACATCATTAGCATAATCAAATCAGAGGCATAATCTTTTAACATGAAATTATTTGCATTTATTAAGTGGGGCATCAAAAAGATCGAATCAGGTCAAATCGGGCATCATATCAACGATCTATCATCGAAATGGGCATCAAGGACATCAATCAATCGAGACTTCATCAGGTCTATCATCAGTATCAAAATCAATCATCAAGATCAAAATTAAACATCAGTTAATCAGGGACTCTGCATTAGGATATCAGATATTTTTTGAACCAATGCGCTTTGCACATCGATTCAAAGAGGGGCATTTGTAATCACCTAAAAATGGTTAAAATCAAATCAACTGAGCAATTAAGGCAAAATCAACATTAATTGCAATCAAGCCAAAATCTAATAGTAATTGAAAATCAAAAGCCAAATAAATCATTTAAATCAAATAAATCAGGATAAATCAATTAATTGTGTAATTAATCTAATTAATTGTGCAATTAATCTAATTAATTGTGCAATTAATCTAATTAATTGTGCAGTTAATCTAATTAATTGTATAGTTCAATTAAAAATCAAATCAACTCATTTAAGGGGTTTTAAGGGGTACACATGGCTAAAAAAATCAATTAAATTCAATTAATTAATTCCTAATTTCCCTCACCCACCACATGGGAGGAAAATAGCTCAACCAATAGGAATTAAGGATTGGGCTCACATGGATCAAGCTAAGATTGAATCTCAATCACTCATAAGGTGAGAGCATCTTGACCACTCATTTTGTCTCTTTGTCCCAAGCTCTGAAGAAAAACCATTTAAATTATCCCTAAAGGTGAAACCATGGACTTAACCTTAAATCAACCATGATTAGCTCAACTCCACCCCCAATGCTTGCAAAAATCTATAAAAGCAAGGCTAAAATTAGGAGAAAAGGATCCACATATCTAATAATTGCATCAAACCTATTGAGAATTTTATCCAGGAAGGCAATATTAGGCTTAATTGAGCATAGTTTCTTTGAAATAGGTTTAATTAGTTTAATATCTTATCATTTTCTCATTTTAGAGCTGTCACTAATGGAGGCTTGCCGAGAGCTTATCATTAGAATATCTAAATAGAGAACCATAGAATTCTCATTGTCATTATTTGCATCAAATAGCTCTTAAATTGTGGTTAATTTAGTTTATTTGTTCATTTATTGTGAAGCTAACCCTATGAAGGTACTTTCATTAGTACACAATTGCAAAATATAAAAGTAAGGATACATTTGATATAAATAAGATATGCTTGAGTTTATTAGTTTTTAACTAATATGAAACTTCCAATGACAATTGGAGACATCACAATTAACAAACTCTATACTTGTGAAAACTCTTGAATAGAGAAGTGATGTGTAACATAGGAGGCAGGATGAGTTCATATGAGGCACACTATTTATAAAAATATTTGAAATGAAGCTTGTTCTCCATCGAAATAAATTAGAAAATGTCAAACATTGTGTATGATTTGATCGGTCAATGTCTAAATAAGAATGTAGCCACTAAGAGAATATACTGAAGTATATTTCTTTGAAGGAAACATTTGCATTCAAACCAATCCAACACTACCGAATTTCATTATTCCATATTTGACAATTACAACAGACATCTATGCATTATTCCAGAGTAAAACCTCAATCGTCAAAAAATTAAAACCGAAACTCTTCATTTGCAAAACAACATTGAACATACAACTTGTATCCTAAAATTTTTGCCCTTTGACATCAATGACAAAGGGTTGGGGATAACAAATTTTGTCAAAACAATTCTCACCCTAAATAGATGCATGAATATAAAAAAAATAGAAATTATATGATACCATGGGCTTCCATTTGTGTCAAATCCAACCTTCACCAATCTATCCAAACAAAATTACCTTTAACCTCTTTCAAATCATAGACATTTATCTACGTTATTTTCCCCTCAACAATCAACAATCTTGAATCAACTTCTTTGATTAAATCTCACACCCTTGAGCATTAAATTTCATCAAATATCCATTGTCACATAATTGACTAACACTAAGCAAATTATACTTTAGTTTTTCTATATATCATACATTAAGTACTTCTAAAGTATTATTAATGCTTAGGGAACCTTTACCTTGAATTTGTATTGATGATATATTAACAAATTTTACTACACCACCATTCCAACAAGTAAAACTAGTAAACTTACTCTTATCACCTATAATTTGATTCAAGAAGCCACTATCTATTAGACAAAGGAACTATCTATTCACATGAGGAAAAGTATGATAAATAATGAAATTTTTGACTTCTTTCTTCTTCTATACTTTCTTTGTCTCTTTCTTCAAGAACCCATTCTCAACACTTTTCTTTTCTACAAAATATAAATGCCAATCCCTTTTAATATGAACAACATTTTGACAATTAAAACAAATCATATTGAAATCCTTCCAAGATACAAAAAAATTATGTTTGACAAAAAATATATTTCTTGTTGGCACAAATCTACAATTAGCTACCTTATGACCAAAGTAATTACATAGATTATAGTAACCATAAAAATATTATAATAAATTCATTGTCATTCTGCTTGTAGAAGGATGCCATTGTGAAAATCTCTTTTGTCTTTAAACCTTAACAAATTAATCAATATTATCTTTTTCACTAGAAACATTACTATAGCTTTGACATTTTTCATAGTGTAAACTAGATTCACCATTATCCAACCTTTGTTTATCTAACATTTCATCTAGCAGATCTAAAACCTTTTCAAAAAAATAAATAAATTCATAAACCATCTTTGATTGTCTAAGTTTATTTGTCAAATTAACTATTTCACTTTCTAACTTTAGACAACTTTCATATTTTAAAATGAGTTTAGAGTCAATTACCTTAGCTTGTTTTTTGCCTTCTTCAATCTCAATCTTGAGATTGATGATCATCTAGTTTTTTTCTTCAAGTTGCACTTTTAGGGAATCAAATTCCTTTAAGGATGATAAATTTTCTTTCCCCAACCTTCTGATTTCTTCTAAAGTGTTGGGTTATTGTTTAGGTTTTCTGAGTTGTGTCACTATTTGTTCTTAGTGACGAAAAAGGTTGTGTCTATGTTTCCCATAGTTCTTTGATCCTACAAATAATTCTCTAAAATTGTGTGAGTCCCAAAGAAATCATGTGTCAAAAATGCCTAAAATCTCATGCCCTAGGTCTTGTTTGCCTTTGGTAGGGTTTTATCCTTGAAATGTACTTGGTCATGCCCTAAATCTTATGTTTTAGCATTACCTTTTTGTGACACTTAACTTCTCATTATGCACATGGTTATTATTTCCCTTTTGTTTCTCCAAGTCTTGGAATGTTGAGTGTTAAGTCTTAAAGATCCAGAGATTTAGCGACAAAGATGAAAGCTTAGCAGTCATGGGGTTACCTCTTAATCTCTTAATGGTTGACATTTAGTTCTTCTGGTTCAATGATCTGGCGTAGCGGTATTCTCTAGATCACATAAGGTAATGGTTAAGTCATGTAACATCAAGAAATCAAGCAATAAAGGTAATAGACTTAACAATAAAGAGTTATCTTTGAATCTCATAATATGAAGGTGAAGTCTATTTGAATTTGGATATTGAGAAATAAAGTGTAAGACTTAACAGTTTATTGTTATCTCCTAATCTCTCAATGTTGACGGTTAGTTACTTAACATTCAGCGACCTCGCGAAAAGGGTTTTCTCCAAGTCTTCAGATTTGATGGTTAGCTCCATTTAATTTTGGTGACTTGACGACAAGGTTTAAAATAACTAACAGTAAAGGTTATCTCTAGATCTCCACATGGTTGAGGGTTATGTCAAAGTGTCCAGTGACTTGGAAGATGTAATTATCTCTGAATCTCATGATGTTGGTAATTAGTGGCTAAATATTTGGAGATTCAATGACAAGGTTAAAAGAATAAGGCAGATGATTATCTCCCAATCTCATGAAGTCACAACTATATTATCAAATATCTGGAGATTTGGCAACAACTATAGATGAAGAAAAAGATCAAGGGTTGGCGCTTAATCTCAAGAACCTACTGGGGTTAAGTAAAGTGTTCAACGACTTAGAGATGAGCTTATCTCTCAATCTCAAAAGAGAACTAGGGTTAAAGAAAACATTAAAAGATTGTGAGATATGTCTTAGTCACTGATTCTTGAGATGTAACCATAATTAAGCTTAGTTTTCATAGATCATGAGATGATGGTTTCCGTGAAATCTCTAGATGATATGTGGTTAAGTTCTCATAGCGATGAAGGAAAAAGGTGATCTTGACATGGAAAGTACTTTGTTGAGATAGAAAAAAGTGAATGAAATGGCCAATCAGATTCCAGCTGGGGTTTTTTGATAGACCTCAAGGGCTTTAAGGCATAAAAAGTGTAATCATGGCTTTTTCACTTTCTCTCCAAAAATTGAATATACCTGTCAACCTCATACCCTATGACTAGCCTAGTTTTGAATTTGGTTACATGAAGAGTGAATGCTAAGGTGATTGAGGAAAGATTTTCTGTGATCTAGGCCAATTCTTTGCATTCATTGATAAGAACTATAAAGATAAGATACTCCTTCATTACACTTATCAAAATTTACAGCCAGCATTGAGAAGAAGGGAAGTTGCAAGTAAGGATTTTGTAGAACTTGTTTCAGAGAAAAGTGTAATTCAGAGCTAGCAAGATGAGTCAACAAGAATCAAGCTGGGTCTCATCCAGTGAGGGGGTAAAGGAAAAAGGAAAATAGCAGAAAGGAAAATGTAATTTCTTAGAAGAATTTATCACTCTGCTCCCAAGGTCCACACAAAACAAGAAGGCTAGTGATGAAATCTTCTCAGATTCTATGGTTAATTGTAGAGACCCAATTACCCCATCTTGCTCAAGGTATCACTTGTTTATCTACTTTAACAGTAACTGGGTTAAACAAATCCCAGTATGTAATGCTTGGAAGTTAGGCATGTCTAATCTAATTGTTTTTGATGTATTTCTAGATGTAGACCTATTGATTGAATTGGCCAGGAATTATGACCCTATGTTAAAAAACCATCAGGAAAAGTGACCAATCTACCCTAGTCACTCTTAACAAGAGCTCAGTCCTGAAGGCCTTTGGTTCCTATGCTTCTTCCTCTACCAAGATTGACCTGAGAAAAGAAAATGAAGTATGCAAAACAAATAAACTTGGTGAAGTCCCAAGTTACCCACTTTATGCCGAAAAAAAGCAAGTATGTGGCTCCTCTTCCAAGCCATATGAACACACCATATAATTTCAAGAGCCTTCATTTTTATATGAATTATTTGGCATGTGGATTGTGTAGAGTCTTTGGAATGGATGGAGATAAAGAAAGGATTCTTGCAAAATTGTAAATGATCATCCTAGATATCTAGAATTCCCACGTCAACACTGACTATGATTACATCCAATATGTAACTAACAGGATGCATGAGGGTTTGGTGAGCATCAGAGAAGACAACAACCCACCCAAGTTCATGCATTATTCTTTATTGATGCACCTAATTTTGTTCCACAATATTGACCATATGGATGTGAATATGTTGAGACCTAGAACAATGGTTAGTGGTCAACCAAACCTAGTGCAACTATGGGTAAGGGTTTGAAACTATACATCTAATGAGTATGAATTTTGTGGATTCTAGAATTGGATTGTTAATCCAATTCTCAATTTGATGGGAACAAATATTGTAAGACTCCCTGTCAAGGTTCTTAGGCTTATAAGTCCTCGTGAATATGTTGGCAAATGGCCTCTAGACCATAATTGGGGAGACTTTTATTTGGGCAAGACTTTCACACTGATCAGAGTCCATGTTTTCCCTCAACCCCCACACATACTCCCAAAATATGTGCCACCAAGGGTTTCTCTTATGGATTTCATCTGGTAGTTGGTCTAGATATACAAGGAGAACCTTGCTCCACAAAAAAAAGGTACTTTCACCCCTCATCAATTTAAAGTAACAAATTTCATAGTTGGAAAGAGGGCTTTGCCTCAACTCAGCATGTGGTTGAATCATTTAAAGATGATATCACCTACTTGTAGGTATTTGATCCTGAGGACTTCATAAAAAGTGCCAAGATGTTTCTCATTCTCAATATTGGTGCTAACAAAGACCATGAGGGATGTGATGAGGAAGACATCACCAAAAGTATCTTGGATGAAGAGGAGATTGAGTGAAGGTTAGGAAAGATCTGAGACTTGAAGAAATTAGAGGCTTAAGAAAAGAAGGAAGGGATTCCCTATGGAGGATTCTTCCTAGGCCTCCCATACATTACAAGAATAAATAAGATGATAGAGATGTATGACACTCTATACAACCAGCTTGATGCTCAGTTAGATGAAAAATTGGAGGTCCATAGGGAGTACTCATCCTCTGAGTACGAAGAAGGAAGTGAGGGATCGTACTAGAAAGATATCCCTCCTTGAGTGAATGAGCCTCATGTTCAACAAAAATGACAAGATGCCCTAGATATACATGTCACAAGTGAGCCTCCTTAGAAAAGGCAAATAATTGAGGTAGGGGAGCCATCCATGAAAAGGGTTGATAGAGTTGCTGCCATAGTACCTTCTGATAGGGCTTATTATCATTAGATGAGGAAGAGCATAAGGGAGGGGAAGAAAGTTGAGACTCAAGAGGAAGTGAAGTTTCCCCTCCAAATGTGTAAGGATGAAATTGAACTGTACCAAGAAGAATTTCTCAAGGATGATGAGTTCATCAAGAGTGAGGAATTTAAAAAATTCCTCATTTGGAAAAAGCAACAAGAAATTGGCAGTTAGCTCCAAGTAATAGATGGAACTGATTCTAATAATGAGGCTTTACTAGCCCTAGCTACATATGATCCCAACTCTTAAAAAAATTATGTTGAGGAGGCTAGGAGAATGGTGAAGTCAAGTGGGATGCTTCTTTTCCTAGGATGGGATTTGGCTTCAGCCTTTATTATTGATCAAATCAGAAGGCAATCAGAAGCCCAATTATCTTATGAGACACATATTAGAGAGATGATCAAGGGGTGTGGATATGATCCAAGATCCCAGAAATTAGCTATGTGGTCTCTAGCTCCAAGAACACATAATATTTCTTTGGTTAGTGTTACAGAGATGATGGAGGGAGACAATATTATCTAGACTATGCAAAATACAAATGACCTTGAAGTCTCCAAGGCGATTACACATTTCTCCCATCTTAATGAGGCTAAAATTGCACAGCTCTCCAATAGATATGGAAAGTTTTTGGATGAGACTATGGCATTGGCAAAGGACAAAGAGAAAGGTTTGATGAAGATTAAGGTTCTAGAGGAAGAACTTGAAGATTTAAATGTCAAACTGGAAGAGGCACCAAAGGCTATCCCCCTCTAGTTCCTGAAATTGAAGCTATTGTTCCTCCAATGGCAAAAGATCCTCATGTGCCAATTGAAAAATATGACAAGGATAAACATGAGGTGGCACTTGGTGCCCTAGCAAGCATTGTGAAACATAGGTCTAAAGTAATAAAGGGAAAAATGGGGTCAATTCATGAATCATTCAAGGTGTTGCATAAGATCAATGAAGATGTCAAGGTTGAAATGGCTACTTTGGAGCCATTATTGAGCATGTGATCTAGCAGAGGCTCATTATTTGAAATGTTGGAAATATTGTAGCTTCATAGGCCTGATATCCCAGAATCAGTTAGCAAAGTTTGAGAAATGATATAATTAATTTGTACAACTTTTTTCTTTTTCAAAGGAAAGGAAAATCAGATCAAATAAAAAATGGGCATGTTCGGACCTGATTTCAACAAATACATGCCTCTAATACATAAGGAAGATAGTGATATCAAGAGATTTGAGCAGTGGAAGAGCAATATGAATGCATTGCTAGTAGGGCACTGTGTGTGTGAAAATTGTACCTGATCTGTAGACACAACACTCAGTAAAACATTAGAGGTTAGCTATAATCAAAATCGTGAAAAATTGAAATCTAATCTAACCAAGCGATTTACTGCCTTCTAGTAGGTGCGAGATTAATGTTCTCAGATTATTATCGAGATCAGTGACCTAGACGACACCTAAATGAAGGATTTGAATGCAATTGATCTAGATATGAAATAAATGCAATTAAGCTATTTTTTTTTATAGATTTTTCTATGCAATAAGAATGAATGAAAAACTGATATGAAATTAATCTATATGAAAACTGATATGCTATGTTAATCTAACAATGATATGAAATATAAATGCAAAAAAAAAAAAAAGATTGATCTCACAAAGATGTCAATTCGCAAGAGCTTTGATTCTTCAATTCCAATTCTCCAGCGTGATTGTGCAAAATATGAGATGATTTGTGAAGAGCTGAAGCCTTTAATTCATAGAAATCCAGGGCTTTGGAGGTGCATGGGAAAAGCCATAAATCACTCAAATTAACTCATCTTGATTTTTGAGTTATCTGATCATGAAAGATAGTTAATTCTCAAAATCATGCAAAAACATGCAAAAACAGCTTTTTAACTCAAATTAGAGTTTAGATCAGGTTTTTGAACTCCCAAAAGGATGTTGAGTTCCAAAAAGTCAATAACTTGCATTGATTTTCTGATTTGGAGTTTAACTGTTTCTTTTGAATATGCATAATAATTAAGAATTAAATAAATAAATAAAGTGATTTATCCTCAACTCAACTGATTTTTGAAATAAAACAATTAATTTATGGGTTAATTAACTATTTTACCAAACTTTTATTAAAAAATATATTATTAAATAATGACAACATGCTTTAATTAATTAAATAAGAATTTAATCAATTAAAGATAGGAATTTTGATTTATTGTCAAAATTAAATAATACAATTAATAATAGATAGAATTAAATTTAATTACACAATTAAGTGGCAAATATTAAATCTAATTAATTAAATATGAAAATATTCAATTAATCAAACTTTAGGATAAATGTGATTTATTGCCAAATAATTATAAAATTAAAGATAATTAAGATAATTAGGAATATTACTAGGAATATTCTCCGATGCAGAATTTAAGATAATCAATTATGATTCGATGATGTTAGATGTGCCTTAGGTTAGGACTTTGATGTCGATTTTGTTCGATTTGTCGATGTAGGAGGTTAATGAACTTATAGCCCATTTTTGGGGCATTACATTTTGCCCCTCTTTGAATTACTGTGTGAAGCGCAGTGGTTCAAAGATAGTCTGTGTTTGATAAAGATATGAAACTGATTCAAAAGATAAACCGATCTCAAGATATAAACCGATTGAGAGATATTGAGATAGGAGGTCCTGAATGACCAGAGATAATGTTCACTGTAGCAGAAAATAAACCTATGATTGCGAAAAAGTGTCAAAACACTTGATTCTGAACCTTAGGATTGATAAGAAGTGAGTGACCTGTTCTAGACTCGATTGTCTTATCAGAACTAGCAAGTATCACATCCGAATCCTTCAGTTGCCGAAGAACCAAGGAAAGAACACTATGATCCGATGGTTGCAAAAAATGATACAGTTTACAAGATTGAGAGAATACCAGATTGATATGGATCGATGAATCTGATATGCCCCAAGTGATGATAGATTTGCCCCGAGTGATGAGGACTTTTGATGAATCAGCGACTAGACGTGATTGTTTGTCTTGATCAGTGATGAAAGATATGATTTCCATAAAGATATGATTTCAAATTTGATTACAGACTTTGAATGATATGCAATACCATGCCCCCTTCGGGATTAAAATTAAAATCTGACAAGAAAAGTCAACGTTATAGTTTAGAAGCATGTTAATTGATTTGAGAAGTGGTTAAACACGTCTGGGAATGCATTCTGCATCGTTGGAAGGTCCCAAAAGACCAAGTTTGACTAGGTTTGACCATGAGTTGACCATGGTTGACCAAGTTGAAATTTTGATAGTGTGATGTAAGATAATCAGTTAAGTTGAATACTAGATTTCTGTGATGATTGAAGGTTGATTATGCAAGCAATTAATAATATGAATGATCTCAGATTTGAATTTTGATCCCGAAAAAGGATTCTACTTGCTATTTCATTGGAGGAACCTTCGTGTGAGATTCAGCTCTTGTTAGATTTGAAGAATTGATATGAAGAATTGTTTAAGCTTGGAAGTTCGTTTAGTCATTGTGAGATCTTGCAAACATGCAAAATGCAAAGAGACATGCAAAATAAAATGCAACCTAAGACCTAGGACCTAGTCACTGATCATATGTCGATTTGTTATCATCATTGAACTTTTAGGTAACCGGATAAATCAATACAATGCCCACTAGCCATGAAACCATAGACATATGAATATCGATTTGTATGCGCAAGAATCAATACAACACCCACTGGTCAAACAACCATGGATATATGAATATTGATTTTGTTTTCGAAATGTCAGATTAGATATAAGCACCAAGGCACAAGCGCCAGGATGACCTGAATATCATGTCCATTTTGATATAGCAATTTGTACAAGCATCAAAACATAAATGTTGTGATGACCTAAGTACGCCTTGCGTTACAAACACATCAAACAGTCAAGAGATCATTCTAAATCCAATGTGAATTACCCGTAGTGACCCTTTATCATTCACATCCTTAGGCAAGATTGTGTTCCACAGTAGGAGAAAGAACTTACTCAAAAAGATAATAGTTAGATCAAATGTCCTTGAATTTTTTTTGGGTATCAATGGTCGAGGTATGCATGGCCATCCAATTTGAGATAGAGGCTCTTACAGTCGGACACCATTTCAATCCAGAATTTCCAAAGCTGTTAGATTTTCACATACAAGCAGAAGACAAAGAAAAGATTATGCCCCCAGTCATCACTCTCTAAATCCTATAAAAGACATCATCGAAGAGCTCAAAGGGACACAATATGAAAAAATCTCAATGCGAATCAGTAAGCATACAAGGAGATAAAAGCATGAAAAACACAGATTGTTTTCAGTTGAGTTTTGATGTTTGATTGTTGGAGATGCAAAATCCTTTCTGGAGACGAGACTGACTGACTGACTCAACAGGAAGCTTCAAAGGACTCTGACTGGATAGGAAATGTCTAAGATACATGGGAGACCATAGGATATGACATTGATTGCCCCCAAATTTGAACATTGATAGGATACAGATGCTTGAGCTGATTGGTGTACAGACTGACTTATTGAAACCAGGATATGCAGAAATAAACCGGGAGATATGTACAAACTAAAGCAAGACTGAAAGATGGGAAAGACCAAGATTGTGCTGATAGATGGAGTATTTTGGAACAAGTGGCACCTGTTTGCCAGGTTTTCACCATCTTGGTAGAGATTCTATTTTTGCTACCAAGGGGCCTGTTTCCAGGTTTTCACCAAGGCACTTTTTCTTTCTTTTTTCATTTTTTTGTATTTTTCATTTTTTCAATTTTTTTGTACTTTTGATATTTTTTGATTTTTTTGTGAATCATCAAGGTGCCTATTGCTAGGTTTTCACCAAGATGTTCATTTTTTCAGGACTTTTTCTGATTTTTAAAATTTTTTTCAGGACATTTACCAAGCACCGAATGCCTTAAGCGTAGAATTTCTTCAGATGGAGAACATTGATTGGTTCTCAGAGTTGTTCTACTTCAGTTGTTGAGAGTTGATAGGCACCAGAGCCAAAAGTAGCAGTGATTACAAAGGGACCCAACCAATTGGGTTCGAACTTCCCCTTACGTTCTCGATGTGATTGATTTTTAGGATTTTCTCTCAACACTAGATCGCCAACCTAAAATTCTCTATGTCTGACTTTCTTGTTGTAGCCTCTAGACATTCTTTTCTGATATACTTTGAGATGATCATACGCTGCTTGCCTGCGCTCATCTAGTAATTCAAGTTCTTGTAACCTAGACACTCTATAGTCTTCATTAGTGACAAGTCCATGCATTTTGATTCTGAGTGATGGGATTTCAACCTCAATAGGCAGTACCACTTCAGACCCATAAACTAAAGCGAATGGTGTAGCCCCAGTAGGAATTCTGATACTAGTTCTGATATTGGTTCTGATACTGATTCTGATACTGGTTCTAATACTAGTTCTGATACTTGTTCTGATACTTTTTCTAATACTGGTTTTGATATTGGTTCTGATACTGGTTCTGATACTAGTTCTGATACTAATTTTGATAATTGTTCTGATACTGGTTCTAAAATTGATTCTGATACTGATTCTGATAATTGTTCTGATACTGGTTCTGATGCTTGTTTTGATACTGGTTGTGATACTTGTTTTGATACTAGTTGTGATACTTGTTCTGATAATTATTCTGATACTTGGTATACTTGATAGCATCTTTTTCCATTTGCAAACTCCCAAGCAAGATCATATCGTGCAGTCCCAATGTCTAGCAAGGTGGAGAACAAGAGGGATTAGCAAGCTGGTGGAAGAGATGGAAGACAAGAGAATGAAGGAGAATGAAGGGAAGAAATCCTCAAGGGAAAACTCCTCAAGAATACTCAAGCTAGAGAAAAATTGTCATGTAAAGCATATTTGGATAAGTAATGAAAGGCTAGCATAGGATAAGTCACAAAAGTGCGATACAAGAGTAGGAAAGGATGCAGTCCAAAAGAGTAGACATGTCAAGAGGCTTCATAGCACTGTGTTTTACTCTTTCTTTTTTTTTTATTAGATCAAGACCAAAGGGGAAAAGGATAGCGATAGGTGAAAATGAATGGAGGAAGATGGATATGAAGGCTAAACATGGAAGGAATTGAAAGCAAGATCATCATCAGACAACTCACAAAATAGCCAAATGTTCGTGTATAGATCAACATTGTCAAGATCAAAGAGAGAAGATGAAATGGATGAAATATGTAGAAGAACTACGCATGATGCCTGATTGCTAGGTTTTCATCATGGTACTTATCCAAGGCACCACAAGGGAGTGGTTTTCACCTTAGGATGAAAATTTTTTTCTCTTTACTTTTGCTACCAAGGCGCCTGTTTCCAAGTTTTCACCAGGGCACATTTTCAATTTTATTTTATTTTTCATTTCTTTTTTGGAAGAAGGAAAGCTTTTTAGATAATGCTCCTTGAAAGGAGAAACCATGATATGCCAAAGATTCAAAATGATATGCTCAAAGATGCTGATAGGGAAAGGGAGATGGAAAAGAAAAATGGAGGATAAGGTTTTATGTAAAGCGAGTGAGGTTGGAAGATAGGAGGAATAGGCAAATGAGAAAAAATGATAGAAGGTAGAAGGATAATGCATGGAAGGATTGTGAAAGGGTAGATGGAAAGGAAGGCAAGTTCAACATCAACACATACCTTGAAGGGTGGCAAGAGGGTGGAGGAAACATGAATGAAGGAATACGTGAAGGAATATGGCGAATGGATAGCAGAGGTTGAGGTTTGGGCACATGAAATGGAAGAATATTTTTGGAAGGAGATGTAGTGGAAGCCTTTGGAAGCTTGAATGTCAATTTCACTTTTTGTTCAACACCAGACTCTTTCAAGAGAGACTTTTGAATCCATATAGTTGTAGGCTTTTTATTTCCCTTTGATGACTTAGAGAGAATATCTTGAATGATGGATTTTGGAACCCATACTTGTCTTGTAGTTCTTTTCTTAGATATCTCTTTTGACTTTATGCTTCCATGTCTATGAGAGGAGACATAGTGATATTCTTTTTTTGATGGATTCTTGTATTGCTTCTTTTTCTTGTATTGAACATTCAAGTTACTTCCAAAAGACTTGGGATTTGTGGAAGAGGGAGGATACGACTGGTTTAGATGGGTGGGTGGATGAAAAGGATTCAAGGGTATGCATCTATGTTGATCTTGAGAAAAGATGAGAGATGGAGGTATGTAAGGACCTAAGATGGATGGCAAATCAGGAGAGCTAGGAGGGGAAAGTGAAGGGACATAAGGACCCAAGATGGAAGGAAGGCATGAAGCCCTTAGTAGTGGTGGAAGAGGTCCAAGGATGGAAGTGGAAGATGCAAAAGGATAATCAATAAGTTCATCAGCATCTATATGACAACCAAGGATATCAGCATCTTTAGAGTGAGCATTAGAATTTTCAATAGAATCATGGACATCTTGAATATGAGCACCTTCTTTGATAGGATTTTTCAAAACTTGCAAAGACTTAGGAAGATTAGAAAGTGGAAATGAACATGGAGTGGTAGAACAAGAAGATGGAAGACTTTGATCTTGACAAGGATCTTTGGAAAGCATAAGTGTATAATTTTTCTCTTGATTTTCAATAGGCTCAACATTGGAAGTAACAACACCATTTTTAACAACCTTAATGGAAGTATCATCTTTGGAAAGCGCAAGCATATTAAGGTTATTTTGATTGTCAATAAGCTCAACAGTGTAAGTAGTAGCTTGATCTTGCTTAGGCGAAGACTTAAGACATGGTGGAATGCATGAAAAAGGGGGTACAGGATCAAAATAACCCTGAGGTGGATAAGAGACATCAGAAAAAGGAGTGGATGACATGGAGGGTTCTTGATCTTGATCTTTCTTTATATTTTTTTCTTTATCATTTTTAGAGTCCTCTTGACATGGAGCCACTTCTAAGGACAAGGAAGCATGTTGGGATTGTATGGATGACTTTGGAAGAGATGGTGGAGGACTAGCTGAAGTAGGGACTATAGCATATGAAGGCTTAGGCTCTTTAGATTTATCATTATTGAAAGTCTTTGCAGCCAAGTGAAGATTAGCTTGAGTTTCTTTAAGAGGTAGCCCTGGAGGATAACTATAGGGAACCGCATGAAAAGTATCAAGGCTTGTGTCAGATGAAGGTTCTATGAAAGATTTGAAAGACTCGGAAGCTTTAAGAAATGTACGGGTATTGGAGGAAGTAGGGGATGGAAGGGAACCATCACAAGACAAAGGTCCAACATTAACATGATCTTGCTTGAGAGTGTAATCTTTATTTTCAGTCTGAGAGTTCTTAGAGGAGAGATCCTTATAGTATGCATGTTTATAATCAGCATGGTAAACTTTCTCTTCCTCAAGTGAAACAAATGGATCATCTAGGTATTGTGCATAGAAATCATCAAAGTCTCTTTCATAATCAGAATCATATGGATCACCCTCATGATCTATCCAATGTGACGGCCCATTTGTAGTAAGCAGGAATGGATGATGAGGAGGACTCTTAGGAACAGAGGTGTCATAGGTATCATTACATTGTCTGTCGTCATAGTCATCATAGTCTTCAAAGCTAGATGTGTCACTCTCCGTGGAAGAGGTATCATATTGCTCAATTTTTTTTCGGGGGCATGGTGATATGTACAAGTCTTTATCAAATGGAAAAGAGTATAGAGATTCCATGGAGAACTTTTTAGATTCCTTCTCTTTCTCAAGTTTGTCAAGTTGGACTTGCATAGCTTGCAGCTGCTTCATCATAGCGGTGATTAGAGATTCTTCCTCTTGTGTACTAATTCTTTGAGACATGTGTACTGATTCTCAATAGCTATTGCTCTATTCCTGACACAATGATATTTTTGACAGATTCTAGAACTAGGCTGGAAACATTGGATATCTTGCAATTTGACAATTTCTGACAACTCTCTCAAATTTTTCCAAACGACACTCTGCAGACTCGTACGACACTGGGTAGTCTATGAAATGATAGTTGCTAAACTTGTACGACAGTTGGGTAGTACTGAAATGACACTTGACAAAACTCATACGACTTTTGACTTCCTGAAATGACTTTTGACTCTAGAAAGATTTTACGTCAATTTTTGCAAAATTTAAGGTCTTCAGTTTTGGATTGTTTGCAAATTGTACTGTCCCGATTTTGAAGGTTATATCAGATTTGATCATTTTTAATAGCCAAGTAGATAAATAAGCACGTAGAATAGCAAGCAAGTGATTCCAAGAACGTCTGAAAATAATGAACAAGGGCAAAAGCAACCTTGTGCATGAACAATCAAGTGACCAAATTGTGCTAATCCCTGAGAGTACTAATTGTGTATGTTCTGAAAAGTTTTGGAATAACACACATATACCTGAGAATGAAAAATTGGCCTCTCTAGGGTTTTTAGTAATGGTTTGACTCTGCAACTTTTATGATTCAAAGGGGTGAACTCCAATCCCGGTGCACCAGGGTTTTGACACAGTCCGAGAACTTAATCTTTAAGAGCTGCTAGGGAGATCTGACAACCCAACAATGAACCATACCTGTGGAGATTTCTTCCACAAGGACATTTATATAGCGGCTGTCACTATCATGGCGAAAATGGCTATTACCGCTTGAGGTTCCGTCAACACAGTTTGCCCTGTGAAGGGATTGTCTGCTATGGTTAACCCTCTCTAAAGATGACTCACAATAGTATACCACAAGGGGACTTGGCTCCAGATTCAAGGTTTTGAAACCTCTTCACTTTTAACTCAAACAAAGCAAGCAGATTAATCCGACATGCTAAGACAAAGTTTTGTTCCACCAAGGTCTGTGATATAAACTCCACGTGATCTATCAACCTCTCCGGGGAGAGAATGTATCAATCAATAAGAGAAGACGCACTAACCAATTTTGATTCACCAAAGCTTGTGATATCAACCCCACGTGATCTATCAACCTCTTCGGAGAGAGAATGTGTCGATCAATAAGAGAAGACGCACTAACCAAGATGAATGTGAAATGCACTAAGTATCCTCCCTACCTACAAGGATTCCATCGTCAAGGAAGGATTTCCCTAAGAATCCAATCTCTCAAGAATCACGAATAGTGTTCATAGGGACTAATTACTATGTGAGCACAGATATATTCCCGAAAGCAAATCTACCAAAAGCATCCAAAAAGTAGAAAGAGGAACACTTAACGTTTAAAGTGAATATGAGATGAGTCCACAAGGTGGAACACTTAACACCTCACACAAGATGAAAACAAGTCCCCAACTTAGAAAATAAGTGAGTTCTTAAAAGCACAAAAAGGTTGCCAAGTGGAACACTTAACGCTTCTGTCCTGTTGACCCCTCCCCTTTATGGCGCTGAGATTGCAACCACGGGGTGGAAATGAGGGGCCGGTAGATTAGCGAGTCCAATAACCCAAGATAGCAATCAAGATCAATCACAAGTATTCTAAGACTACTTAATGAATCCTTAAGGGTTCACAACCTAGTATCAATTATGCAAGTGTGTAGAAATAGATCAAAAGCATGAAAAGATGCACACAAGCTTGACACATAAGAGATTTATTTTAAGTCCCAAATCAAAATATTATTAGATGAAGGAGAATACTTGGGATCCTCACAATGCGCTTAGTAGATTTTACTTGATTTTTAGCAATTTTTGTTTTTCCATGCAAGCAAGTGACGAACTCTCCAACAAGCAAACAAGCAAACAAGATATGCAAAATATATTCAACTTATGAAAACCATAGGGTTAGCTCTAAAAATCAATTATTATCAGTAATAATAACCAGCAATCAATCCAAATGACAACTCATATCATTCATTGAACCATGTAAAAAAATAAGTGCATAACCATCACAAAATTTTATTTTATTTTGGCTGCATTTGACCTAGTCAACAAGATCTAATTTTTTTGATATGATTTTGGCCACAAAAATAGAAATTTAGAATAGAGACCCCTACTAAAAAATAAAGAGCTTTCCAAAAATGCAAAAATTTTAGAAAAATCTCTTCATTTGTGCCCTAGAGACCTATTTTATTAAAACAGACTAGTTTTTGTAAATTGACTATTTGAGCTATGATATCATGTCCAAATTTAAAACACAAAGAATGGACCCCCTATAAACTTTAAAGAGATTTCCGAAAATATAAAAATTTCTGAAAAAATATGCTGATTTGCGTCAGATATTAATTTTTTCCAGAATTTCAAGAAAAAAATTATTAAAAATTCAAAACATCTTAGAAAATTCTAAATTTTTTACTGTAGCTTCCATGACATGTCACCAACTTGAAAAAAAAATTTCAGACCAAAATTCCAAGCCGTTTGGGAGATAAAATTAAATCTTTGAAACTTTAGGGTTTTAGCTCCGAAAAAAATCAAAACCAGCATGCAAAGGTGGGTTGCCCCACGGTGGGCGCCAGAAATGTGTGTGTGAAAATTGTACCTGATCTGTAGACACAACACTCAGTAAACATTAGGGGTTAGCTATAATCAAAATCGTGCAAAATTGAAATCTAATCTAACCAAGCGATTTACTGCCTTCTAGTAGGTGCGAGATTAATGTTCTCAGATTATTATCGAGATCAGTGACCTAGACGACACCTAAATGAAAGATTTGAATGCAATTGATCTAGATATGAAATAAATGCAATTAAGCTATTTTTTTAAAAAGATTTTTCTATGCAATAAGAATGAATGAAAAACTGATATGAAATTAATCTATATGAAAACTGATATGCTATGTTAATCTAACAATGATATGAAATATGAATGCAAAAAAAAAAAAAAGATTGATCTCACAAAGATGTCAATTCGCAAGAGCTTTGATTCTTCAATTCCAATTCTCCAGCGTGATTGTGCAAAATATGAGATGATTTGTGAAGAGCTGAAGCCTTTAATTTATAGAAATCCAAGGCTTTGGAGGTGCATGGGAAAAGCCATAAATCACTCAAATTAACTCATCTTAATTTTTGAGTTATCTGATCATGAAAGATAGTTAATTCTCAAAATCATGCAAAAATAGCTTTTTAACTCAAATTAGAGTTTAGATTAGCTTTTTGAACTCCCAAAAGGATGTTGAGTTCCAAAAAGTCAATAACTTGCATTGATTTTCTGATTTGGAGTTTAACTATTTCTTTTGAATATGCATAATAATTAAGAATTAAATAAATAAATAAAGTGATTTATCCTCAACTCAACTGATTTTTGAAATAAAATAATTAATTTATGGGTTAATTAACTATTTTACCAAACTTTTATTAAAAAATATATTATTAAATAATGACAACATGCTTTAATTAATTAAATAAGAATTTAATCAATTAAAGATAGAAATTTTGATTTATTGTCAAAATTAAATAATACAATTAATAATAGATAGAATTAAATTTAATTACACAATTAAGTGGCAAATATTAAATCTAATTAATTAAATATGAAAATATTCAATTAATCAAACTTTAGGATAAATGTGATTTATTGCTAAATAATTATAAAATTAAAGATAATTAAGATAATTAGGAATATTACTAGGAATATTCCCCGATGCAGAATTTAAGATAATCAATTATGATTCGATGATGTTAGATGTGCCTTAGGTTAGGACTTTGATGTCGATTTTGTTCAATTTGTCGATGTAGGAGGTTAATGAACTTATAGCCCATTTTTAGGGTATTACAGGCACGAGTCCTTTTTGAGTAAAGATGACACTTTGGACATGGACATGTTTAATCATGTCTTGGATGACATGCTCAAAGTTAAAACTAATTGCACAAAGTTTGTTATTGACACCAAGGCCATAACCAATTCCAGATGGGATAGACCAGTGAAGCAACTTCAGAGCTTAAAGGACTTCAAGTGGCCAATTGAGGATGAAGTTGCATCATGGGACAAGAGTAAGAAGCCCAAAAATAATAAGCCAACTACAATTGATCTGGAGGCAATGGAGGAAGATTGAATTACAGATGGCACCTGATCCTTGAGCACTGAGAGGATAATCATAAAAAATAGAATAATGTAAGATAGTCAGTTAGGAAGTCATTATTCATATAACAAATTTCAAAAATTACCTTGAACATTTATAGAAAAGGGTGCCACTTGTGAAGATTCAGAATGAGTACAAGAAGATATTTAGGCTTTTGTCTCCATTTTTGTTAATGATGTAGTTTGCTTTTTCTTTTAGTGTATGTTAGTTTCCTACCCATCTGAAGCTCATTGCGTCCTTTCCCTAAGGATTTCAAGATGGCTAGTGATTGATATAAATAGAAAAGTTTTGTTTTATAAAAGGATGGTGAATTTACAATTGTAAGGAGAGTTTTAGATTTTGAGTCTTGTTCTAAGAATTTTTTTCATTTTGAATGTACTGATACATAGATATTTCAATAAAATATATCAGAACTCCTTTGCACATTTATGTTGTCTTCTTGTATCTATCTTGAGTTTTTATGTGTTAAATTTGTAAGGAACTTTTAATGCATCATTTACAAGGTAGATTGTGAGGTTAGTCTTAATTTTATTTCAAGGGAAGGGTAATTCTTAAGTTTAATTTCAGGGATTTCAGGGTTTATACAAGAATTTGATGTCTAAATGTAAAAATGAGATGAATGAGTTGTAAGGAACTTCATTCAGGTTCTGGGTATATTTGATTTGAGAAATTTCTGTAGATGTATGTTCTTTTGACTCTTTTCCCTAGGATTTGACACTGGTCTATACTTAATTTGCAGCTATCATCATCAAAAACTTAAATGACAATTTATCTTTTATTAATGTTTGAAGAACTTAGATGATTATATTTGTGTTAAGGATACAAATAAATTTTGTGATTCTTTGAAGAACAAAATCTGTTAGGTACACTTGCCTAAGCTGAAAACTCAAAGTAAAGAAGGATAAGAATCCTTAATACCTTAGTGGTTGATGTTGTCAGATGCATCTTTTGGGTCTATAGAGTTATGCATCAAAATTTAAAACTAACATATGCAATCATTTCAAGAACTAACAAAATTGGCGACTCTGCTGGGGAATTTAATGTCTTGCAATAGGCTCATTAAAATTATTAGTTAACTATCTATTGTTTCATTTGTGACTAGTTTGTAAAAAATTTCCCCACGCATTTTGTGGGTGGCGAATCTGAGTTTTGTGTTTTCTAGTTTCTAGTTCAACACATTGAAATTTGTGTAGGTGTCTTGTTAGATATATAATAAGTCGACAAAGATACACCAGGTCTTATTATAGAGATCACCTAAAAAGTAATGTAGGTGATGAACTTCCCACATTTGGTAGAAAACAATGGTCTAGGAGAGGTATGTTTAATCCAAATTCCCCAAGACCCTCTAAAGGAAGAGTTTCGACTCCTATCCCTAAGGAGAGTTCTTCTTCTTCTAAAAATATTGAGCCTCTTAGAAGAGTAGACCCTGATGTACTCAATCCCTCATGGGATGACAAATTTACTGATGTAGGGTTTTTCCCTCCATGAGAAAGTCTAGACCAACCAAGAGAAACTTCTGCTACTGAAACTACTTCTTATGATTCTGAGAAACTGCATGATGAGATGATAGATTTGAGAAAAAGGGACCATGAGTAGTTACTGTGTGTGTGAAAATTGTACCTGATCTATAGACACAACACTTCAGTAAAACATTAGAGGTTAGCAAAAATCAAAATCATGCAAAATTGAAAGCTATCTAACCAAGCGATTTACTGCCTTCTAGTAGGTGCGAGATTAATGTTCTCAGATTGTTATTGAGATTAGTGACCTAGATGACACCTAAATGAAAGATTTGAATGCAATTGATCTAGATATGAAATATGAATGCAATTAATCTATATTTTTGATATTTTCTATGCAATGAGAATGAAAAATGATATGAGATCTATGATATGTAAAAACTGATATGCTATGATATGCTAAATGATCTAACAATGATATGAAAATGAATCTAAATGAATGTAAAAAGAAACAAATTGATCTCATAATAGCCTTGATTCGCAATAAGCTTTGATTCTCCAAACTCTAATTCTTCCAAATAGTTGTGCAATTCGTAGATGACTTTGGCAAAGTAAGCTTGCAAAATTATGAGATGAATTATGAAGAGCTGAGGCTTTAATTTATAGAAATCCAAGGCTTTGGAGGTGCATGAGAAAAAACCATAAATCACTCAAATAACTCAGCTTGATTTTTGAGTTATTTTTAAATAAAGAATAATTAAGTCACAAAAATCATGCAAAAGCACAGTTCAACTCGAATTAGAAGTTTAGATCAACTTTAAAACTCAAAAAGATGTTGAGTTTCATAAAGCTAACAACTTGCATTGATTTTCTAATTTGAGTTTAACTGGTCCTTGAATGTGCACATGGATAATTATGATTTAATAAATAAATAAAGTGATTTATTCTCAACTTAACTAATTTTTGAAATAAAGTAATCAATTTATGGGTTAATTAACTATTTTATCAAACTTTTATTAAAAACTATATTATTAAATAATGACAACTTGCTTTAATCAATTAAATAAGAATTTAATCAATTATTCATAAGATATTAGATTTATTGTCAAAATTAAATAATACACTTAATAATGGATAAAATTAAATTTAATTACACAATTAAGTGGCAAGATATTAAATCTAACTAATTAAATATGAAAATATTCAATTAATCAAACTTAGGATAAATGTGATTTATTGCCAAATAATCATTAAATTAAAGATAATTATGATGATTAGGAATATTACTAGGAATATTCCCCGATGCAGAATTTAAGATAATCAATTAGGATTCGATGATGTTTAGATGTGCCTTAGATTAGGACTTCTATGTCGATTTCATTCGAATTGTTGATATAGGAGATTAATGAACTTATAGCCCATTTTTGGGGTATTACATTTTGCCCCTCTTTGAATTATTGTGCGAAGCGCAGTGGTTCAAAGAAAGTCTATGTTTGATAGAGATATGAAATTGATTCAAAATTGATAATTGATATGAGACAGAAGCTGATTGATATTGATTTGATATGGAGATAATAGGTCCTAAATGACCAAAGATAATGTTTACTATAACAGCAAATGAACCTATGATTGCGAAAAAGTGTCAAAATGCCTGATTCCAAACCTTAGGATTGCAAAGAAGTGAGTGACCCATTCTAGACTCGATTATCTTAGCAGAACTAGCAGGTATCACATCCGAACCCTTCAGTTGCCGAAGAACCAAGGAAAGAACACTATGATCCGATGGTTGCAAAAATTGATACAGTTTACAAGATTAGGAGAATACCAAATTGATATGGATCTTGATGAATCTGATATGCCCCAAGTGATGATAGATTTTCCCTGAGCGATGAGGTCTTTTGATGAATCAGCAAGTAGATGTGATTGTTGTCTTGATCACTGATGAAAGATATTGATTTCCATAAAGATATGATTTCAAATTTGATTACAGACTTTGATGATGTGCAATACCATGCCCCCTTCGGGATTAAAATTAAAATCTGACAAGAAAAGTCAGCGTTGAGAGTGCAGAAGCATGTTAATTGATTGGAAAAGTGGTTATACATGTTCAAGAACACATTCTGCATCGTTGGAAGGTCCCAAAAGACCAAGTTTGACTAGGTTAAACCATGAGTTGACCATAATTGACCAAGTTGAAATTTTGATAGTTTGATGTAAGATAATCAGTTAAGTTGAATTATGAATTTCTGTGATGATCGAAGGTTGAATATGCAAGTAGTTAATAATATAAACAATCTCAGATTTTGATTTTGATCCCGAAAAAGGATTCTACTTGCTGTTTCGTTGGAGGAACCTTCGTGTAAGATTCAGCTCTTGTTAGATTTGAAGATGCAATTTGAAGAATCGTTTAAGCATTGAAGTTTGTCTAGCCATTGTGAGATCATGCAAACATGCAAAATGCAAAGAGACATGCAACCTAAGACCTAGGACCTAGTCACTGATCATATGTCGATTTGTTATCATCATTGAACTTTTAGGTAACTGGATAAATCAATACAATGCCCACTAGCTATGAAACCATAGACATATGAATATCGATTTGTATGCGCAAGAATCAATACAAAACCCACTGGTCAAAAACCATGGATATATGAATATTGATTTTATTTTTAGAATGTCAGATTAGATATAAGCACCAAGGCACAAACGCCAGGATGACCTGAATATCGTGTCCATTTTGATATAGCAATTTGTATAAGCATCAAAATATAAATGTCGTGATGACCTAAATATCATGTCCATTTTGATATAGCAATTTGTACAAGCATCAAAACATAAATGTCGTGATGACCTGAATACACCTTGCATTACAACCACATCAAATAGTCAAGAGATCATTCTAAATCCAGTGTGAATTACCTGTAGTGACCCTTTATCGTTCACATCCTTAGGTAAGATTGCATTTCACAGTAGGAGAAAGAACTCACTCAAAAAGACAATAGTTAGATCAAACTTCCTTGAATTTTCTAGGTATCAATGGTCGAGGTACGCATGGCCATCCAATTTGAGATAGAGGCTCTTACAGTCAGACACCATTTCAATCTAGAATTTTCAAAGTTGTTAGATTTTCACATACAAGAAGAAAACAAAGAAAAGATTATGCCCCCAGTCATCACTCTCTAAATCCTATAAAGGAGATCATCGAAGAGCTCAAAGGGACAATATGCAAAAATCTCAATGCGAATCAGTAAGCATACAAGGAGATAAAAGCATGTAAAAAACATAGATTGTTTTCAGTTGAGTTTTGATGTTTGATTGTGTTGTTGTAGATGCAAAATCCTTTCTGGAGACAAGATAGACTGACTGACTCACATGAAGCTTCAAAGGACTCTAACTAGATATGATCCATCTAAGATACATGGGAGACCATAGGATATGACATTGATTTCCCCCAAGTGTTAAACATTGATAGGATACAGACGCTTGAGCTGATTGGTGTACATACCGACTTATTGAAAATTGAAAATGCAGAAACAAACTGGGAGATATGTACAAACTAAAGCAAGACTTAAAGCTGGGAAAGACCAAGATTATGCTGATAGATGGAGCATTTTGAACAAGTGGTGCCCATTTGTCAAGTTTTCACCATCTTGGCAGAGATTCTATTTTTGCTACCAAGGCGCCTGTTTCCAAGTTTTCACCAAGGCACTTTTTTTTGTTTTTATTTATTTATTTTTTTGAATTTTTGATATTTTTTTGATATTTTTTTGTACTTTTGATATTTTCTAATTTTTTTGTGAATCATCAAGGTGCCTATTGCTAGGTTTTCACCAAGATGTTCATTTTTTTCAGGACTTTTTTTGATTTTTAGAATTTTTTCAGGATATTTAACCATAGACGGAATGCCTTAGGCATAGAATTTCTTCAGATGGAGAACGTTGATTGGTTCTTGAAGCAATTCTCCTTTAGTCATTGAGAGTTGATAGGCACCAGAGCCAAAAGTAGTAGTGATTACAAAGGGACCCAGCCAGTTGGGTTCAAACTTTCCCTTGCGTTCTTGATGGGATTGATTTTTAGGATTTTCTCTCAAGACTAGATCACCAACCTGAAATTCTCTATGTCTGACTTTCTTGTTGTAGCCTCTAGACATTCTCTTCTGATATACTTTAAGATGATCATACGCTGCTTGTCTACACTCATCTAGTAGTTCAAGTTCTTGTAACCTAGACACTCTATAGTCATCATCAGTTACTAGACCATACATTCTGATTCTGAGTGATGGGATTTCAACCTCAATAGGCAGTACCACTTCAGACCCATAAAATAAAGTGAAAGGTGTAGCCCTAGTAGGTGTTCTAATACTTGTTATGTAGGCCCATAGAGCTGGATTAATCATGAGATGCCAGTCTCTGCCAGTTTTATTTACTGTTCTATGCAAGATCTTTAATAGATTTTTGTTAGAAGCCTCTACTTGTCCATGCCCTTATGGATAGTAGATAGAAGACCAATGTTGGGTGATCTTAAATTTGGCACATAGAACATTGAGGTCTTTATTCCTAAATTTCCCACCATTATCTATGATTATAGAATGAGGGATCCCATATCTGCATATGATATAGTTCAAGATGAACATCGATATCTGCTTTCCAGTTGCTTGTGTCAAAGGGACCGCTTCTACCCATTTTGTAAAATAATCTGTGGCTGTGATTATATGGGTATGTCCATTAGAAGAATGAGGATGAATCATCCCGATAAGATCAAATTCCCATTGATGGAAAGGCCATTATGTTGTAAAGGGGATTAGATCCCTCCCTGGAGCATGAATTAGGTTGCCATGTACTTGACACTTTTGACAATTCTTAGCAAATTTGATAGCCTCTTTCTCCATTTCAAGCCAATAGTACCCAGCCCTAATAAGTTTTTGAGCTAGTGTTAAACCGTTCGAGTGTGACCCACAAATACCATCATGGACTTCCTCTAATGCACATTGAGACTCTTCCCATTCTAAACATCTAAGTAGCATACAATCTAGACCTCATTTGTATAGATCATTACCAATGATGACATATCGGGAGACATTACGGATAAGGTATCTCTTTTCGTGACAGTTGAAGGTATCAGGAATTATTTGGTCTTGGAGATAGGAAAATAAGTTTTTATATCAGGATGAATCATGACCTACAACAGTGCAGATCATGCGGGTTTCAGGGGAGTCATATGCAGGATAAGAGAGTGCTTCCACCAAGAACTCATAGCATAGCTCATGTTCAGGTTGCTGTAATAAAGTAGATAGTGTTGCCATTGCATCGGCAGCCTTGTTCTCCGTTCTAGGAATTTTCTCAAATGTGATAGATATGAAATATTTCTTAAGATCATCGACCATTCTCTTGTAAGGAATGAGCTTTTCATCTTTAGTTTGGTACACATCATTGACTTGATAAATAACAAGTTGAGAGTCTACATGAATGTGTAGCTCTGTTACTCTCCATTCAATTGCTATTTTCATACCATTCAAAAGGGCTTCATATTCTGCAATATTGTTTGTGCAAGGAAACTTTAATCGAAATTCTTTGAAGATTGAGTATCCTTGGGGAGTTAGGAATAATATGCTTGCTCTAGATCCATTTTGTGTATAGGAGCCATCAAAGAACAATTGCCATTCTCTAGAAGATAGGTGCATAATAGATGAGTCTGGAAATTCTATTTGCATTGGTGTGTCATCAAACATGGGTGCATATGCTAGTTGATCAGTAATAACTTGACCTTTTATAGCTTTTCTTTCAACATATTCAATGTTGAATTCACTTAGAAGCATGACCCATTTAGCCAATCTACCTGTGAGGGCAGCCTTGCTTAGTAGGTATTTCAGTGGATCAATTTTTGCTACTAGATGCGTGGTATGAGCTAACATATAGTGTCTCAATTTCTGTGATGCAAAGATCACAGTGAGACAAGCTTTCTCAATCATAGAATAGTTCTTTTCATATGCCACCAATGTTCTGCTTATATAATAAATGGCTCTTTCCTTTTTGTCTTCGTCATGTTGCGCTAGCAATGCCCCCAGTGATGTGGTTGTTGCGGAGACATACAAGATCAATGGCTTCCCATGAATAGGAGGCATCAATATAGGAAGATTTGATAGATACTTCTTGATATGGTTAAAGTTGTTCTCGCATTCTTCATTCCATGCAAAGGTCACACCTTTATGTAATGTTTTTGTAAAAGGCTGTGATATGTGCGCTAGCTGTGATATGAATCTTCTGATAGATTGAACTCTACCTTGCAATGTCCTCATTTGACTGATATTTGTGGGAGGTTGCATCTCTATTATAGCCTTGACTTTAGCTGGATCAACTTCAATGCCTTTCTTTGAAACTATGTATCCTAAGAGCTTTCCAGAAGTGACACCAAAAGCACACTTAGGATTTAGTCGAAGACTAAAATTTTCTATCTTGTCTAGGATCATGCTCAAGTCAGTTAGATGTTCAGTTCTGATCTTTGATTTTGCCAAGGTATCATCAACATAGTCCTCCATTGTTCTATGCATCATATCATGAAAAATAGATGTCATTGCTCTTTGATATGTAGCTCTAGCATTTTTGAGTCTGAATGGCATAACATTCCAACAGAAGGTTCCCCATGCACATGTGAAAGCAATTTTCTCTTGGTCTTCTGGAGCAATTTTGATTTGATTGTATCTAGAAAAGCCATCCATTAAGGAATACATCTCATAGCCCATAGTCATGTCCACTATCATATCAATGTTAGGCAGTGGAAAATCATCCTTAGGGCATGCTCTGTTCACATCTCTAAAGTCTGTGCACACTCTGATTGAACCATCTAGTTTAGAAACAAGTATAATGTTGGAGATCCACTCAACATAGTCTATGACGCGGATGAATCCAACTTTTAGGAGTTTCTCTAATTCAGCTTTGACTAAAAGTGCAACATGAGGATGCATCTTTCTTAATTTTTGCTTGACCGGTTTTACTCCAGGAGCAATGGATAGATGGTGCATGATAAGATTTGGATCCAACCCTAGCATATCTAAATACTTCCATGCAAAGTTGATCTTTTTTTCTATCAAGAATGTAGTAAATTTTTGTTTCTCTTCTTCTGATAAGGATTGCGCTACATGTACCAATTGTGGTTCCTCTGTTGTACCCAAATTGATGGATTGGGTGGGCTCAATTAGAATTGGAGACCTATCCTATAAATGACTCAGAAGGACATCAAATATCTCATTCTTAGGTGCCTCAAAGAGGTTTTCACGTTTGGATATGTCTTTTATTTTTACTTTTGTCAGTTCTGAGACTGCCACGAAGTGGTTTTCACCCTCATAACTCTTTTTATTTATTTATTTATTATTTTGACTAAGATATTTGATGTCTAACTCAGCCATGCTGACGTTCGATTCACTGATGGAAGTCCTCATAGGCTCGACTGCATTGAGGTAACAGGTAAGGGCATAGTCATTGGGAAAGGTGTAAACACCATGGTTTGGGTTTGTGGAAGTTTGGTCGATAAGATCAGGGCGTTGGATAGTCAAAGCGGGAAAGGCTTGGGATATGGTGTTCATGGATATGGATCTGTCATCATTGGTCCTAACCTGACACTTGAGTTCAAAGGTGATACTACAACTTAAGACATCCAATTTGTGGATAGGCTCAATGTCATCATGGGAGTCCAATTCAGCCATAGGTGGATCAGACTCGATAGGTTCATCATTTCTCTCTAGACTCACATTGGGATGAAGTACATATTGGTGAATAACATCAACATGTTTCTATGTGATAAGCTCATTTGGTTCTAGGATGACTCCCCATTCATAGTCATTAGATTCATCTTCTGATTCAGGATTTCTAGGAAATCTTAGAACATGAGTAAAGTCAGGGTGAATACCCCAAGAAGGGTTACCCTCAGATTTTGATTTGTATTCATACTCATGGGAATCTATCTCATAATCACTACCACTTCCCTCTTCTTGATTTTTTTCTAGACTAGCTGGTTCTTGTGTTGCAACTATCTCTTGATTGATAGTAGGTTCTTGTGTTTCTACTACATTAATTCTCTTGATAGGATCATCTTTATCATTAAGAAGGTCTTTGATCTCTTTAGGAAATTTTTCATAGGGGATGAGTTTTGAACTATTTGAATCACTATCTGATGGTTCTATTTCTTCTTTCTTAAGAAGAGGTTCCCTTGGTGCGATCTGCTCTATGACATGCGAGCAATTACCTTTGAGGTGATAGGGTTTCTTCTTAAATCCTAAGCCAATTTTATTTTTATTTTCTCTACCAGTATGTGGGAGAGGTGCCTCAAGACCTTTTCCTCTGATTCCTAGAGGTCCTTTACCTGAATATCCCATTTTAGCTATTAATTTATCTCCTGGACCATATGACTTGGATACTGCATAGTCACCAGTTTGAACAACTTTAGATTCAGGTACATCTTTGTATAGCCATGATAGCACAGCTTCATCCTCTTCAAATTCTTTCTTGGATACTTGTTCTGCTAAAAAATTCTTTTTATATGCCTCAAGAGGTTCCTAAGGTTTGTGCTTGGATTGTTTCAAGGATTTCCCATAAGACTTAGGCGAGATAGGGAGAGATGTCAAAAATAAGACTGGCTCGATAGTGTATTCTCCCATACTATTTTCTTTGATAGTAACCTCTTTGGCAAGATCTTCCATTTTAGATGTGGATGCTTCTTTAGTTGGCTCTATGTGAGATTCTCTATTATTAGGTACAAGCTTATCTGCACTTTCCTTCAAGGTGTTGCAAGTTGTATTCAGATCTACTGGGATAGTAACCTCGACTCCTTCATAAGGAAACTTCAAACATTGATGGTATGTAGAAGGAATGGCTTGCATT
Source organism: Chamaecyparis obtusa (assembly GCA_027943335.1). Classification (NCBI taxonomy): domain Eukaryota; kingdom Viridiplantae; phylum Streptophyta; class Pinopsida; order Cupressales; family Cupressaceae; genus Chamaecyparis; species Chamaecyparis obtusa. The sequence continues at coordinate 83,958 of BSBK01006700.1, forward strand.
TCATGTATCCACGGTCTCCCTAGAAGGACATTGTAGGCCAAAGGTAGATCAAGCACTTGACAGATGGTATCTTTGATAACTGGACCCACTCTGATAGGTAAGATAATGGTTCCCTTAGAAGATCTTTCTTGTTCATCATAGGCCTTGATAGTTATTTTCTTTCTAGGATCAATAGCCAATTCTGAAAAATCCCAATTGTGTGATCAAGCTGTAAGAACAAATGTTTAGGCCAGTGCCCCCATCTATCAACACATGTTTGACTCTACGGTTCTAGATCAAGAATTCTATATGCAAAGGCTGATTATGTGGGTGACTCAAGGAGTTGTCATCTTCCTCTAAAAAGGAGATATATTGTGGAGATGTAAGATGTCCAACCATAGTCTGGAACCTATCTAAATCAAGGTCATCAAGAACATTGGAACCGAGAAAAGCTTTATTGAGAATGGCCCTATGAGCTGGAGATATTTGAAGCAACTCAAACATGGAGATTTTTGCATTAGTGTGCTGGAGTTGTTGAACAATGCTATAAGACATAGGCCTTGTATCCTTTGGATTAGAAGATTTGGAAGCAGCCTTCTATTTAGAAGTAGATGAAAGATTGAAGGGCACCTTTGGGACATTTGATGAATTTGGGTTTTGTCCATTCAGATGTGTTTGAGCTTGTGATCAAGTAACTACATTAGCTAAGGAATGATCTCTATCCCTTTGTATGATTGTGATGACATTTCAACTTTCAGAGAGACATGGTTCAACCATATTGATGACAGTGTTATTTCCAGGGTAGGCATAGTTGACTTTTGCCCCCATATTAGGCCGAGAAGTTGAAACCTTTTGACCATGTTTTGGAAATGGTTCTGTGGGATTGTCAATTGTGATGTCTCCATTATCGATTAGATCTTGAATGGTATGCTTCAAGTGGTAGCAACTACTAGTTTTGTGACCTTTACTCCGATGGGAATCGCAGAATTCATTATCCTTCCACCATATTAGTTTGGGGTCCTGAGCATTCGGTCAGATTGGTGGTAAAGAGATGATGTTATCAGCCAGTAGAGTTTTCATAGCTGATTCTAAAGACTCTCCTAGAGGAGTAAAATTTTGATGTTTATCCTATTTTTTAAATTCTGGCTTCCTTTGAGATGGTTGAGAAGACTTTTTCTCAGAAGCTTTAATGGCTTGAGTGCCAAGAGTGAGATTGTAGGCTGGTTCCTTTGATGGGGCATGGACAGTGTCAATAATGCCATCTGTGATGATGCCTTTGTTCTTGTTCCAATTTTTGTTCTCATCTTTGGAACTAGATCCAGATTCGTACTTGTCTTTTTGGAGTGTCATTTCCCCTTTTTTTACAAGCACTTTTTCAATTTTGATAGCGTTATCCACCATTTTGTCAAAAGATGCATGATCTTGCATTTGTAAGGGATAATTGAGCTTTGGAACAAGGTTATTGATAAAGATTTCAAGTTTCTCCATTTCGGGAATTGGTCTAGCATATAGAGAGAACTTCTTTCGCCACCTCTTGAGGAAAGTTAGGAATGATTCTCTTGGATATTGCTTGAGATTACAAATATCAATCATGGTGACCAGATGCTGAATATTGTAGGAATATTGTTGATAAAACAATTTAATCAATTCCTCAAACATTTTGATCATAGGAGGCAATCTTGAAAACCACTGAATGGATGCTCCACCCAAGGATCTAGGAAAAAGATGCATCAGATAGGTCGGTTCATGCATGAATTCCATGGATTGTGTACAGAACTCTCTGACATGATCTTGAGGATCAGAGTGTCCATCATACTTATCATACTTTGGCATCTCCACTCTTTTTGGAAATGGTGGCATATACAAGTTTTTGTCAAAAGGAAAAGGGCATAGAGCTTCCATGGAGAACTCTTTGTGTTCCTTTTCTTTCTCAAGATTATTAAATTTGACTTGTAAAGCATGTATCTATTTCATAATAGCTGTGAGTGGAGTTTCTTCCTCATGCGTAATGATATCTTCAACATTAAAGTTGGGAGGAAGTTTAGCTCCTTTATGAGCTAGTTGTAAAAAGTATGCTTCTCTATTTTCTTTCAAGAAATGTCTCATCATCTTGTTAAATTCATCATCATTTTGGTAGCGAGCAATTTCTTTAGGTGTGGGTTCCTAATCTGCGCCATGTTGAGATTGAGCTCTTTGAGAGCCAAAATTTGTCCCTGCTTGAGACATGGTAGGAGTTTGTGGACTCCCTGGATTAGATTGATGAGGGGTATGTTGAGTACCTCCATGAGTCGATGGAGGGGGTACGTAACTAGATTTCAATCGATAGTTTCCAAGACCGTGTCCTCATAAAGACTAGAATTGATGAGTTGCTCAAAAGTTGGATTTTGGATAGTGGTAATAGATTTCTTGTGAGAGGAAGCTCTAGTCTCCACCATCAACTTTGAGTGAAACAAAAGAATAAGATTCAGATAACTGAAGAATGAATTGAATCAAGATGATCAGATGACGCAACCTTGTCAAGGTTTGATTGATTTGAAGATTTGATTAGACGTGGATGAAGGATACTGTGCCCTGGATGTATGGGTAGGTTCCCAAAAGATAGCAGACAAGATATCACAACACAGTCATTTTGATGATTGATTGATTGAAGATTGATAGTTATGACAAGGTTTTGACACGAGATGATAAAGACTCAAATTGATTAGATAGAAGGCTGAATCAGATTCAAAAGGCCACTTTAAGAAAATGATTGGACTCTTAATAGCTACTGCTCTATTCCTGACACAATGATTTGCTCGACAGATTCTGAAACTAGGCTGAAAGAGCTAAATATCTAGCAATCCTGACAATTTTCTGACAACTTTCAAAAATTTCCCAAATGACACTTTGAAAAACTCGTACGACAATGGGTGAGCTATGAAACAACAGTTGCACAACTCATACGATAGTTGCAAAAGCTCATACAATAGTGGGTATGCAATGAAACGACACTTGATGGAAACTCGTACGACAGTGGGTTTTTAGATTTGGATTGTTTGCAAATTTCAATGTCCAGATTTGAAGATTGTAACAGATTTGTTCATTTTCAGTAACTAGATAGATAAACAAGCATGCAAAATAGCAAGCAAGTGATTTCAAGCATGTCTGAAAACAATGAACAAGGGCAAAAGCAACCTTGCGCATGAACAATCAAGTGACTTATTCGTTCTAATCTTCAAAAGTGCTAATTGTGTATGTTCCAAAAATGTTTTGCAATAACGCACATATACCCTATAAAATGAAAATTTGGCCTCGCTAGGATTTTTAGTAATGGTTTGACTCTGCAACTTTTATGATCCAAAGGGGTGAACTCCAATCCTGGTGCGCCAGGGTTTTGACACAGTCTGAGAACTTAATCTTCAAGAGCTACTAGGGAGATCTGACAACCCAACAATGAACCATACCCATGGAGATTTCTTCCACAAGGACATTTATATAGCGGCTGTCACTACCACGATGAAAATGGCTATGACCGCTTGAGGTTTCATCAATGCAGTTTGCCCTATGAAGGGATTGTCCGCTATGGTTAACCCTCTCTAAAGGTGACTCACAATAGTATACCACAAGGGGACTTGGCTCCAAATCCAAGGTTTTTGACACCTTTTCACTTTTAACCCAAACAAAGCAAGCAGATTAATCCGACACGCTAAGACAAAGTTTTGCTTCACCAAGGTCTATGATGCCAACTCCACGTGATCTATCAACCTCTCCAGGGAGAAAATGTATCAATCAATAAGAGAAGGTGCACTAACCAATTTTGATTCACCAAAGCTCATGATGTCAACCCCACGTGATCTATCAACCTCTCCTGGGAGAGAATGTATCGATCAATAAGAGAAGACACACTAACCAAGTTGAATGTGAAATGCACTAAGTATCCTCCCTACCTACAAGGATTCTATCGTCAAGAAAGATTTCACTTGGAATCCAATCTCTCAAGAATCATGAATAGTGTTCATAGGGCCTAATTACTATGTGAGCACAGATATATTCTCGAAAGCAAATCTACCAAAAGTACCCAAAAAGTAGAAAGAGGAACACTTAACGCTTAAAATGAATATGAGATGAGTCCACAAGGTGGAGCACTTAACATCTCACACAAGCTAAAAATGAGTCCCCAACTTAGAAAACAAGTGAGTTCTTAAAAGTACAAAAGGGTTGCCAAGTGGAACACTTAACGCTTCTGTCCTGTTGACCCCTCCCCTTTATGGCGTTGAGATTGCAACCACGGGGTGGAAATGAGGGGCTGATAGATTAGCAAGTCCAATAACCCAAGATAGCAATCAAGATCAATCACAAGTATTCTAAGACTACTTAATGAATCCTTAAGGGTTCACAACCTAGTATCAATTATGCAAGTGTGTAGAAATAGATCAAAAGCATGAAAAGATGCACACAAGCTTGACACATAAGAGATTTATTTTAAGTCCCAAATCAAAATATTATTAGATGAAGGAGAATATCTGGGATCCTCGCAACGTGCTTAGTAGATTTTACTTGATTTTTAGCAATTCTTGTTGAGCTTTTCCATGCAAGCAAGTGACAAACTCTCCAACAAGCAAATAAGCAAACAAGATATGCAAAATATATTTAATTTATGAAAACCATAAGGTTAGCTCTAAAAATAAATTATTATTAGTAATAATAACTAGCAATTAACCCAAATGACAACTCATAACATTCATTGAACCATGTAAAAAAAATAAGTGCATACCCATCACAAAACTTTATTTTTTTTGCTGCATTTGACCTAGTCAACAAGATCTAATTTTTTTGATATGATTTTGGCCACAAAAATAGAAATTTAGAATAGAGACCCCTACTAAAAACTAGAGAGCTTTCCAAAAATGTAAAAATTTTAGAAAAATCTCTTCATTTGTGCTCTAGAGACCTGTTTTATCAAAATAGACCAATTTTTATAAATTGACTATTTGAGCTATGATATCATGTCCAAATTTAAAACACAAAGAATGGACCTCCTATAAAATTTAAAGAGATTTTTGAAAATATAAAAATTTCCAAAAAATATGCTGATTTGCGTCAGATATTAATTTTTTCTAGAATTTCAAGAAAAAATTATTAAAAATTCAAAACATCTCAAAAAATTCTAAATTTTTTACTGTAGCTTCCTTGATATGTCACCAACCTGAAAAAAAAAATTTCAAACCAAAAATATAAGCCATTTGGAAGATAAAATTAAATCTTTGAAACTTTGGGGTTTTAGCTCCCAAAAAAAAATCAAAACCAGCATGCAAAGGTGGGTTGCCCCACGATGGGTGCCAGAAATGTGTGTGTGAAAATTTTACCTGATCTATAGACACAACACTTCAGTAAAACATTAGAGGTTAGCAAAAATTAAAATCATGCAAAATTGAAAGCTATCTAACCAAGCGATTTACTGCCTTCTAGTAGGTGCGAGATTAATTTTTTCAGATTGTTATCGAGATCAATGACCTAGACGACACCTAAATGAAAGATTTGAATGCAATTGATCTAGATATGAATTATGAATGCAATTAATCTATATTTTTGATATTTTCTATGCAATGAGAATGAAAAATGATATGAAATCTATGATATGTAAAAACTGATATGCTATGATATGCTAAATGATCTAACAATGATATGAAAATGAATCTAAATGAATGTAAAAAAAAGAACAAATTGATCTCACAATAGCCTTGATTCGCAATAAGCTTTGATTCTCCAAATTTTAATTCTTCCAAATAGTTGTGCAATTCGTAGATGACTTTGACAAAGTAAGCTTGCAAAATTATGAGATGAATTATGAAGAGTTGAGGCTTTAATTTATAGAAATCCAAGGCTTTGGAGGTGCATGAGAAAAAACCATAAATCACTCAAATAACTCAGCTTGATTTTTGAGTTATTTTTAAATAAAGAATAATTAAGTCACAAAAATCATGCAAAAGCACAGTTCAACTCGAATTAGAAGTTTAGATCAACTTTAAAACTCAAAAAGATGTTGAGTTTCAAAAAGCTAACAACTTGCATTGATTTTTCAATTTGAGTTTAACTGGTCCTTGAATGTGCACATGGATAATTATGATTTAATAAATAAATAAAGTGATTTATTCTCAACTTAACTGATTTTTAAAATAAAATAATTAATTTATGGGTTAATTAACTATTTTATCAAACTTTTATTAAAAACTATATTATTAAATAATGACAACTTGCTTTAATCAATTAAATAAGAATTTAATCAATTATTCATAAGATATTAGATTTATTGTCAAAATTAAATAATACAGTTAATAATAGATAGAATTAAATTTAATTACACAATTAAGTGGCAAGATATTAAATTAATTAATTAAATATAAAAATATTCAATTAATCAAACTTAGGATAAATGTGATTTATTGCCAAATAATCATTAAATTAAAGATAATTATGATGATTAGGAATATTACTAGGAATATTCTTCGATGCAGAATTTAAGATAATCAATTAGGATTCGATGATGTTTAGATGTGCCTTAGATTAGGACTTCTATGCCGATTTCGTTCAAATTGTTGATAAAGGAGATTAATGAACTTATAGCCCATTTTTCGAGTATTACAGTTACTAGAAATTAAAAATAGAAGAAAGAAGCAAGAATAGGAGATTTATGAATTGTTGATGGAAAGACATGAACTCTTAAGAAAAACAAAGAATAATGAGTTCAAGGCTCAAAGTCTCAATCAAGAGTTCAAGAGTTTGGATAGAGACATGTTTGGTGATATTGGAGATTTGAGGCAACCAGTTAACATTGATGAGTCAAATTCTAAGAAAGGTGAATTTGAAGGAGAAGGTCTAGTTCTAAGGCAGTTGCATCTATTAGAGATCAAGAGAAATGAAGAGTTAAAAAAATAACATTAGGTATACATTTGGCAAGGGAAAACAAAAAATGGTTAGAATAAATATAGTTAAACCCAAGTAAGGTAAAGTTGTTCCTGATGTTGTATCTCAAGCTAACATAGAACTAGAAAAGGCTAGAAAGACCAAAGAAGATTTGGCTGTCCAGTTGGATAAAATGGAGTTGGAGGCTAAAATAGCTGAAATGAAGAGGGAAATTGCTTTCCTACATACCACTATGAATACTAGTACTAGTAGCTCAGTCTCGGTTACCATTGGAATAGCACCACAAATCCAACCAAATCATTCTGGGCCAAGTTTCCAAGCTTTAGGTTCTAAAAAAGCGGTCCCACAACCTATCCAAAATATGAGTTCTGCAGTTCCATTAGCTGGTAGTCCCATGTGAAGTGTGTTGAATCAAAGTTCTTTTGTTGGAGGTAGTGGAGCTCAAGCTTCACAAAATTTTCAAAGGAGGCATATTCATTTGGATAGATACCATCTGTTGTTCTTTAATGGTATCCCCAGCCAACCAAATGCTATCCCTAATGAGGTAAGAGACAAAATCCCTAAGTTCATAGGAAATAATGTTGTCACTTTTGAAGAGCATCTCAAGTCTTTTACAGATAAAATACATGATTATGAAATTGAGAATGAAGATGTTGTAATGAAATTATTTGTTTAGTCATTGGTAGAAGATGCTAGGGGTTGGTATAGGGGATTTTCTGAAAGTAGTAGTATTACATCATGGGATGAGTTTGTGAAATTTTTTAAACAGCAATATGCTGAAAATGTTAATTCTAGTTATATACTCAATGAATTTAATAATATCAAAAAACAACCCAATGAGGGCATGTCTGAATTTAACAATAGGTTTCAAAAGGAAATGTAGAAATTATTCCAAGTCCTGAGATTAGATGATGAAGTTTTCCTGACCACATATTTTAATGATGTGGATGGAAAAATATCTTATCTCTTGAGAGACAAAATCCCACGTACTTTAAGAGATTCTTTCAAGTTAGCAATTAACATTGAAAGTAATAGGAAAGCATCTGGTCATATGTACAAAAGGGAGGAAGGAAGATTATGGAAAGAAACCAAGGGACATGGTGGTAAACCAACTAGAGAAGATGATAAGGTTGACAAGTTGGTGAGTGTTGTTAAGGATCTCTCTACCAGGATTGAAAAGGGTGAGAGAGGTTTTCAGGAAAATGGACCACAATATTAGAGGCAGAAGAGATTCCCTAGGTTGCATGATCAGCCTTATAAGACAAATTGGAAAGATGAGAAGCCTATTTTTGACACTCATGAGAACCAAAAAGGAGATGCTCCTATTTTTTTTGAGAAGGAGAAGCCCGTGAAAGGCCATGAGACAAGAAATGAAACTTCTAACTTTTGTGTTGGGAGTGTGATAACCCAAGAACCATCACTAATTGATCCAATTTATGTCACTCTAATTGTCAACAAATTTTTGTTAAAAAATTGTATGATAGATTCTAGTGTTGCAGCTATAGTGATGCCATATCATGTTATGAAGGAACTAGGACTTCAAGTTGACACTTCCAAAGGAAGATGTTATGCCATGGATAATAGGGTTGTTCCTGTGGTAGGTGTAATACCCAAAAATGGGCTATAAGTTCATTAATCTCCTACATCTTCAATTCGAACGAAATCGATATCAAAGTCCTAATCTAAGGCACATCTAAACATCATCGAATCATAATTGATTATCTTAAATTCTGCATCGGGGAATATTCCTAGTAATATTCCTAATCATCATGATTATCTTTAATTTTATAATTATTTGGCAATAAATCACATTTATCCTAAAGTTTGATTAATTGAATATTTTCATATTTAATTAATTAGATTTAATATTTGCCACTTAATTGTTTAATTAAATTTAATTATATCTATTATTAATTGTATTATTTAATTTTGACAATAAATCAAAATTACTATGAATAATTGATTAAATTCTTCTTTAATTAATTAAAGCATGTTGTCATTATTTAATAATATAATTTTTAATAAAAGTTTGGTAAAATAGTTAATTAACCCATAAATTAATTATTTTATTTCAAAAAGCAGTTAAGTTGAGAATAAATCACTTTATTTATTTATTAAATCATAATTATCCATGTGCACATTCAAGGACCAGTTAAACTCAAAATTGAAAAATCAATGCAAGTTGTTAGCTTTTTGAAACTCAACATCTTTTCGAGTTTTAAAGTTGATCTAAACTTCTAATTCAAGTTGAACTATGCTTTTGCATGCTTTTTGTGACTTAATTATCTTTATTTATAAAATAACTCAAAAATCAACCTGAGTTATTTGAGTGATTTATGGCTTTTTTTCATGCACCTCCAAAGCCTTGGATTTCTATAAAAACAAGGCTTAGCTCTTCATAATTCATCTCTAAAATCTCTCAAATTTGCATCCAAGCATCTCATATTTTTGCACAATCACGCTGGAGAATTGAAATTGAAGAATCAAAGCTCTTGCGAATCGACATCTTTGTGAGATCAATCTTATTTTTGCATTCATAGCATATTAATTTTCAATATCATTCATAGCATATCAATTTTCAATAGCATTCATAGCATATCAATTTTCAATAGCATTCATAGCATATCAATTTCATATTAGCATAGATAGCATATCAGTTTATCATTCTTATTGCATAGAAAATACCAAAAATATAGATTAATTGCATTCAATTTCATATCCATCTTTTGCATTCAAATCCTTCATTTAGGTGTCGTCTAGGTCACTGATCTCGATAACAATCTGAGAACATCAATCTCGCACCTATTAGAAGGCAGTAAATTGCTTAGTTAGATTAGATTTCAATTTTGCATGATTTTGATTATAGCTAACCTCTAATATTTTACTGAAGTGTTGTGTCTACAGATCAGGTACAATTTTTACACACACATTTTTGGCGCCCACCGTGGGAGAACCCACCTTTGCATGTTGATTTTGATTCTTGGAGCTAAAACCTTAAAGTTTCAAAGATTTAATTTTATCTCCCAAATGGCTTGGATTTTTGGTCTGAAATGTTTTTTTTTGGTTGGAGATATATTGAGGAAGCTTCAAAAAAAATTCAGAATTTTCTGAATTATTTTGAATTTTTAATAATTTTTTTTTGATTTTTCATAAACAATTAATATCTAACGCAAATCAGCATATTTTTCTGAAATTTTTACATTTTCAGAAAGCTCTTCAAATTTTATAGGGGCTCTATTATTTTTGTTTTAAATTTGGATGCAATTTAATAGCTCAAATAGTCAATTTGTAAAAATTGGTCTGTTTTGATAAAATAGGTCTCTAGGGCACAAATGAAAAGATTTTTTTAAAATTTTTACATTTTTGAAAAGCTCTCTATTTTTTAGTAGGGGCCTCTATTCTGAATTTCTATTTTTGTGGCCAAAATCATATCAAAAAAAATTAGATCTTGTTGACTAGGTCAAATGTAGTGCAAAAAAATTAAAATTTTATGATGGGTATGCACTTATTTTTCATATGATTCAATGCATGATATGAGTTGTCATTTGGATTAATTTATAGTTATTATTTCTCCTAACAATTGATTTTTAGAGCTAACCCTATGGTTTTCATAAGTTGAATATATTTTGCATATCTTGTTTGCTTGTTTGCTTGTTGGAGAGTTCATCACTTGCTTGCATGGAAAAGCTCAACAAAAATTGCTAAAAATTAGGTAGAATCTACTAAGCGCGTTGCAAGGATCATGAGGTATTCTCCTTGTTCTGAAAATATTTCAATTTGGACTTAAAATAAATCTCTTATGTGTCAAGCTTGTGTGCATCTTTTCATGCTTTTGATCTATTTTTACACACTTGCATAATTTGATACTAGGTTGTGATCCCTTAAGGATTCATTAAGTAGTCTTAGAATACTTGTGATTGATCTTGATTGCTATCTTGGGTTATTGGACTCACTAATCCACCGGCCCCTCATTTCTGCCCCGTGGTTGCAATCTCAGCGCCATAAAAGGGAGGGGTCAACAGGACAGAAGCGTTAAGTGTTCCAATTGGCAACCCTTTTGTGCTTTTAGGAACTCACTTGTTTTCTAAGTTGTGGACTCATTTTTAGCTTGTGTGAGGTGTTAAGTGTTCCACCTTGTGGACTCATCTCATATTTTCTTTAAGCGTTAAGTGTTCCTCTTTCTACTTTTTGGATGCTTTTGGTAGATTTGCTTTCGGGAATATATCTGTGCTCACATAGTAATTAGGCCCTATGAACACTATTCATGATTCTTGAGAGATTAGATTCCTAGAGAAATCTTTCTTGACGACAGAATCCTTGTAGGTAGGGAGGATACTTAGTGCGTTTCACATTCAACTTGGTTAGTGCATCTTCTTTTATTGATCGACACATTCTCTCTCCAAAGAGGTTGATAGATCACGTAGGGTTGATATCATGAGCTTTGGTGAATCAAAATTGGTTAGTGCATCTTCTCTTATTGATTGATACATTCTCTCCCTGGAGAGGTTGATAGATCACGTGGAGTTGATATCATAGACCTTGGTGGAACAAAACTTTGTCTTAGCGTGTTGGATTAATCTACTTGCTTTGTTTGGGTTAAAAGTGAAGAGGTGTCAAAACTTTGAATCTGGAGCCAAGTCCCCTTGTGGTATAAATCTGTGAGTCACCTTTAGAGAGGGTTAACCATAGCGGACAATCCCTTCACAGGGAAAACTGCATTGACGGAACCTCAAGCGGTAATAGCCATTTTCACCATGGTAGTGACAGCCGCTATATAAATGTCCTTGTGGAAGAAATCTCCACGGGTATGGTTCATTGTTGGGTTGTCAGATCTCCCTAGCAGCTCTTGAAGATTAAGTTCTCAGACTATGTCAAAACCCTGGTGCGCCGAGATTGGAGTTCACCCCTTTGAATCATAAAAGTTGCAGAGTCAAACCATTACTAAAAACCCTAGAGGCCAATTTTTCACTTTCAGGTATATGTGTGTTATTGCAAAACTTTTCAGAACATACACAATTAGTACTCTCAGGGATTAGCACAATTTGGTCACTTGATTGTTCATGCGCAAGGTTGCTTTTTCCCTTGTTCATTATTTTCAGACGTGCTTGGAATCACTTGCTTGCTATTTTGCGTGCTTGTTTATCTACTTAGCTATTAAAAATGATCAAATCTGGTATAACCTTCAAAATCTGGACAGTACAATTTGCAAACAATACAAAATTGAAGACCTTAAATTTTGCAAAAATTGACGTAAAATCTTTTCTGGAGTCAAAAGTCATTTCAGGAAGTCAAAAGTCATACAAGTTTAGCAACTGTCATTTCATAGACTACCTAGTGTCGTACGAGTCTGCAGAGTGTCGTTTGGAAAAATTTGAGAGAGTTGTCAGAAATTGTCAAATTGCAAGATATCCAATGTTTCCAGCCTAGTTCCAGAATCTGTCGAAAATATCATTGTGTCAAGAACAAATCAGTAGCTATTGAAAATTAGTACACATGTCTCAAAGAATCAGTACACATGAGGAAGAAATTTTGATCACCGCTATGATGAAGCAGCTGCAAGCTATGCAAGTTGAACTTACCAATCTTAAGAAAGAAAATGAACCTCTATACTCTTTTCCATTTGATAAAGACTTGTACATGGCACCATGCCCCCGAAAAAAAATTGAGCAATATGATACCTCTTCCACGGAGAGTGACACATCTAGCTTTGGAGACTATGATGACTATGACGATAGACAATGTAATGATACCTATGGCACCTCTGTTCCTAAGAGTCCTCCTCATTGTTCATTCCTACTTACTACAAATGGGCCGTCACATTGGATAGATTGTGATGGTGATCCATATGAATCTGATTTTGAAAGAGACTTTGATGGCTTTTGTGGACAATACCTTGATGATGATCCATCTACTACTGTTGAGGACTATAAAATACATCGTGCTAGCTTGAAATGTCAATACTATAAGGATCTCTCCTCTAAGAACTCTCAGGCTAAAAATAAAGATTACACTCTCAAGCAAGATCATGTTAATGCTGAACCTTTGTCTGGTGATGGTTCCCTCCCATCCCCTACTTCCTCCAATACCCGTACATTTCTTAAAGCTTCCGAGTCTTTCAAATCTTTCACAGAACCTTCATCTGACACAAGCCTTGATACTTTTCATGCAGTTCCTTATAGTTATCCTCCAGGGCTACCTCTTAAAGAAACTCAAGCTAACCTTCACTTGGCTGCAAAGACTTTCAATAATGATAAACCTAAAGAGCTTAAGCCTTCATATGCTATAATCCCTACTTCAGCTAGTCCTCCACCATCTCTTCCAAAGTCATCCATACAATCCCAACATGCTTCCTTGTCCTTAGAAGTGGATTCATGTCAAGAGGACTCTAAAAATGATGAAGAAAAGAACATAAAGAAAGATCAAGATCAAGAACCCTCCATTTCATCCACTCCTTTTCACGATGTCTCTTATCCACCTCAGGGTTCTTTTGATCCTGTACCCCCTTTTTCATGCATTCCACCATGTCTTAAGTCTTCGCCTAAGCAAGATCAAGCTACTACTTACACTGTTGAGCTTATTGACAATCAAAATGACCTTACTACACTTGCGCTTTCCAAAGATGATACTTCCATTAAGGTTGGTAAAAATAGTGTTGTTACTTCCAATGTTAAGCCTATTGAAAATCAAGAGACAAATTATGCGCTGGTGCTATCCGAAGATCCTTGTCAAGATAAAAATCTTTCATCTTCTTGTTCTACCACTCCATGTTCACTTCCACTTTCTACTCTTCCTAAGTCTTTGCAAGCTTTGAACAATCCTATCAAAGAAGGTGCTCATATTCAAGATGTCCATGATTCTATTGAAAATTCTAATGCTCACTCTAAAGATGTTGATATCCTTGGTTGTCATATAGATGCTGATGAAATTATTGATTATCCTTTTACATCTTCCACTTCCATCCTTCGACCTCTTCCACCACTACTAAGGGTTTCATGCCTTCCTTCCATCTTGGGTCCTTATGTCCCTTCACTTTCCCCTCCTAACTCTCCTAATTTTCCATCCATCTTGGGTCCTTACATACCTCCATCTCTCATCTTTCCTCAAAATCAACATAGATGCATACCCTTGAATCCTTTTCATCCACCCACCCATCTAAACCAGTCGTATCCTCCCTCTTCCACAAATCCCAAGTCTTTTGGAAGTAACTTGAATGTTCAATACAAGAAAAAGAAGCAATACAAGATTCCATCAAAAAGAGAAGATCACCATGTCTCCTCTAAATGACATGGAGGCATAAAGTCAAAAGAGATATCTAAAAAAAAAACTACAAGACAAGTATGGGTTCCAAAATCCATCATTGAAGATATTATCTCTAAATCATCAAAAGGAAATAAAAAGCCTACGGCTATATGGATTCCAAAGTCTCTCTTAAAAGAGTCTGGTGTTGAGAAAAAAGTGAAATTGACATTCAAGCTTCCAAAGGCTTCCACTTCATCTCCCTCCAAAAATATTCTTCCATTTCATGTGCCTAAACTACAACCTCTGCTATCCATTTGCCATATTCCTTCACGTATTCCTTCATTCATGATTCCTCCATTCTCTCACCACCCTTCAAGGTATGTGTTGTTGTTGAACTTGCCTTCCTTTCCATTTACCCTTTCACAATCCTTCCATGCATTATCCTTCTACCTCCTATCTTCCAACCTCACTCGCTTTACATAAAACCTTATCCTCCATTTTTCTCTTTCATCTCCCTTTCCCTATCAGCATCTTTGAGCATATCATTGGAATCCTTGGCATATCATGGTTTATCCTTTCAAGGAGCATTATCTAAAAAGCTTGCCTTCTTCCAAAAAAAAGAAAAAAGAAAATATTGAAAATGTGCCTTGGTGAAAACCTGGAAACAGGCGCCTTTGTAGTAAAAGTAAAGAGAAATAAATTCATCCTATGGTGAAAACCACTCCCTTGTGGCACCTTGGATAAGTACCATGATGAAAACTTGGCAATCAGGCATCATGCGTAGTTCTTCTACATATTTCATCCATTTCATCCTCTCTCTTTGATCTTGACAATGTTGATCTATACACGAACATTTGGCTATCTTGTGAGTTATTTTACAGTGATCTTGCTTTCATTCCTTTCATGTTTAGCCTTCATATCCATCTTCCTCCATTCATTTTCACCTATCGCTATCCTTTTCTCCTTTGGTCTTGATCTAATAGAAAAAAGAGTAAAACACAATGCTATGAAGCCTCTTGACATGTCTACTCCTTTGGACTGCATCCTATCCTGCTCTGGCATTACACTTTTGTGACTTATCCTATGCTGGCCTTTCATTGCTTGTCCAAATGCACTTTACATGAAAATTTTTCCCTAGCTTGGGTATACTTGAGTAGTTTTCCCTTGAGAATTTCTTCCCTTCACTATCCTTTATTCTCTTGTCTTCCATCTCTTCCACCAGCTTGTCAATCCCTCTTGTTCTCCACATTGCTAGACATTGGGACTGCACGATATGATCTTGCTTGGGAGTTTGCAATGGAAAAAGATGCTATCAAGTATGCAAAGTATCAAAACAAATATCAGATCAAGTATCAAAACTCCTACTGGGGCTACACCTTTTTCTTTAGTTTATGGGTCTGAAGCAGTACTACCTATTGAGGTTGAAATCGCATCACTCAGAATCAGAATGCATGGACTTGTCACCGACGATGACTAAAAAGTGTCTAGGTTACAAGAACTAGAACTACTAGATGAGCGCAAACAAGCTGCGTATAATCATCTAAGAGTATATCAGAAGAGAATGTCTATAGGCTACAACAAGAAAGTCAGACATAAAGAATTTCAGGTTGGTGATCTAGTCTTGAGAGAAAATCCTAAAAATCAATCCCATCGAGAACGCAAGGGGAAGTTCGAACCCAACTGGCTGGATCCCTTTGTTATCACTGCTACTTTTGGATCTGGTGTGTATCAACTCTCAATGACTGAAGGAGAACAGCTTCGAGAACCAATCAACATTCTCCATCTGAAGAAATTCTACGCCTAAGGCATTTAGTGCTTGGTAAATGTCCTGAAAAAAATCTTAAAAATAAAAAAAAGTCCTGAAAAAATGAACATCTTGGTGAAAACCTAGCAATAGGCGCCTTGATGATTCACAAAAAAATCAAAAAATATCCAAAAATTTAAAAAAATTGAAAAAATGAAAAATTCAAAATCATAAAAATATGAAAAATATAAAAAAAATGAAAAAAAGAAAAAGTGCCTTGGTGAAAACCTGGAAACAGGTGCCTTGGTAGCAAAAATAAAATCTCTACCAAGATGGTGAAAACCCAGCAAACGGGTGCCACTTGTTCCAAATGCTCCATCTATCAGTGCAATCTTGGTCTTTCCTAGCTTTTAGTCTTGCTTTAGTTTGTACATATCTCCCAGTTTGTTTCTGCATTTTCAGTTTTCAATAAGTCAGTCTATACACCAATCTGCTCAAGCGTCTGTATCCTATCAATGTTCAAACTTGGGGGCAATCAATGTCATATCTTATAGTCTCCAATGTATCTTAGATGTGTCATATCCACTCAGAGTCCTTTGAAGCTTCATGTGAGTCACTCAGTCAGTCTTGTCTCCAGAAAGGATTTTGCATCTACAACAATGCAATCAAACATCAAAACTCAATTGAAAACAATCTATGCTTTTTACATGCTTTTATCTCCTTGTATGCTTACTGATTCGCATTGAGATTTTTGCATATTGTGTCCCTTCGAGCTCTTCGATGATGTCCTTTATAGGATTTAGAGAGTGATGACTGGGGGCATGATCTTTTCTTTGTCTTCTACTTGTATGTGAAAATCTAACAACTTTGGAAATTCCAGATTGAAATGGTGTCCGACTATAAGAGCCTCTATCTCGAATTGGATGGCCATGCATACCTCGACCATTGATACCCAGATAATTCAAGGAAGTTTGATCTAACTATTGTCTTTTTGAGTAAGTTCTTTTTCCTACTGTGGAACGCGATCTTGCCTAAGGATGTGAACGATAAAGGGTCACTACGGGTAATTCACATTGGATTTAGAATGATCTCTTGACTCTTTGATGTGTTTGCAATGCAAGGTGTATTCAGGCCATCACGACGTTCATGTTTTGATGCTTATGCAAATTGCTATATCAAAATGGACATGATATTCAGGTCATCTTGGCGTTTGTACCTTGGTGCTTATATCTAATTTGACATTCCGAAAACAAAATCAATATTCATATGTCCATGGTTGCCTAGCCAGTGGGTGTTGTATTGATTCTTGGGCATACAAATCGATATTCATATGTCTATGGTTTCATGGCTAGTGGGCATTGTATTGATTTATCCAGTTACCTAAAAGTTCAATGATGATAACAAATCGACACATGATCAGTGAGTAGGTCCTAGGTCTTAGGTTGCATTTCATTTTGCATGTCTCTTTGCATTTTTCATCTTTGCATGATCTCATAATGGCTAAATAAACTTCGAAGCTTAAATGATTCTCCACTTCTCTCTTCAAATCTAACAAGAGCTGAATCTCACACAAAGGTTCCTCCAATGAAATAGCAAGTAGAATCCTTTTTTTTGGGATCAAAATTCAAATCTGAGATCATTTATCTTATTCATTGCTTGCATAATCAACCTTCCATCATCACAAAAATCTAGTATTCAACTTAACTAATTATCTAACATCAAACTATCAAAATTTCAACTTGGTCAACCATGGTCAACTCATGGTCAAACCTAGTCAACCTTGGTCTCCAAGACCTCTAAACGATGTAGAATGCGCTCTTGAACGTGTATAACCACTTTTACCATCAATCAACATGCTTCTGAGCTCTCAACGCTGACTTTTCTTGTCAGATTTCAATTTTAATCCCGAAGGGGGCATGGTATTGCACATCAATTCAAAGTCTGTCGATCAAATCTATCAATATCTTTCATCAGTGATCAAGACAACAATCACGTCTAGTCACTGATTCATCAAAAGTCCTCATCGCTCGGGGCAAATCTATCATCACTTGGGGCATATCAGATTCATCAAGATCCATATCAATTTGGTATTCTCCTAATCTTGTAAACTGTATCAGTTTTTGCAACCATCAGATCATAGTGTTCTTTCCTTGGTTCTTCGACAACTGAAGGGTTTGGATGTGATACCTGCTAGTTCTGCTAAGACAATCAAGTCTAGAACGGGTCACTCACTTCTTTGCAATCCTAAGGTTTGGAATCAGGTGTTTTGACACTTTTTCACAATCCGCGGTTCATCGCTGCTATAGTGAACATTATCTTTGGTCATTCAGGACCTATTATCTTCATATCAAATCAATATCAATCAGCTTCTGTCTCATATCAATTATCAATTTCGCATCAGTTTCATATCTCTATCAAACATAGACTTTCTTTGAACCACTGCGCTTCGCACAGTAATTCAAAGAGGGGCAAAATGTAATACCCCAAAAATAGGCTATAAGTTCATTAATCTCCTACATCTTCAATTCGAACGAAATCGACATCAAAGTCCTAATCTAAGGCACATCTAAACATCATCGAATGATAATTGATTATCTTAAATTTTGCATCAAAGAATATTCCTAGTAATATTCCTAATCATCATAATTATCTTTAATTTTATAATTATTTGGTAATAAATCACATTTATCCTAAAGTTTGATTAATTGAATATTTTCATATTTAATTAATTAGATTTAATATTTGCCACTTAATTGTTTAATTAAATTTAATTATATCTATTATTAATTGTATTATTTAATTTTGACAATAAATCAAAATTCCTATGAATAATTGATTAAATTCTTATTTAATTAATTAAAGCATGTTGTCATTATTTAATAATATAATTTTTAATAAAAGTTTGGTAAAATAGTTAATTAACCCATAAATTAATTATTTTATTTCAAAAAGTAGTTAAGTTGAGAATAAATCACTTTATTTATTTATTAAATCATAATTATCCATGTGCACATTTAAGGACCAGTTAAACTCAAAATTGGAAAATCAATGCAAGTTGTTAGCTTTTTGAAACTCAACATCTTTTCGAGTTTTAAAGTTGATCTAAACTTCTAATTCAAGTTGAACTGTGCTTTTGCATGATTTTTGTGACTTAATTATCTTTATTTATAAAATAACTCAAAAATCAACCTGAGTTATTTGGGTGATTTATGACTTTTTTTCATGCACCTCCAAAGCCTTGGATTTCTATAAAAACAAGGCTCAGCTCTTCATAATTCATCTCTAAAATATCTCAAATTTGCATCCAAGCATCTCATATTTTTGCACAATCATGCTGGAGAATTGGAATTGAAGAATCAAAGCTCTTGCGAATCGACATCTTTGTGAGATCAATCTTATTTTTGCATTCATAGCATATCAATTTTCAATATCATTCATAGCATATAAATTTTCAATAGCATTCATAGCATATCAATTTCATATTAGCATAGATAGCATATCAGTTTATCATTCTTATTGCATAGAAAATACCAAAAATATAGATTAATTGCATTCAATTTCATATCCATCTTTTGCATTCAAATCTTTCATTTAGGTGTCGTCTAGGTCATTGATCTCGATAACAATCTGAGAACATCAATCTCGCACCTATTAGAAGGCAGTAAATCACTTGGTTAGATTAGATTTTAATTTTGCATGATTTTGATTATAGCTAACCTCTAATGTTTTACTGAAGTGTTGTGTCTACAGATCAAGTACAATTTTCACACACACAGTAGGAACCTTGATAGGCATTGAAGTAAATATTGTTGCCTTTCTTGAGGCTAGATATAAAATGGATGTAGTTGTTGATACCAAGCCTCATTATGGTATGTTGTTATTAAGACAGTGGGAAGCAACAATAGGAGGAAAATTGCAACTAGACATGTCATATGCCACAATACCTGTGAATGGTACTAAAGTTAAGTTGTAAAAAGAACCTCATTTTTCTATCATGGTTGAGATTGTATCACTTGAGGATTTGAACTATTGTGTTGATATTGATATGGAAAATTTTATTCTTGAAGAAATAAAGCTACACTTAAGGAATACTGACCCAATAATTGATGAGTTTTTGTCGTAGCAAGATGGGCTGTAGCAGATGTACTTCGATGGTGGATGCTCTAGAGAAGGATTAGGAGCTGGTGTCTTATTTATATCCCCATCAGGTACTACATTTAAGTATTCCTTTTTGTTAACTTTTCAATGCATAAATAATATTTCTGAGTATGAGGCACTGATATTGGGATTGGATATTTCCATAAAGCATGGTATAAAATGTTTAAAAGTTCATGGGGATTCCCAATTGATCATAGCTCAAATTAGGTCTAAATATACTACCAAGGATGACAGATTAAGATTGTATAAATATGTTGTCTGGGATAGAATATAGTTATTTGATGCTTTCAATATTCAATGGGTAGAAAGGTCAAATAAAATCATGGTAGATTTCCTTGCAAGTGTTGCATTAAAAAACAATGATCTCATTCTTGTTGGTGTATCTATGTTAGAAGTTAAGAGCGGGCCTGTTGTGCCTGATAACATTCATAATTGGCAATTTTTTGAGGATGATAATGATATCCTCAGATTTATCCAAGGCTTAGATCAATATGATGGCCAATAGATTGATTATGTTTCCTCAACAGAGGTTGTTAATGGTAAGGATTGCATCCATGGAAATGAGATTGTTCAGTTAACTTCTAACCATATTCCTAAGGGGTTAGTCGAGTTAGAAGGCATGTTTAGAATAAATGATAATTACATGTCGCAAAATTCCAATGCTAAAGTAGAAGATTTAGAAGAGATAAACTTAGGATCAGAGACATCCCCTCAATTGGTATACATTGGAAAGAAGCTAAGTGGGGATGTAAGGACCAATTTGGTAAGATTACTAAAGAAATATAAGCATGTGTTTGCCTAGTCCTATGATGATCTCAAGGCTTATAGGAATGATTTATTTTAGCATGATATCCCTTTAATGAAAGAAGATACCAAACCATTTAGGCAAAAACAAAGGCCTATCAATCCCTTACTGGCTACTAAAATGAAAATGGAATTGCCAAAGTTAAGTGATGTAGGTATAATTTAACCTATAAGGAATTCATCTTGGGTTTCAAACTTGGTACCAGTCATAAAGAGAAATGGGGACATAAGATTATGTGTTGATTTAAGGAATTTTAATGTTGCATCATTAAAGGATAATTATGGATTGCCCAACATGAAAGTTATGCTCCATAGAGTGACTAGTTGTGAGTTGTTATCAATGATGGATGGTTTCTTAGGGTATAACCAAGTGATGGTTAAGGAATCAAAACTATTTAAAATAGCGTTTACTACCACCTGGGGAACTTATGTGTATATTTGTATGCCTTTTGGTTTAAAAAATGTTGGAGCTACATTTCAAAGAGCAATGGATGTGGCTTTCAAGGATCTTATAGATGTTCTCATGGTGGTGTATTAGGATGATTTGACTACTTACTCAAAGAAAGTTGATGATCATTGCAGTCACTTGGAAAAGGTCCTAATCAAGGCATTAGAATATGGCATATCATTGAATCCCAAAAAGTGCCAATTTGATGTTACTCAAGGAAAACTATTGGGGCATTTAGTGTCCAAGAAGGGGGTAAGGATGGATCCTAAAAGAGTTGAAGCTATTCAAAAGGTCCTTGCTCCTAAAAACCTTAAAGGTGTGCAGTATTTCCTTGGACAAATCATTTTTTAGAAGGTTCATTGCTAACTTTTGTAGAAATGGTCAGGACAATAGTCAAGATATTAAAAAAGGATACAAGGTTTGATTAGAATTAGGAAGCACAAAAGGCTTTTGAGAAAATCAAGAAAACAATTCAAGAGGCCCTTGTTCTAATCTCTCATGATTATTCCAAACCTTTCTCCTTATTTTCTTTTGTATCTTTCCATACTATTGCAACAGTCTTACTGCAAAAGGATGAGGAAGAATTTGAGCACCCCATTGCATTTTTTAGAAAGTCATTGCAGTCAGCCGAATTGAATTATGAGTTAATAGAGAAACGGGCTTATGCATTGGTAAAATAAGTGAAAGCATTCAGGCCTTATTTGGTTTGTGCCAAGGTTAATGCATATGTTCCTCATGCTGCAGTGAAGGACATTTTGGTTCAGAGTGAAGTTATAGGAAAGAGATGCAAATGGATTAATAGACTCCAGGAGTTTGACTTGGAACTTCATATCACTAAATTGGTAAGAGGCTTGGGATTAGAAAAGTTAATGATAGAGAAAAATTGGACTTAGTCCATGTGAATAGTGTTACCATTGGTGATAGAATGGTTACAAGAATTGAGATGCAGCCATGGTATACAAGTATCATACATTTTCTCAAAAAATGCAAGTTCCCCACAAGGCCTAAATGATAATCAAAATAGGAGCTTGAGACTGCAATCTCAAAGCTATGTGTTGTTGTAGGGTGACTTGTATTGGAAGGACAAGGATGGAATGTTTCTCTTGTTTCTAGACAAAGGGAAATCTGAGAAGGTATTAAAGGAAATGCATTCTGGATTATGTGGAGGGCACTATTTTAGCCAGAGCAACTGCTCACAAAATTTCGAGGGCTGGTTATTATTGGCCTAGTATTTTTAAGGATACCCACTCATTTTTTAGGAAATGTGAACCTTGCCAAAGATTCTCTAGTAAACTAAAGTTTTTAGGTGCACTATTGTTGAACCTTGTGGTTTTAGAGGCCCCTTTTTCCATGTGGGGAATTGATTTCATTGGGGAATTTGCAGAGAAGTCTAGTGGGGGACATAGTTGGATATTGGTTGCTACAAATTAATTCACCAAATGGATTGAGGAAATTCTAACTAAGAAGGCTACTAGCACAATGGTAATAGAATTTCTAATGAATAATGTAGTCACTAGGTTTGGTGTTCCTATCAAACTAGTAATGGACAATGCCATGTGTTTTAGATTAGAGGAATTAGTTGATTTCTGTTCTAAAATGTGCATCATTTTTTCATATTCATCCCCCTACCACCCATAGGCCAATGGATAGGAAGAATCTAGCAACAAGAGCATTTTTCACTTTTTAAGAAAACATTAGAAAAGAACAAGAGAACATGGTATGCAAAGTTGAAACTTGCATTGTGGGAAGATAGAATTATTGTAAAGAAGGCCACAAGAAAGTCCCTGTTTGAACTGGTATATGTTGGCAAGTGATGATTTAGAGTATTATGAAGAACTTGAGGGTTTTCATTTATGGAAACACATCTGATATGATGATTGCATTAAGGAAAGTTTAGTTTTGGAGATGTAGTCTTCAAAATGACAAGTATGGAGACAAATTTATAGAGTACAATAGTAGTGTTTTGGATATCGAAGATAGTATATAATAGATGATAGCTTGCATGCTTAGAGGATGACATTTTGGGATGTATATGACCTTTAGTTAAGGTCACTTGCATTTTGGTATTGTTATCAACAAGTTACATAAATATGAAGACATACGAAGATAGATGAACAATCAAACAGGGCAAATGAACAATCATGATGATTAAGGGAATATAATATGGAATGGTAATGTGCTAAGATAGATAAAGATTGAGGATTTTAGACACTTGGTAATACAAGATTATCGACTTAGTATTTACTATTTTCATTATTAATTATTCTATTGTGTATTATATTTGGGAGCTGACTAAATGATAGAATACATATTTATATGAACCTTTTGTGGAGCGATATGTAATAACAGCAAAAATAAAGATATTAGTAATGGTTAATGGAAAATGCGAGATCAGAGATTGATAGATGGTATTGAATGTTGGAAATATAGATGCAATAACTGAGAGGGGGGGTGAATCAGTTAACCATAAAAATATTACCACTGATCCCTTAAATATCTTAACAAATTATTTACTGTGCCACTTGGTAAATATACAGAGAAATGCTGAAACTTGATCCTTGAACTGTGTAATAATTAAACTATTCTTAAGCATTCATCACTGATTAACTTACATGAATAAAGAAAATAACATCAACACAAGAGACACTAGATTTACCGTGGAAACCCAATATGGGAAAAACCACCAATATAACTAGTTACTATTTTTCACTCTTTTGAAGTGATGCCCGGTTAGAAGCCAACCCGGTAAAAGGTTACAAAACACACTGTTAGGTGTGACCTTGTTAGAGGATTTAATCACCTTGCTAGGAGTGGCCTTGTAAGAGGTCTTGAAACAATTCAATAGAACTGTCACCTTGTTAGAGGATTTACAAAATGGTTGTTAAACCAACTCGGTTAAGAGATTTTGATATCACTGCTACAATTGTAAGAGAGTAACAATGAAATGACTTGCAATTGAATTGCTGAATATAGATCTCTATTCTGCTTCACTAGATCCTTACTGATCAAATAAATCTTTGCTGCTCCTCAAGGATATCTAACCATCCTTCAAAATTCACACATACCTTTCTTCAAAATGATTTCTGCATGCTGTATATATTCTATTCACCACTTAACCTTCTATATATATATGCCATTCTAATTAACATTTAGATTGTCAAGTCGGCACTAATAATTATTATAACAGTCAGCTTAGATAAACAAACTGTAATAACAAAATCCTTTGAAAGGCCGACCATGCTCGGTAAACATTAATCCTGAAAAGATTTCCTTCGGTGACCGAGAGAGCTCGGTAACCACAATGAATTCTACAACATCCTTCAGAGACCGAGAGAGCTCGGCAACCACTACTTTTCTTTTGATAACCAAGGAGGCTCGGTTAACACTATTACCCTGTCATGTTTCCTTTAGACACCCGAGAGATCTTGGTAGACACTAAAAATTGCCTAGTTGACCGACTGAGCTCGGTAGACACTGAGAACCGCTTAGCTGACCAACTGAACTTGGTAGACACTGAGAATGATAATTGATGTGACATTTGTGTGACATCAAAGACAACACATAGCTAATCCAACAATGTCCTTCAGACAATTGTATCCAACAATCTCCCTTTTTGGCATTGATGGCAACACAACATGTCAAGCACAATAAAATTTCACAGAGAAACTTAGAGTAAGAAACATATCCTTAGCTTCATTTTGATTCCCATCAGCTTCAAACTTCTTTTTGACTGAGAACTCTCCCTCTTAACTTCTCAAATTATTCTTCTTAGAAATTTCTTGAAATGATAGCAAACTCTCCCTCTTTGACAACACATGCCAAAGACAACTTACATAGTTTCGGTAAATATCAATGTACCTTATGTACTGATTCACATGCAATGATTCCCTGACTATGCTGCATCAACTAATTGATCTTCAACATGTTCTGGTTGATGCATCACTAAAACTTTATTTAGTGAACCTCAGACAGGGGAGTGACCCCTAACTTGCCTCTTAGATACAAGAATGCATCCTTAGGTAGTGGCTTGGTGAAGATATCTGCAATTTGTTCTTTTGTATGAATATATTCCAATCTGATTTCCTTGTCCTGCACCAATTCTCTGACAAAGTGATATTTTATTGCAATGTGCTTGGTTTTGGAATGCATTACTGGATTCTTTGAAATATTTATTGCACTTGTATTATCACAAAACATAACAATTGGTTCTTTGATCTCAACCTTCATGCCTTCCAAAAGCTATTTAAACCATACAATATTAGAGCAGTTTACTGCTGCAGCAACATATTCTGCTTCTATTGTGGATTGGGATGTGCAGTTTTTCTTTTTACTAGTCCAAGATACTAATCTCTTGCCAAGAAAGAATGCTCCACCACTTGTACTTTTTTTATCATCAATGTTTCCTGCCCAATCAACATCAGTAAACACTTTTAAATCCAAATTGCCTCCAAATTTATACCACAAGCCATAATATTCTATTCCCCTTAAATACCTCAAGATTCTTTTGATTGCCATCATGTTTTTTTCTCTGGGTTTAGCCGAGAATCTTGCCACTATACCAACTGCTAAGGCAATATCAGGCCTTGTATGTACTACATACTGTAATTTTTCAATCATTGATCTGTATAAGGTTTGATCTACTTCTTTTGAATCATCATCTTTGGTAAGATTGAGTCCAGTACACATGGGTGTACCAACTGGTTTTGAATCTTCCATACCAAATTTCTTAAGTATTTCCCTGATATATTTAGACTAAGTAATGTAGATACCATTTTTGTTCTGCTGAATTTGAAGTCCAAATTTTTTTATCTGACCAAACATAGACATTTCAAATTCTTTGTTCATATGCTCTGAAAATTCTTTGCACTGATCATCATTTCCTGTAAACATAGTATCATCCACAAATATTTCTGCCAAAACAATTTTGTTATCTGATCCTTCTTTGATGTATAAATTACTATTATCATTAGCTCTTTTGAAATCAATCTGAGTAAGATAGTTATGTAATCTTTCATACCATGCTCTAGGAGCTTGTTTCAGACCATACAATGCTTTGTGTAATTTTCAAACCATAATATCCCTTTTGTTTGGATCAATAAAACCTTCAGGTTGCTCAATGTAGACTTCTTCCTCAAGAATACCATTGAGAAATGCAGATTTTATATCCATCTGATATACCTTAAATCCTTTATGTGCTGCATATGCAAGTAAAGTCCTCACACCTTCTAATCTTGCAACAGGAGCAAAAGTCTCTCCATAATCTATTCCTTCTTCTTGAGAATATCCTTTACATACCAATCTTGCTTTGTTTTTTGATACTTGACCATCTTCATTCAACTTATTTCTGAATACCCATTTTGTCCCAATTACATTTTTATCTTTAGGCCTAGGTACAAGAGTCCATGTCTTGTTTTCTCTATTTTCTCTATTTCTTCATTCATAGCCTCAATCCAACTTTCATTTTCCAATGCATCTTTGACATTTTTAGGTTCAAAATAAGCAAATAAACATGTACCTTTTAGTTTACTTCTTGTCATAGCACCATCTGATTTGTTTCCAATAATCTGATCTAGTTTATGATGCTTTCTGATGTACTTGGCCAATATAGGTTCCTTGCTTCCTGAATGAGTTACATTGTCATCTTCTTCATCTTCAAGTTTAGGTTGCTCAGGCTCGGTAGATACTTGCTTGGTAGCTTCAGACTGAGACTTGTAATACCCCAAAAATGGGCTATAAGTTCATTAACCTCCTATATCATCAAATCATATAAAATCGACATCAAAGTCCTAATCTAAGGCACATCTAAACATCATCAAATCTAATTGATTATCTTAAATTTTGCATCGGAGAATATTCCTAGTAATATTCCTAATTATCTTAATTATCTTTAATTTTATAATTATTTGGCAATAAATCACATTTATCCTAAAGTTTGATTAATTGAATATTTTCATATTTAATTAATTAGATTTAATATTTGCCACTTAATTGTGTAATTAAATTTAATTATATCTATTATTAATTGTATTATTTAATTTTGACAATAAATCTAATATCATATGAATAATTGATTAAATTCTTATTTAATTAATTAAAGCAAGTTGTCATTATTTAATAATATAGTTTTTAATAAAATTTTGATTAAATAATTGATTAACCCATAAATCAATTGTTTTATTTTTAAAAGTAGTTAAGTTGGAAATAAATCACTTTATTATTAAATTAATTCATAAATAAAACATGCACAATCATAAAAGCAAACAACTATCAATTATCAATTAAAGCTAAACTCTATTTTGAGTTAAAACTTAGCTTTTGCATGTTTTTGTGAGTTAATTATCTTTTATTTAAAAATAACTCAAAAATCAAGTTGAGTTATTTGAGTGATTTATGACTTTTTCCCATGCACCTCCAAAGCCCTGGATTTCTATAAATTAAAGGCTCAACTCTTCACAAATCATCTCATATTTTGCACAATCACGTTGGAGAATTGGAATTGAAGAATCAAAGCTCTTGTGAATCGACATCTTTGTGAGATCAATCTTATTTTTGCATTCATATTACATATCATTGTTAGATTCATAGCATATCAATTTCATTTAGCATAGATTTCATATCAGTTTTTACAATTATTATTGCATAGAAAAATTCAAAAATATAGAATAATTGCATTTATTCCATATCTAGAATTGCATTCAAATCCTTCATTTAGGTGTCGTCTAGGTCACTGATCTCGATTACAATCTGAGAACATTAATCTCGCACCTATTAGAAGGCAGTAAATCGCTTGGTTAGATAGCTTTCAATTTTGCACGATTTTGATTATAGCTAACCTCTAATGTTTTACTGAGTGTTGTGTTTACAGGTCAGGTATAATTTTCACACACGCCATTTCTGGCGCCCACCGTGGGGCAACCCACCTTTGCATGCTGGTTTTGATTTTTTTGGGAGCTAAAACCCCAAAGTTTTAAAGATTTAATTTTATCTCCCAAACGGCTTGGAATTTTGGTCTGAAATTTTTTTTGTAAGTTGGTGACATGTCATGGAAGCTACAATAAAAAATTTAGAATTTTTTGAGATGTTTGGAATTTTAAATAATTTTTTCATGAAATTCCGAAAAAAATTAATATCTGACGCAAATCAGCATATTTTTCAAAAAAATTTATATTTTCGGAAAGCTCTTTAAATTATACAGGGGATCCATTCTTTATGTTTTAAATTTGGACATGATATCATATCTCAAATAGTCAGATTACAAAAACTGGTCTGTTTTGATAAAATGGGTCTCTAGGGCACAAATGAAGAGGTTTTTCTAAAATTTTTGCATTTTTAGAAAGCTCTCTATTTTTTAGCAGGGGTCTCTATTCTGAATTTCTATTTTTGTGGCCAAAATCATATCAAAAAAATTAGATCTTGTTGACTAGGTCAAATGCAAAAAAAAAAATAAAGTTTTGTGATGGGTATGTACTTATTTTTTTTACATGGTTCAATGAATGATATGAGTTGTCATTTGGGTTGATTGCTGGTTATTATTACTGATAATAATTGATTTTTAGAGCTAACCCTATGGTTTTCATAAGTTGAATATATTTTGCATATCTTGTTTGCTTGTTTGCTTGTTGGAGAGTTCGTCACTTGCTCCCATGGAAAAGCTCAACAAAAATTGCTAAAAATCAAGTAAAATTTACTAAGCACGTTGCAAGGATCCCAGGTATTCTTCCTTCATCTAATAATATTTCAATTTGGATCCTAAAACAAATCTCTTACGTGTCAAGCTTGTGTGCATCTTTTCATGCTTTTGATATATTTCTACACACTTGCATAATTGATACTAGGTTGTGAACCCTTAAGGATTCATTAAGTAGTCTTAGAATACTTGTGATTGATCTTGATTGCTATCTTGGGTTATTGGACTCGCTAATCCGCCGGCCCCTCATTTCCGCCCCGTGGTTGCAATCTCAGCGCCATAAAGGGGAGGGGTCAACAGGACAGAAGCGTTAAATGTTCCACTTGGCAACCCTTTTGTGCTTTTAGGAACTCCCTTGTTTTCTAAGTTGTGGACTCATTTTTAGCTTGTGTGAGGTGTTAAGTGTTCCACCTTGTGGACTCATCTCATATTCGCTTTAAACGTTAAGTGTTCCTCTTTCTACTTTTTGGATGCTTTTGGTAGATTTGCTTTCGGAACATACATCTGTGCTCACATAGTAATTAGGCCCTATGAACACTATTCGTGATTCTTGAGAGATTGGATTTCCAGCGAAATCCTTCTTGACGATAGAATCCTTGTAGGTAGGGAGGATACTTAGTGTGTTTCACATTCAACTTAGTTAGTGAGTCTTCTCTTATTGATCGACACATTCTCTCTCCGGAGAGGTTGATAGATCACGTGGGGTTGATATCACGAGCTTTGGTGAATCAAAATTGGTTAGTGCATCTTCTCTTATTGATTGATACATTCTCTCCCCGGAGAGGTTGATAGATCACGTGGAGTTGATATCACAGACCTTGGTGGAACAAAACTTTGTCTTAGCGTGTCGGATTAATCTGCTTGCTTTGTTTGGGTTAAAAGTGAAGAGGTGTCAAAACCTTGAATCTGGAGCCAAGTCCCCTTGTGGTATACTATTGTGAGTCATCTTTAGAGAGGGTTAACCGTAGCGGACAATCCCTTCACAGGGAAAACTGCATTGACGGAACCTCAAGCGGTAATAGCCATTTTCGCCATGGTAGTGACAACCGCTATATAAATGTCCTTGTGGAAGAAATCTCCATGGGTATGGTTCATTGTTGGGTTGTCAGATCTCCCTAGCAGCTCTTGAAGATTAAGTTCTCGGACTGTGTCAAAACCCTGGTGCGCCGGGATTGGAGTTCACCCCTTTGAATCATAAAAGTTGCAGAGTCAAACCATTACTAAAAACCCTAGAGAGGCCAATTTTTCACTTTCAGGTATATGTGCGTTATTGCAAAACTTTTTCAGAACATACACAATTAGTACTCTCAGGGATTAGCACAATTTGGTCACTTGATTGTTCATGCGCAAGGTTGCTTTTGCCCTTGTTCATTGTTTTCAGACGTGCTTGGAATCACTTGCTTGCTATTCTGCGTGCTTATTTATCTACTTGGCTATTAAAAACGATCAAATCTGGTATAACCTTCAAAATCTGGACAATACAATTTGCAAACAATCCAAAACTGAAGACCTTACATTTTGCAAAAATTGACGTAAAATCTTTTCTGGAGTCAAAAGTCATTTCAAGAAGTCAAAAGTTGTATGAGTTTTGTCAACTGTCGTTTCATTGCTACCCAACTATCATACGAGTTTAGCAACTGTCGTTTCATAGACTACCCAGTGTCGTACAAGTCTGCAGAGTGTCGTTTGGAAAAAATTGAGAGAGTTGTCAAAAATTGTCAAATTGCAAGATATCCAATGTTTCCAGCCTAGTTCCAGAATCTGTCAAAAATATCATTGTGTCAAGAACAGATCAGTAGCTATTGAGAATTAGTACACATGTCTCAAAGAATCAGTACACATGAGGAAGAAATTCTGATCGCCGCTATAATGAAACAGATACATGCTATGCAAGTCCAGCTTGACAAACTTGAGAAAGAGAAGGAATCTAAAAATTTCTCCATGGAATCTTTATACTCTTTTCCATTTGATAAAGACTTGTACATGTCACCATACCCCCGAAAAAAAATTGAGCAATATGATACCTCTTCCACGGAGAGTGACACATCTAGCTTTGAAGACTATGATGACTATGACAACAGACAATGTAATGATACCTATGACACCTCTATTCTTAAGAGTCCTCCTCATCGTCCATTCTTGCTTACTACAAATGGGCCGTCACATTGGATAGATCGTGATGGTGATCCATATGATTCTGATTTTGAAAGAGATTTTGATGGATTTTGTGGACAATACCTTGATGATGATCCATCTACTACTGCTGAGGACTATAAAATACATCGTGCTAGCTTGAAACGTCAATATTATAAGGATCTCTCCTCTAAGAACTCTCAGACTGAAAATAAAGATTACACTCTCAAGCAAGATCATGTTAATGTTGGACCTTTGTCTTGTGATGGTTCCCTTCCATCCCCTATTTCCTCCAATACTCGTACATTTCCTAAAGCTTCTGAGTCTTTAAAATCTTTCACAGAACCTTCATTCGACACAAGGCTTGATACTTTTCATGTGGTTCCCTATAGTTATCCTCCAGGGCTACCTCTTAAAGAAACTCAAGCTAACCTTCACTTGGCTGCAAAGACTTTCAATAATGATAAACCTAAAGAGCCTAAGCCTTCATATGCTATAATCCCTACTTCAGCTAGTCCTCCACCATCTCTTCCAAAGTCATCCATACAATCCCAACATGCTTCCTTGTCCTTAGAAGTGGCTCCATGTCAAGAGGACTCTAAAAATGATGAAGAAAAGAACATAAAGAAAGATCAAGATCAAGAACCCTCCATGTCATCCACTCCTTTTCACGATGTCTCTTATCCGCCTCAGGGTTCTTTTGATCCTGTATCCCCTTTTTCATGCATTCCACCATGTCTTAAGTCTTCACCTAAGCAAGATCAAGCTACTACTTACACTGTTGAGCTTATTGACAATCAAAATAACCTTACTATGCTTGCGCTTTCCAAAGATGATACTTCCATTAAGGTTGGTAAAAATGGTGTTCCTTCCAATGTTAAGCCTATTGAAAAACAAGAAAAAAATTATGCGCTTATGCTATCCGAAGATCCTTGTCAAGATCAAAGTCTTTCATCTTCTTATTCTACCACTCCATGTTCACTTCCACTTTCTACTCTTCCTAAGTCTTCACAAGCTTTGAATGATCCTATCAAAGAAAATGCTCTTATTCAAGATGTCCATGATTCTATTGAAGATCCTAATGCTCACTCTAAAGATGCTGATATCCTTGGTTGTCATATAGATGCTGATGAACTTATTGATTATCCTTTTGCGTCTTCCACTTCCATCCTTGGACCTCTTCCACCACTACAAAGATCTTCACGCCTTCCTTCCATCTTGGGTCCTTATGTCCCTTCACTTTCCCCTCCTAACTCTCCTAATTCACCATCCATATTGGGCCCTTACATCCCTCCATCTCCCATCTTTCCTCAAGATCAACATAGATGCATACCCTTGAATCCTTTTCATCCACCCACCCATCTAAACCAGTCGTATCCTCCCTCTTCCACAAATTCCAAGTCTTTTGGAAGTAACTTGAATGTTCAATACAAGAAAAAGAAGCAATACAAGAATCCATCAAAAAAAGAATATCACCATGTCTCCTCTCATAGACATGGAAGCATAAAGTCAAAAGAGATATCTAAGAAAAAAACTACAAGACAAGTATGGGTTCCAAAATCCATCATTCAAGATATTCTCTCTAAGTCATCAAAGGGAAATAAAAAGCCTAAGGCTATATGGATTCCAAAGTCTCTCATAAGAGAGTCTCATGTTGAACAAAAAGTGAAATTGACATTCAAGCTTCCAAAGGCTTCCACTACATCTCCTTCCAAAAATATTCTTCCATTTCATGCACCCAAACCTCAACCTCTGCTATCCATTCGCCATATTCCTTCACGTATTCCTTCATTCACATTTCCTCCACCCTCTCGCCACCCGTCAAGGTATGTGTTGACGTTGATCTTGCCTTCCTTTCCACCTACCCTTTCACAATCCTTCCATGCATTATCCTTCTACCTTCTATCATTTTTCCTCATTTGCCTATTCCTCCTATCTTCCAACCTCACTCGCTTTACATAAAACCTTATCCTCCATTTTTCTCTTTCATCTCCCTTTCCCTATCAACATCTTTCAGCGTGTCATTTTGAATCCTTGGCATATCATGGTTTATCCTTTCAAGGAGCATTATCTAAAAAGCTTGCCTTCTTCCAAAAAAAGAAATGAAAAATAAAATAAATTGAAAATGTGCCTTGGTGAAAACCTGGAAACAGGCACCTTGGTAGCAAAAGTAAAGAGAAATAAATTCATCCTATGGTGAAAACCACTCCCTTATGGCACCTTGGATAAGTACCATGATGAAAACCTGGCAATCAGGCATCATGCGTAGTTCTTCTACATATTTCATCCATTTCATCTTCTTTCTTTGATCTTGACAATGTTGATCTATACGTAAACATTTGGCTATTTTGTGAGTTGTCTGATGATGATCTTGCTTTCAATCCCTTCCTATTTAGCCTTCATATTTATTTTCCTTCATTTTCACCTGTCGCTATCCTTTTCCCCTTTGGTCTTGATCTAAGAAAGAAAGAGTAAAACACGGTGCTATGAAGCCTCTTGACATGTCTACTCCTTTGGATTGCATTCTTTCCTGCTCTTGCATTATGATTTTGTGACTTATCCTATGCTAGCCTTTCATTACTTGTCTAAATGTGCTTTACATGACAATTTTTCCCTAGCTTGGGTATTCTTGAGGAGTTTCCCCTTGAGGATTTCTTCCCTTCATTTTCCTTCATTCTCTTATCTTCCATCTCTTCCACCAGCTTGCTAATCCCTCTTGTTCTCCACCTTGCTAGACATTGAGACTACACGATATGATCTTGCTTGGGAGTTTGCAAATGGAAAAAGATGCTATCAAGTATACCAAGTATCAGAACAAGTATCACAACCAGTATCAAAAAAAGTATCACAACTAGTATCAGAACAAGCATCAGAACCCGTATCAGAACAATTATCAGAATCAGTATCAGAATCAATATTAAAACCAGTATCAGAACAATTATCAGAATCAGTATCAGAATCAATATTAGAACCAGTATCAGAACAAGTATCAGAATCAGTATCAGAACCAATATCAGAACTAGTATTAGAATGCCTACTGGGGCTACACCATTCGCTTTAGTTTATGGGTCTGAAGCGGTATTGCCTATTGAGGTTGAAATCCCATCACTTAGAATCAAAATGAATGGACTTGTCACTGATGAAGACTACAGAGTGTCGAGGTTACAAGAACTTGAACTACTAGATGAGCGCAGACAAGCAGCGTATGATCATCTCAGAGTGTATCAGAAAAGAATGTCTAGAGGCTACAACAAGAAAGTCAGACATAGAGAATTTCAGGTTGGCGATCTAGTGTTGAGAGAAAATCCTAAAAATCAATCACATCGAGAACGCAAGGGGAAGTTCGAACCCAATTGGTTGGGTCCCTTTGTAATCACTGCTACTTTTGGCTCTGGTTCCTATCAACTCTCAACGACTGAAGGAGAACAGCTCCGAGAACCAATCAACGTTCTCCATCTGAAGAAATTCTACACCTAAGGCATTCAGTGCTTGGTAAATGTCCTGAAAAAAATCAAAAAAATCAAAAAAAGTCCTGAAAAATGAACATCTTGGTGAAAACCTAGCAATAGGCGCCTTGATGATTCACAAAAAAATCAAAAAATATCAAAAGTACAAAAAAATCAAAAAATATCAAAAGTACAAAAAAATTGAAAAAATGAAAAATACAAAAAAAGAAAAAAAAAGTGCCTTGGTGAAAACCTGGAAACAGGCACCTCGGTAGCAAAAATAGAATCTCTACCAAGATGGTGAAAACTCGGCAAACGGGCACCACTTGTTCCAAAATGCTCCATCTATCAGCACAATCTTGGTCTTTCCCAGCTTTCCGTCTTGCTTTAGTTTGTACATATCTCCCGGTTTGTTTCTGCATATCCTGGTTTCAATAAGTCGGTCTGTACACCAATCAGCTCAAGCGTCTGTATCCTATCAATGTTCAAACTTGGGGGCAATCAATGTCATATCTTATAGTCTCCAATGTATCTTAGACATGTCATATCCACTCAGAGTCCTTTGAAGCTTCAAGTTGAGTCAGTCAGTCAGTCTCGTCTCCAGAAAAGATTTTGCATCAACAACAATCAAACATCAAAACTCAACTGAAAACAATCTGTGCTTTTCATGCTTTTATCTCCTTGTATGCTTAATGATTCGCATTGAGATTTTTGCATATTGTGTCCCTTCGAGCTCTTCAATGATGTCCTTTACAGGATTTAGAGAGCGATGACTGGGGGCATAATCTTTTCTTTGTCTTCTGCTTGTATGTGAAAATCTAACAACTTTGGAAATTTTGGATTGAAATGGTGTCCGACTGTAAGAGCCTCTATCTCGAATTGGATGGCCATGCGTACCTCGACCATTGATACCCAAAAAAAATTCAAGGAAGTTTGATCTAACTATTGTCTTTTTGAGTGAGTTCTTCCTCCTACTGTGGAACGCAATCTTGCCTAAGGATGTGAACGATAAAGGGTCACTACGGGTAATTCACATTGGATTTAGAATGATCTCTTGACTGTTTGATGTGTTTGTAACGCAAGGCGTACTCAGGTCATCACAACGTGTATGTTTTGATGCTTGTACAAATTGCTATATCAAAATGGACATGATATTCAGGTCATCCTGGCGTTTGTGCCTTGATGCTTATATCTAATCCGACATTCAACAACTAAAATCAATATTCATATGTCCATGGTTGTTTGACCAGTGGGTGTTGTATTGATTCTTGCACATACAAATCGATATTCATATGTCTATGGTTTCATGGCTAGTGGGCATTGTATTGATTTATCCGGTTACCTAAAAAGTTCAATGATGATAACAAATCGACACATGATCAGTGACTAGGTCCTAGGTCTTAGGTTGCATTTCATTTTGCATGTCTCATTGCATGATCTCACAATGATTAAACGAACTTCAATGCTTAAATGATTCTTCAAATCGCATCTTCAAGTCTAACAAGAGCTGAATCTCACACGAAGGTTCCTCCAATGAAATAGCAAGTAGAATCCTTTTTCGGGATCAAAATTCAAATCTGAGATCATTCATATTATTAATTGCTTGCATAATCAACCTTCAATCATCACAGAAATCTAGTATTCAACTTAACTGATTATCTTACATCACACTATCAAAATTTCAACTTGGTCAACCATGGTCAACTCATGGTCAAACCTAGTCAACCTTGGTCTTCAGGACCTCCAAACGATGCAGAATGCGTTCTTGAACGTGTTTAACCACTTCTCAGATCAATTAACATGCTTCTAAACTATCAACGCTGACTTTTCTTGTCAGATTTCAATTTTAATCCCGAAGGGGGCATGGTATTGCACATCATTCAAAGTCTGTAAATCAAATTCTATCGATCAAGTCTATCAATATCTTTCATCAGTGATCAAGACAAACAATCACGTCTAGTTACTGATTCATCAAAAGTCCTCATCGCTCGGGGCAAATCTATCATCACTTGGGGCATATCAGATTCATCGATCCATATCAATCTAGTATTCTCTTAATCTTGTAATCTGTATCAGTTTTTGCAACCATCAGATCATAGTGTTATTTCCTTGGTTCTTCGGCAACTAAAGGATTCAGATGTGATACTTGCTAGTTCTGCTAAGACAATCGAGTCTAGAACGGGTCACTCACTTCTTATCAATCCTAAGGTTCAGAATCAGGCATTTTGACACTTTTTCGCAATCATAGGTTCATTTGCTGCTATAGTGAACATTATCTTTGGTCATTCAAGACCTATTATCTCCATCTTAATTCAATATCAATCAACTCCTATCTCAATATCTTTCAATCGGTTTCTATCTTGAGATCGGTTTATCTTTTGAATCAATTTCATATCTTTATCAAACACAGACTATCTTTGAACCACTGCGCTTCACACAGTAATTCAAAGAGGGGCAAAATGTAATACCCCAAAAATGGGCTATAAGTTCATTAACCTCCTATATCATCAAATCATATAAAATCGACATCAAAGTCCTAATCTAAGGCACATCTAAACATCATCAAATCTAATTGATTATCTTAAATTTTGCATCGGAGAATATTCCTAGTAATATTCCTAATTATCTTAATTATCTTTAATTTTATAATTATTTGGCAATAAATCACATTTATCCTAAAGTTTGATTAATTGAATATTTTCATATTTAATTAATTAGATTTAATATTTGCCACTTAATTGTGTAATTAAATTTAATTATATCTATTATTAATTGTATTATTTAATTTTGACAATAAATCTAATATCATATGAATAATTGATTAAATTCTTATTTAATTAATTAAAGCAAGTTGTCATTATTTAATAATATAGTTTTTAATAAAATTTTGATTAAATAATTGATTAACCCATAAATCAATTGTTTTATTTTTAAAAGTAGTTAAGTTGGAAATAAATCACTTTATTATTAAATTAATTCATAAATAAAACATGCACAATCATAAAAGCAAACAACTATCAATTATCAATTAAAGCTAAACTCTATTTTGAGTTAAAACTTAGCTTTTGCATGTTTTTGTGAGTTAATTATCTTTTATTTAAAAATAACTCAAAAATCAAGTTGAGTTATTTGAGTGATTTATGGCTTTTTCCCATGCACCTCCAAAGCCCTGGATTTCTATAAATTAAAGGCTCAACTCTTCACAAATCATCTCATATTTTGCACAATCACGTTGGAGAATTGGAATTGAAGAATCAAAGCTCTTGTGAATCGACATCTTTGTGA
Source organism: Chamaecyparis obtusa (assembly GCA_027943335.1). NCBI lineage: Eukaryota > Viridiplantae > Streptophyta > Pinopsida > Cupressales > Cupressaceae > Chamaecyparis > Chamaecyparis obtusa. The sequence goes on from BSBK01006700.1 coordinate 121,784, forward strand.
GATCAATCTTATTTTTGCATTCATATTACATATCATTGTTAGATTCATAGCATATCAATTTCATTTAGCATAGATTTCATATCAGTTTTTACAATTATTATTGCATAGAAAAATTCAAAAATATAGAATAATTGCATTTATTCCATATCTAGAATTGCATTCAAATCCTTCATTTAGGTGTCGTCTAGGTCACTGATCTCGATTACAATCTGAGAACATTAATCTCGCACCTATTAGAAGGCAGTAAATCGCTTGGTTAGATAGCTTTCAATTTTGCACGATTTTGATTATAGCTAACCTCTAATGTTTTACTGAGTGTTGTGTTTACAGATCAGGTATAATTTTCACACACACAAGACTCGGTACTTTGTGACTCGGTCTAAACTTCTTCTTGTGACTCGGTTACTGTACTGAGCTTGGTAGATGTTGTTTCCTTATTGACAGATGTGTCTAGCAATGTATCAGGTTCAATGTAAACAAATTTTCTATAATCCTCTGGTTCCTTTTTTCTTTCTTCTTCAGTCTTTTCTGCAAACTCATCAATTCTCACATGTGCAATTTCTATGATTTTGTGAGTAGACAAATTTAGACATCTATATGCCTTGCTTTTGCAAGAATATCCCAAAAATATTCCTTCATCACTTTTTACATCAAATTTTCCTTTTCTAGATTCTTTTAAGATATAACATTTACTGCCAAATACTTTTAGGTAACTTACATTTGGTTTGTAGCCATACCATAGCTCTTACGGAGTCTTGAATGTATCTTTTCTCAGCTGTACTCGGTTCAAGGTATGAACTATAGTGCTGATAGCTTCCTTCCAGTATTTCATAGCAATGTTCTTTTCAATCATTAGAGTCCTTGCATAGTCCATGATAGATCTGTTCCTTCTTTCAGCTATTCCATTCTGCTCAGGAGTTCTCGGGGCTGATACCTGTCTTTCAATGTAGAAATTATTGAATTCATGGGAGATGAATTCACCACCTCTGTCTGATCTCAAGCATTTTATTCTTTTTCCTATTTCCTTTTCTACTTTGGCTAAATAACATTTGAACTTCTCAAATGCTTCTGCTTTTTCTCTTAAATACATAACAGTCATCATTCTAGAGTAATCATCAACAAAGAGAATAATTTTTTTTTCTCCGGTATAGCTCTCAATTCCAATAGGTCCACATAAATCAGTATGCACAATTTCCAAAATTTCTTTAGAGTGATAGTTTTTACTTTTAAAACTAGACTTTCCCATTTTACCAATTTGACAATTCTTGCATAGACCAACATCAGGTTTCTTCAAAGTAGGAATACCTCTTACTTTCTTGAATTTTCTTATTTTCATCATGTTGTCAAAATTTACATGACATAACCTTTTGTGCCATAACCAACTTTCTTCAATTTGAGCAATAAAACATGAGTAATCACCAAGATCAAGATAAAACAGGTTACCTTTGGTTTGTTTGCCTGATCCTATCAGTTTTCCTTTGTCATCCAGTAGTCTTGCTTTGCCATTCATGAATTCAACTTTGAATCCAATGTTAATTAGCTATGCTACACTTAGAAGATTATGCTTTAGTCCTTCAACCCAATATGCATTATCACATATAAGTTCTTTGGTTAATGAAATTCGTCCCTTTCCTTTTATACAACAAGGTTCATTGTTTCCAAACCTTCCATTACCACCATCAAAGTTTTCAAAGTGTTCAAACTTAGTCCTGTCACCAGTCATATGATGTGAACATCCACTGTTTATAATCCATGTATCATTTTTGCTTATATGAGAGATAAGTGCCATCTCATCTTCATCATTATCAGATTCATCTTTTACAGCAATGAAAACAATTTCTTCTTCACTATCATCCGAATCTTTAGCTAAAAAACATGTTTTCTTACCTTTATCCTTGAATGATTTGAAATTCTTCTTGCCATTGTACTTGTAATTTTTCTTCTCATCTTTGCTTTGCTTGTTTGGGCACCTAGCTACAATATGACCAATTTCTTCACATGAAAAATAGATTAAGGGAGTTTTACCTTTGTATTTTCCTCTGCCTCTTGAATACTTCTTTGCAAGTAATGCTTCAATAACTTCAAGGTCGCTATTAGAACTTTCCTCTGATTCTTCTTCACTTTCTGATTGGATTTTCTTCCCTTTCTGGAGTTAAAGTTTGGCCTCAAAAGCTGATTCAATATTTTTAGAAGTTGGAACATAGTTGTCATAGTTATCCAGTTCAAAGGCTATCAATCTTCCAACTAAGGCATCCAAAGTTATATTGCGATTTTCTTCACATCTTCTTTCTTGAATAACAGAAACTCTTATTGCATAAATAGGAAGTAATGTTCTAAGAACCTTACTTATAACAGTTTCATTATCAATTTTTCCTCCAGAAGCTCTGATTGCACTAAAACTTGTCTTGATCCTTTCAACATATTTTGCAATGTTTTCTTCTTCTCTCATTTTCATTTGATCAAACTGTCCTCTTAGGCTCTCTGCTTTGGCTCTCTTCACATTGTCATCACCACCATAGATTTTCTTCAGCTTGTTCCACATTTCATGAGCAGTTGTGTAGTCTTTGATTTCATCAAATTCTTCATAGCTAAGAGCTGATGCAATGTTTATCATCATAGTGTTATGGTTCTTCTTCTCTGTAATATCTTCAACAGTTAATGTACTAGTAGGAATTGTATATTCTTGATCAATATATTTGCATCCTGAATCACCAATGGAAGCCAGATGTAGTCTCATGAGACCTTGCCATGCTGAAAAGTTATTTCTATTAAGCCTTGAAATTTCTCTTTTGTAAGACATCCTGATCTTTAGCTTAGGTCATTAAAACCCTTCCTGCAAGCACCAAAAGCTCTGATACCAATTGTTGGAAATATAGATGCAGTAACTAAGAGGGGGGGTGAATCAGTTAACCACAAAAATATTACCACTGATCCCTTAAATATCTTAACAAATTATTTACTGTGCCACTTGGTAAATATACAGAGAAATGCTGAAACTTGATCTTTGAACTGTGTAATAATTAAACTATTCTTAAGCATTCATCACTGATTAACTTACATGAATAAAGAAAATAACATCAACACAAGAGACACCAGATTTACTGTGGAAACCCAATATGGGAAAAACAACCAATGTAACTAGTTACTATTTTTCACTCTTCTGAAGTGATGCCCGATTAGAAGCCAACCTGGTAAAAGGTTACAAAACACACTGTTAGGTGTGACCTTGTTAGAGGATTTAATCACCCTGCTAGGAGTGGCCTTGTAAGAGGTCTTGAAACAATTCAATAGAACTGTCACCTTGTTAGAGGATTTACAAAATGGTTGTTAAACCAACTCGGTTAAGAGATTTTGATATCACTGCTACAATTGTAAGAGAGTAACAATGAAATGACCTGCAACTGAATTGCTGAATATAGATCTCTGTTCTACTTACTAGATCCTTACTGATCAAATAAATATTTGCTGCTCCTCAAGGATATCTAACCATCCTTCAAAATTTTCACATACCTTTCTTCAAAATGATTTCTGCATGCTGTATATATTCTATTCACCACTTGACCTTCTATATATATATATGCCATTCTAATTAACATTTAGATTGTCAAGTCGGCACTAATAGTTATTATAACAGTTGGCTTAGATAAACAAACTATAATAACAAAATCCTTTGAAAGGCTAACCATCCTCGGTAAACATTAATCCTGAAAAGATTTCCTTCAGTGACCGAGAGAGCTCAGTAACCACAGCAAATTCTGCAACATCCTTCAGAGACCGAGAGAGCTCGGCAACCACTACTTTTCCTTTGATAACTGAGGAGGCTCAGTTAACACTATTACCCTGTCATGTTTCCTTTAGACACCTGAGAGATCTTGGTAGATACTAAAAATTGCCTAGTTGACCGACTGAGCTTGGTAGACACTAAGAACCACTTAGCCGACTGACTGAACTCGGTAGACACTGAGAATGATAATTGATATGACATTTGTGTGACATCAAAGACAACACATAGCTAATCCAACAATGTCCTTCAGACAATTGTATCCAACAATTGAAAACTACAACTGGAACTATCAAAGCATAGCAGATGCTTGTATTGTTCATTCTTGAAGAACACTTTATAACCAAAATATTGATTGTAAGAGTTGTAAGCTCAGTATACCTTTAACAGGGTTTTGCATACCTTTAACAAGGTTGATATTCCTCTAACAAGGAAATGTACTATGTAATACTCAACTCCTAGCAGGGCAAGGTCTCCTAACAAGGACATTATACCTTAGTGCATATTTGTGGGTACCATCCCCACCGGGGTTTTTCCTTGGCTAGGGTTTCCTCAAAAACAAATAATGGTATTATGAGTTACATGTGTTATTTTCTTATGTTCTTTTCATTTATGCAATCATGTGTTTATTTGGAATTGGTTTATGTTCAATAATAAGTGTTGTAATATTGATTCACCCCCTCTCAGTATTACTCAATCCTAATAATTGGTATGAGAGATTTTGACCCTTGAAGAGAAATTCTAATAGCTTAAGGGAGATCAAAATGGATTCAAAAAATTTTCAAGAGAGCTTTGAAGCAGCACTTGATGACCTGGACAAAGAAAATGTTGAGAATGGAAAATTGAAATTCAAATTAAGAAGAGAAGAAGGTTTTATCAAGAAACTAAAGGAACAACTTGAACTTTCAAGAAATCAAAGACAAGACCTTAAAGAAAAGATCAAGGAGGGCTCAAACAATAACACATCAAACTAGTTAAAGAAGCTTGAGAAAGAAAAATAATAAATTGATCTTTTGATGATGAAAGAGATCCAACATGGAAAGGATGCAAGATACAAAGTTGAAGAAACTCTTAAAGAAGTGAACATGTAGATAGGACAAATGTAGATTGAACTTGATCACTACAAGGATACATTCCTAGAATTAGAGAAATACAATCAGATCATTAAAGATGAACTCACTCAAGCCAAGTTACACATTGAGAAATTACATATGAGCAGTGATAAGATTGATGAAAAAAGAGAGAGACAGAAACCTCAAGGAGATATGACTGGAATTGGATACAATGAAGGAGAATGTTCTAAATCTCATGAAGAATCACATGAAGTGAAGATTGAAGAAAAACCTAATTTTGAAGAACCTAGAGATCAGATCAAACCTTTCAGAGGTAGATGTTATGGATGCAACAAACTCGGACACATGAAAAGAGATTGTAGAGGTAAAAGCCCTTTTAGACCCTTTACTGGTTATTGTTATAACTATTATGCATATGGACACAAGAAAGCATAACGCAAGAAACCTGATCAATTAAGAAAAGGAAAGATTACATCATAGAAGAATCAACAGCCAAAATCACATACTAAAAATGCAATAACTTTGGGCATACATCAAGGTTTTTTAAACTACAGATTAATCATGATAAAAGACTACCTACATGTTACAAATGCAACAACTTAGGACATATAGCTAAGTTTTGTAGGTATAATGGAATGGACAAAAGAAGAGGACCACCTCCTATGGTTATAAAGAAGAATATTGGTGATAGTGGTAAAAGTCTTGGTGAGTACATGGATGAATTCAAGAATCATTTTAGGAATCTAGTAGATGAAGATGATGGAAAGATATGGAAGATCAAAGAATTCAATAAAGCATTGGTTCATGGAGAGATAGTAGATTCTACTATACCTTCTCCTGATGTTAACATTGCTACATTGACTTAGAAAGTCAAGCATGGCCTTAAGGGGAGCATTGGATGAAGACAATATATTATATCTAGCCCCTGATTTTGAGGAATGAGATCACACAAGCTTAGTTATGGTGTATAAAGACACTTTGGAGTTTATATATGTGATCATAGTGTTTGAAGATCCATATCCTATGAGCATGAGGTTTGTAATTGACTTGGCAGTATGCGAAGTTGAGCTTATTGTGTTAAGTGCATTTACTCACTTGGTGATGAATAAAATACCTCCAAGCAACACACTTCTTCACCATTTGATGAGTAGTGACCAAGGAGAGCAGAGTTAAGAAGCATATCAAACCACCAGATAGCTACATTGCATGATTAATCAAAACAAAAGTTCCAAATTTAGCGTGTTCAAGGTATTTAGATCGTTTACTCAATCAAAAAGTTATGGATGCACACGTGATTTATGATGTTGTAGATAGACCTTGATATAAGTTTAAGAGCCACCCCTTTAAGTCTTATGAGGACAACCCTGAAGAAGATTTTTCAAAAACACCATACGACGTCCTGCACAGAAGATATTAGGGCATACATCCATTGTAAGTATGAGACAATAGGTGATTCAAAAATATGCAGAGAAATTGATGAGATGATTGAATCTGATGGTAAAATGAAGGATGAGTTTAAACACTTAGATGACCTAACCATCATGAAGTTAACCCACATGAATGAATTTAGAAAAAATGAATGGTTTAAGATAATACTTAGCATAATTCATGATATTTCATTTGGATAGGAGAGAAACCTATAAAGATTTGTAGTGAACTAATTCATGACATTACTAGACTATATAACACAAGAGTTATTCGTATGGTGGAAAATAATATAAAGAAACAAGTTGAAACCCTAACACATTCAAAATGGGACAAGCAAGTCATGACAATGAATGACCTATTCCAACAAGATGTAAGACTAGTTTCCATGTTACTTGGATACAAAATCTATTACAGAAGTAGACCTAATGCAGTCTCAGTAGGAGTCATAATGATGGCCTATAGGATGGTGAAAGAAAATACCAAATACAACCTATGTGAGATTCTGACACATCAGTTTTGGAAAATGTGAAAATAATCAAGAAGGATAAATCTAAGGCTTTTAGATTTGGCTCACTTTTAATTCACATGTACATATTGAACACAAGTTTCTCAAAATGCACCCTAGAGCATGGAAGGATAGCATACCCATTGGTATTCAAATATTAGAGAGCTACTAAAGACAAAACAGTACATGGGTAGATGGTGAACTATTTTCCATGATCAAAATTCTACAAAGACAAATGAAAGAAAGATATAGAATCCCTAAAGAGTTGGTTGAGAAGTACAAGGATACAATTTGTTTCATGGTTGAAACTGATTATGTATGTTTTGAAGTAGTTGAACCTAGGAAGAAATGGTGTTACCCCATGGGCTATGAAGTCAATTCTAAAGTTCTTGTGATGCAAATAGAATATGTCTTAGCATTTGAAATTGATACATTTGAGGAGAGATGGGGGACATATGAAGAAAAATCAGCAAAAGTCAAAGAAGAGCATGATAGAGGCATAAGAAAAATAAAGATAGAGAAAATGGTTTGTGATATGGCAGTGAAGGTTGGGATGACAAAGGAAGAACTAAAAGAAGTAAGGACCAAGATGAGTGAAGGAACCTCTAGATCGACAAGCATGAGAATTGAAGCCCATCCTTCTTCAGAAGTAGAAAACATAGTAAACCCTACTTCCAATATTATTGATCTATCTATCACTCCAAAGAAGATAGCACAAGAAGATACACCTGCGGGAACACCTAGGAGATCCAATAGAACAACCAAACCTGATAGCCCTAAGAGACAAAAAGTTGAATTTGAAGCCAAGAAGAAAGATGATAAGGAACATGAAAAGAAAGAAGATAAGGAAACTGAGAAGAAAGAAGAGAAAGTAGAACAAAAGAAAGAAGAGAACCTCTGAAAACTAGACATAAAAATATTGCACAAAAGGATAATAAGAGATAGTAATGTAAAGACATTAAACAAGTATTATGGAAGGTATGAGTCTGACAATCAATCATGGATAGAAGACATGGTGATTGAACATCTACTTTTTTACAAGAAGAATCTACTGGAAATTGAGGGCAGTATACCTAAGGAATTGTATGAAAAATTAGAAATAAAAAAACAACTTGCACAAACAGAGGATGAAGAAATAAGGAATAAAGAAATTGAGGAAATGTTGCATGTAGTTTCTATACAGGAGAGAGAAAAGATAATTAAGGAGCTCAAACCCTTATTGAGAACAAAAGCTAGACTTGTAAAAATAATGGCTAGAAAATATGATGAAGTTATTGAGGATACTCAGAAAGCATTAGATCAGATACTAATGAGTGACATGCCTGAGAAAACTTCACCTCCTTTGAATACCAAGCCCACACCTATAAGAGTTGGACAAATATCTAAGTCAACAAAGGGGAATGTAGAAAGAAGCGAAGTAAGTTATGATAAGAAACCATATTTCTTTATTTTTGGTATGCTTGTAACTCTTGACACTACATTTTATGAGAGTGATCCATTTCAAGGAAACATGGATAGTGCAGTGACAAAAGAAGAAGGAAAATGGGAAGAGGAAGGATAGAAACACGAAGGACAGATAAAGGAAGAACATAAAGAAGAAACCAAACAAAGAGAAGAGATAGACACAGGTAAAGGAGAAGAGGTAAGAGTTGAAGTCAAGCAAGAACTTGATACTTCCACCACTTTATTGTTGGCGAGTATGGATAAGCCTATGAGCACAAATGTAGAGAACATGGATGAGGATGAATTGATGAAATTATCCTTCATGGCATTTGCTAAGCCAAAAGAAAGATCTAAACAAAAGGGAGACAAAAAGACTAAGGTAATACTAGGGAAGTTGATATAGTCAATAAAATACTTCCTATACCTCTTATTTTTTAATGAAAAGATGATGCAGAGAACCTAAATTTGGCACCAAATAAATTTTACATTCACTATGAGTGACTAGTGAAGATCGCAAAAGAGAAGGCAGAGAAAAGATACCTAGAGAAAAAGTTGAAGGAAGTATGCTAGTCTATTTTATGGGACTAGGGCATTCTGAGATCAACTACATCTAAGGCAAAAAGTTGTGTCATACATGGAAGGAAGCTATATAGCTATTGCATTAACCCTATCAGACACATTTAGAACATGGAAGATGTAATAGCCAAGGAAAAGGCTACCTTGGACAACATGATGGGTAGTTGTGAGACCTCCTCACAAACTATATTAGAGATGGACACAAAGGCATCCAATATTCTTGACAAAATAAATGTATTGGATATAGAGAAAGGGAGAGTAATAGTGATATTTGGTTTGTTGAAGAGTTTAATCACTCCTAAGCTATCAATTCTTGAAGAAAATCTTACTGAAATAGAGAAGATAGGGGAATCAATAATCAACTCTATACCAACATAATTGAAAGAAGAAGAGACTTCATCTTATGCATTGAATAGACCAATACATGTCAGTGAACTATTGATCAAATCATGGAATGATGAAGTGAAGACCTTGGAAGATTCCTTCAAAGATATTCTAAAATTGGTGAGCAAGCACCAAGTCCTACACTTTTTGTAAAGTTTCACAATTTTGGGTATACCTTTTCCATTGATGTCAAAGGGAGAGAAGAAAAGAAGAAAAATGAAAAAATATATGTATAAAAGAAGAATAAAAAATACAAAAATATAATATATAAAATAAAAAGAAAAATATATTAGGAGAGAAGAGAAGAAAGAGAAAAATGAGAGTTAAGTGTTTTGTTGGGACACTTAGTCATTTTTCGCTAAGTGTTTCCAGCAATGCCAATGGGAGAGATTATTGGAAAGTGATTCTTTAGAGTAGTATGAAGCACTTGAGGGTTGTCATTTATGGTAACACATCTAATATGGTGATCACATTAAGGAAAGTTTAGTTTTGGAGATGCAGTCTTCAAAATGACTAAGTATGCAAACAGATTTACAGAGTACAATCGTAGTGTTTTGGACATCGAAGATAGTATATAATAGATGATGGCTTATGAGCTTAGAAGAAGATATTTTTGGATTTATATGACATTTAGTTAAGTTCTCTTGTGTTTTGGTATTGTTATCAGAAAGTTACAGTAATATGAAGACATGCAAAGACATAGGAACAGTGAAATAGGGAATATGAATAGTCATGATGATTAAGGGAATATAAGATGGAATGGTAATGTGCTAAGTTAGATAAAGATTGAGGATTGCCGAAACTTTAGTAATACAATATCACTGAATTATTATTTACTCTTTTCATTATTAATTATTCTATTGTGTATTGTATTTGGGAGCTGACTAAATGATAGAATACATATTTATATGAAGAACTTTTTGTGGAGCAATATGTGATGACAATCAAAATAGAGATATTAGTAATGGTTAATGGAAGATGTGAGATCAGAGATTGAGAAATGGTATTGAGAACAACAACTAGAACTATCAAAGCATAGCAAATTCTTGTATTGTTCATTCTTTAAGAACACTTTGTAACTGAAATATTGATTGTAAGAGCTGTAAGCTCAGTATACCTTTAACAGGGTTTTTTATACCTTTAACAGGGTTGATATTCCTCTAAAAAGGAAATTTACTATGTAATAATTAGCTCCTACCATGGCTAGGTCTCCTAATAGGGACATTATACCTTAGTGCATATGTGTGGGTACCATCCCCACTGGGGTTTTCCCTTGGCCAGGATTTCCTCGAAAATAAATAATGGTGTTATGAGTTGTGTGTTATTTTCTTATGTTCTTTTCATTTTTGCAATCATATGGTTTATTTGGAATTCATTTAAGTTTAATAATAAGTTTTGTAATATTGATTCACCCCCCCTCTCAGTATTACTCAATCCTAACAGTATATGGTATGCAGTCTAGAATGCTTGTTAATAATTTATTGCCTATATACAAGTTCATGCAAGAAGAAGGTTTAGAAGTATGTGAACCTATGCAAGACATGATGGTCCAATTAGTATAATTGGATGAGATAAGAAGAGAAAGTCAGAAGGAGAATGTCAAGTTACATCAAAAAATGAAATATCTTTTTGACAAAAGAGAAAGTATAAAAAAATTCTAGCCTGGTGATTTAGTTCTTCAATGGAATGTCAGCCCTAAAGATAAGGGAAAACATAAAAAAATTGAATCATTATGGTTGGGCCCTTATATCATTCATCAGATTCATGGAAAGGATTATTATTTTTTGAGGAATTTGGATGATGAAGAACATGAATTTCCAGTGCATGGACAATTTCTGAAGTATTTCTTTATTAAAGACTCAAAATTTTCCATGCGCAGTAGCTCTATAACATATTTATAGGTTTGTTTACTTTTGTCATGTGTTTTCTTTTTGCAGTAGGTTAGTGTTGTTGTGGTCTACCTCCTAGAGATTCATGGATCATTTCTATGAATTTTCCTTCAAGCATCCTTAGATAGAGCCACTGTTGGGTTATTGTTTAGGTTTCTTGAGTTGTGTCACTATTTGTTCTTAGTGACAAAAAAGTTTGTGCCTATGTTTCCCATAGTTCTTTGTTCCTGCGAAGAATTCTCTAAAATTGTCTAAGTATCAGAGCAATCATGTGTCAAAAATGGCTGAAATCCCATGCCCTAGGTCTTGTTTTCCTTTGGTAGGGTTTTATCCTTGAAATGTACTTGGTCATGCCCTAAATCTTATGTTTTAATGTTACCTTTTCATGACACTTAATTTCTCATTATGCATGTGGTTATTATTTCCCTTTTCTTTCTCCAAGTCTTAGAATATAGAGTGTTAAGTCTTAAAGATCCATAGATTTAATGACAAATATGAAAGCTTAATAGTCATAGGGTTACCTATTAATCTCTTAATGGTTGGTAGTTAGTTCTTCTGGTTCAATGATCTGTGGCAACAATATTCTCTAGATCTAATAAGGTAATGGTTAAGTCATGTAACATCCAGAGATCAAATGATAAAGGTAATGGACTTAACAAGAAACTGTTATCTCTAAATCTTGTACTATGACAATGAAGTCTATTTGAATTTAGAGATCGAGCGATAAAGTGTAAGACTTAACAATTTATTATTATCTCCTAATCTCTCAATGTTGATAGTTAGTTACTTAACATTCAGTGACTTGGCGAAAAGGGTTTTCTCCAGGTCTCAGGATATGATGGTTAAGTCCATTTACATTTGGTGACCTGGTGACAAGGTTTAAAAGAACTGATATTAAAGGTTATCTCCAAATCTCTAGATGGTTGAGGGTTATGTCAAAGTGTCCAGTGACTTAGTGGATGTAATTATCTCTAAATCTCGTGATGCTGACAGTTAGTGGCTAAACATTTGGAGAGTCAACGATGAGGTTAAAAGAATAAGGCAAGCGGTTATCTCCCAATCTCATGAAGTCATGACTATATTATGAAATATCTGGAGATTTATCGACAACCATGGATGAAGAAAAAGATCAAGGGTTGGCGCTTAATCTCAAGAACCTAGTGGATTTAAGTAAAGTGTTCAGTGACTTAGAGATGAGCTTATCTCTCAATCTTGAAAGAGAACTAGGGTTAAAGAAAATATTAAAATATTACGACATATGTCTTAGTCGCTCGTTCTTGAGATGTAACCATAGTTAAGCTTAGTTTTCAGAGATCATGAGATGATGGTTTCCATACAATCTCTAGATGATATGTGGTTAATTTCTCATAGTAATGAAGGAAAAAGGTGATCCTGACATGGAAAGTACTTTGTTGAGATAAAAAAAAAAGTGAATGAAATGGCTAATCAGATTCCATCTGGGCTTTTTTGATAGACCTCGAGGGCTTTAAGGCATAAAAACTGTAATCATGGCTTTTTCACTTTCTTTCCAAAAATTGAATGTACCTGTCAACCTTATACCCTATGACTAGCCTAGTTTTAAATTTGGTTACACATAGAGTGAATGCTGAGGTGATTGAGGAAAGATTTTTTTACAATCTAGGCCAATTATTTTCACTCATTGATAAGAACTATAAAGACAAGATGCTCCTTCATTACACTTATCAAATTTTTCAGTGAGCATTGAGAAGAAGGGCAGTTGCAGAAAGGATTTTGTATACCTTATTTTAGAGAAAAGTATAATTCAAAGCCAACAAGATGATTCAACCAAAATCAAGGTGGGTCTCATCTAGTGAGGGGGTAAAGGAACAAGAAGAAGAGAAGAAAGGAAAACGTAATTTCTCAAAAGAATTTATCACTCTGCTCCCAGGGTCCACACAAAACAAGAAGGTTAGTGATGAAATCTTCTCAGATTCTATGGTTAATTATAGAGACCCAATTACCCCATCTTGCTCAGGGTATCACTTGTTTAACTAATTTTATTGTAAGCGGGTTAAAAAAATCCCAGTATGTAATGTTTGGAAGTTATGCATGGCCAAGCTTATTATTCCTGATGTATTTCTAGATGTAGACCTATTTTTTGAATTGGCCAGGAATTATGACCCTGTGTCAAAAAACCATAAGGAAAAGTGACCAATATGCCCTAGTCACTCTTGACAGGAGGTCATTCATGAAGGCCTTTGGTGCCTATGCTTCTTCCTCTACGGAGATTGACCTGAGAAAAGAAAAGGATAAGTATGTGAAACAAATAAACTTGGTGAAGTCCTAGGTTACCCACTTTATGTTGAAAAAAGGCAAGTATGTGGCTCCTCTTCTAAGCCATATGAGCACACCATATGAGTTCAAGAGCCTTATTTTTTATCTAAAGTATTTGGCATATGGATTGTGTAGAGTCTTCAGAATGGATGGAGATAAAGAAAGGATGCCTGCAGATCTGTTAATGATCATCCTAGATATCCAGAATTCCCACATCAACATTGAAAACTATGATTACATCCAATATGTAATTGATAGGATAAATGAGGGTTTGGTGAGCATCAGAGAAGATAAAAAGCCGACTAAGTTCATGCATTATTCTTTGTTAATGCACCTAATTTTGTTCCACAATATTGACCATATGGATGTGAATATGTTGAGACAGAGAAAAATGGTTAGTGGTCAACCAAACCTAGTGCAGCTATGGGTAATGGTTTGGAACTAAACATCTAATGAGTATGAATTCTGTGGATTCTAGAATTGGATTGTTAATCCAATTCTCCATTTGATGGGAACAAATATTTTAAGACTCCCTTTCAAGGTTCTTAGGCTTGTAAGGCCTCATGAATATGTTGACAAATGGCTTGTAGACCATAATTGGAGAGACTTTTATTTGGGGAAGACCTTCACACTAATCATAATCTATGGTTTCCCTCAACCCCCACACATACTCCCAAAATATGTGCCACCAAGGGTTTCTCTTATGGAGTTCATCTAGTAGTTGGTTTGGATAGACAAGAAGCACCTGGTTCCACACAGAAAAAGGTAATTTCACCCTTTGACAATTTACAGTAACAAATTTCACAGTTGGAAAGAGAGCTTTTCATCAACTCAGCATGTGGTTGAATTATTTCAAGATGAAATCAGTTGCTTATAGGTATTTTTATCCCAAGGACTTCATAAAAAGTTCCAAGAAGTTGCTCATTCCCAACATTGGTGCTAGCAAATACCATGAGGGATGTGATGATGAAGACATCACCATAAATATCCTGGTTGAAGAGGAGATTGAGCGAAGGTTAGGAAAGATTTGGGACCTGAGGAACTTGGAGGCTCAAGAAAAGAAGGTAGGGATTTCCTTTGGAGGATTATTCCTAGGCCTCCCATACATTACAAGAATAAATAAGATGATAGAGATGTATGACACTCTATACAACCAACTTGATGCTTAGTTGGATGATAAATTGGAGGTCCGCAGGGAGTACTCATCCTCTGAGTATGAATAAGGAATTGAGGGGTCATACGAGAAAGATAGCCCACCTCAAGTTAATGAGCCTCTTATTCAAGAACAAGGACAAGATTCCCTAGAGATGGATGTCACAAGTGAGCTTCCTCAAAAAAGACACAAAATTGAGGTAGGGGAGCCATCCAAGAAAAGGGTTGATAGAGTTGTTTCTCTAGTACCTGGTGATAGGGATGATTATCATCAAATGAGGAAGAGCATAAGGGAGGGGAAGAAAGTTGAGACTCAAGAGGAAGTGGAGTTTCCCCTAAAAATGTGTAAGGATGAAAGGGAACTATACCAAGAAGAATTGCTTAAGGATGATGAGTTCATCAAGAGTGAGGAATTTAAAAACTTCCTCATCTGGAAAAAGAAGCAAGAAATTGGTAGTCAGCTCCAAGTAAAAGATGGAATTAATTCTAATAATGAGGCTTTACAAGCCCTAGCTATGTATGATCCCAACTCTAAAAACATTTCTATTGAGAAGGCTAGGAAAATGGTGAAGTCAAGTGGGATGCTTCTTGTCCCAAAATGGGATCTGGCTTTGGCCTTTATTATTGATCAAATCAGAAGGCAACCAAAAGCCCAATTGTATTATGAGACATAGATTGGAGAGATGATCAAGGGGTGTGGATATGATCCAAGATCTAGACATTAGCTATGTGGTCTCTGGATCCAAGAACATAGAAGCCTTCTTTGGTTAGTGTTGCAGAGAAGATGGAGGGAGACAAGATTATCTAGACTGTGCAGAATACAACTAACCTTGAAGTCTCCAAGGCTGTTACACATTTCACCCATCTTAATGAGGCTAAAACTGCACAGCTCTACAATAGATATAGGAAGTTGTTTGATGAGACTATGGCACTGGCAAAGGATAGAGAGAAAGGCCTGATGAAGATTAAGGTTCTAGAGGAAGAAGTTGAAGATTTAAAGGTCAAACTAGAAGAGGCATCAAAGGCTATTCCCCCTCTAGTTCCTAAAATTGAAGTTGGTGTTCCTCTAGTGACAGAAGATCCTCATGTGCCAATTGCAAAATTTGACAAGGATAAACATGAGGTGAAACTTGGTTCCCTATTAAGTATTATGCAACATAGGTCTGAAGTAATAAAGGAAAAAATGGGGTCAATTCATGAATTATTCAAGGTGTTGCATAAGATCAATGAAGATGCCAAGGTTGCAATGGCTACTTTGGATCCATTATTCAACATGTGGTCTAGCAGGGGGTCATTATTTGAAAAGTTGGAAATGTTGCATCCTCACAAGCCTAATATCCTGGAATCAATTGGCCAAGTTGGAGAAATGATAAAATTTATTGGTACAACTTTGTCCTTTTTCAAAGGAAAGAAAAATCAGATCAGATAAAAAATGGACATGTTCAGACTTGATTTCAATAAATACAGGCCTCCAATACACAAGGAAGAAAGTGATATCAAGATTTTTGAGGAGTGGAAGAGCGATATGAATGCATTGTTGGCAGGGAAGGTTTCCTTTTTGAGTAAAGATGACACTTTGGACACGGACAAGTTTAATTATGTCTTGGATGACATGTTAAAAGTTGAGACTGATTACAAAAATTTTTTTACTGACACCAAGTCCATAACCGATTCCAGATGGGAGAGACAGGTGAAGCAACTTCAGAGCTTAAAGGACTTAAGTGGCTAACAGAGGATGAAGTTGCATCATAGGACAAGAGTATGAAACTGAAAAAGAAGAAGCCAACTAAAATTGATCTGGAGGTAATGGAGGAAGATTGAATTACACATGGCACCTGATCCTTGAGCACAGTGAGGGTAATCATCGAAAAGAGAATAATGCAAGTTAGTCGGTTAGGCAGTCATTATTCATATAACAAATTTCCAAAATTACCTTCAACATCTGTAGACAAGGGTGCCACCTGTGAAGATTCAGAATGAGTACAATAAGATATTTAGGCTTTTGTCTCCATTTGTATTAATGATATAGTTTGTTTTGTCTTTTAGTGTCTGTCACTTTCCTAGTCATCCAAAGCTTGTTGCATCATTTCCCTAAGGATTCCAAGATGGCTAGTGATTGATATAAATAACAAAGTTTTGTTTTGTAAAAGGATGGTGAATTTACAATTGTAAGGAGAGTTCTGGATTTTGAGTCTTGTTCTAAGAATTTTTGTCATTTTGAATGTATTGATATGGAGATATTTCAATAAAATATATCAGTACTCCTTTGCACATTTATTTTTTCTTCTTGCATCTATCTTGAGTTTTTATGTGTTAAATTTGTAAAGCACTTTTAATGCATTGTTTACAAGGTAGATTTTGAGGTTAGTCTTAAGTTTCTTTCAAGGGAAGGGTAATTTCAGGGATATAAGGGTTTATACAAGAATTTGATGTCTAAATGTGAAAATGAGAGGAATGACTTGTAAGGCACTTCATTCGGGTTTTGGGTATATTTGATTTGAGAGATTTCTATAGATTTATGTTCTTTTGATTCTTTGCCCTAGGATTTGGCACTGTTTTGTACTTAATTTGCAGATTTCATCATCAAAAACTTAAATGACAATTTATCTTTTATATATGTTTGAAGAACATAGATGATTATATTTGTGTTAAGGATACAAATAAATTTTGTGATTCTTTGAAGAATAGAATCTCTTAGGTACACTCACCTGAGCTTAAAGCTTGAAGTGAAGAAGGATAAGAGTCCTTAATACCTTAGTGGTTGATGTTGTTAGATGCATCTTTTGGGTCTATAGAGTTATGCATCAAAATTTAAAACTAACATCTGCAATCATTTCAAGAAGTAAAATAAAGCACATAATATTTCTCCTTCAATACTTATTTCTCCTTCTTTGACATCATCTTCATCACTCATATTAGATGAACCAATTTCCATGAATAATACCTTGCCATCAGATTCATCCCAGTCTTTTGAGTTTGAACTCTCTTCTTCAATGCACAAACTTTTCTTCTTTGATAAATTTTCTAATTTGTAAGAAGATTGGCATTTATTCTTCTTTTTTAAGTCTTTTGCATTGTCTTGATCATCTTTTGCATATGGACACTTAGCAATAAAGTGCCTAATTTTTACATAGTTAAATAAATTGAAGGGTAGTTTTCCTTTGTGCTTTCAAAAACCCTTTTTAAACTTATTTACAAATTCTGCAAATTATTGTCCATGTTACTATCTGTTTCTAAGATTTCTTCTTTTTCCTTTTAAGTTTCTTTAAAATCATATTCTATCTTTAAATATTCTTTTCCAACCATCTTCATGTTGTTAGTATACAATGTAATTCATCAATTATAATCCTGCTTATATCTCTTTCTTCTTCTATGGAAAATATTTTTGTATCATACTTAGAAAGTTAAGATCTTAAAACTTTTTGTACTGGCACATAATCTTTTACATTTTCACCAAGACCCCTGATTGCACATACTATCTCATCAGCCCTAAGGACATAATTTTCAATTCATTCATCTTCCTTCATCTTCAAACTCTCAAAATTAGCCTTATTCAAATTTAACTTTTGATCAAACTTCATCAAACTTCAAACTACAATTTGAAAGCTACAATAATTGATCCAAAGAAATACATCCACGCAACAAAAAATACACAAGTGTTTAAATGGAAACCCAAGATGGAAAAACCATGATGAGAAACACTTATAGGATCTACAACCCTAATCCAACCTCATGAATAACTTTAGTTACAATGTTTAAGGGAACCAACCCTAAAGAGTCATTGAATCCCTATTCTAATAGAACCAACTCTTTCAAAATTTTGAGCACCTGCTCAATAACTTGAGAACCAACCCAATGAAAAGCACAATTAAAAATTACAAATGATTTCAAACTTTAAAATTTTCTTTATAACATGTATGAGAAAACATTTATACTTTGTAATCTAAATAGAATCTACAATAATAATTCTACATATATAACCACCCTTTGTTATCTATAACAAAAACTTCTATAGATTTGACAAAATGAAAACTAGACCATTTTATAAATATAACCTTGAGAACAACCCCAACACAAAGTATAGTTAAATATAATTTAAGAAACTCATAATCACTAGTATACCTAATACTTAAAAATTAGTTACCTTCCTTGAAAATCAATATTTAGATTTCAATCAACAAGATATCTATAAACTTTCTTCTCCAAAATCAATGCACACAAACTAACCATAAACATTCAACACTTTTCAATATGTCATTTCTTAATTAAAAGTTTAGAAGCATTCTCTCCATACACATATCAAAATCTCAAAATATTATATCATTTACTACATATCATACACTTTCTTCTTTCATCAGGTTCTATGATAACTTTCTTCTTTCATAAAATTTATATAATTTTCTTCTATTTACCGTGATATCACTTCATTCATCCACTCACTCAAGTTTCTATCAAACCACCATATTTCTTTTATAACATCTATTATTGGATGGACACTTAAAGAGAAGTCATAAACAAATATAGTTATATCAACTACACAACCAAATCATATACAAATTATTAAAAATTGAAATATTATGTAACTACAAACATTCATTTTGACAATTCAATTCTGATGACTTGATCATAGTTGTTGCACAATATACAAGTAAGGATACATTTGATATTTAACCAAGATATGTTTGATGTCATTATTTTTTAACAAATATGTAACTTGCAACGACAACTGATGCTGTCATAGTTAACAAACTCTATACTTCACAAACATGTTTCTTGATTTGATTGTGTAAGATTTTTTGCATCAATGCTTTAGATCACACTATGTGATCCATCATGCTCTCTATCATTTATCTTGATGATAGATCACAGAGTGTAGTTTGTAATGTGGAAAAAACACTTACACAATCAAATCCAGAAACAAGCATGCAATTGATCTTATGGATTATGCAAATCTACTTGATTTTACTCTATACTTGTCAAAACTCATGAATAGAAGTGATGTCTAATGTGCAAGGTAGGAGGAGTTCATATGAGGTAGACTATTTAATAAATTATTTAAAATGAATCTTGGCATCCATCAGAACAACTAAAAAAATGTCAAACATCGTGTATGATGTGATTCTTCAATGTCTACAAAAGAATGTGGCCACTGAGTGAATATACTGAAGGAATGTCACAACCCATTTTTCTTATGCTGAATAAATCGATCATTTTGTTGACAGCTAAATTTTAGTCAAATCCATTTTCTTTTTTATAAAAATTGATGAGTAAAAATAAAATAATAAATAAATGTATTTAAATTCAAAATTCCTAAAATAAGTTACCATTTTGAAATTTGAATTTTGTACAAGCCACAACATACATAAAAAAATTATGAAGTTAGGCATAGTTCAGAATTTAAGAATATTAGTTAAAAATTTAATGGGGGAATCTAAATTAATAAAAGAACTTTAGAACCACTCACTAAAAAAAATTAATGATCATTTCTTCAATTATCCTAAATTGAGGCTGCATGCAAATGGTTAATGATTTCTTTAGTTACAGTAATTACCACAAAAGGATGGAATTATTAGTTTCCTTTCTGTGGTTGAAATGTCGCTCTTCTTAATTTATGAAGTTTATCTTTAACAATGCATTTCCTTTTAATTATCTTGGGAATGTGGAAACTGTTGTTGAGGAAATCTTTAGTGGACACGGTGGAAAAACTATCTCACCAATCGGTAAATGATAGCTTCCAATTTCTCATTCCTTACTAAGAAAGATTTCTATAAATTCATAGATTCATGCATGTGTCTTTTTTAATAACTGGGGAAAGATGTAAAACATAAATGTCATTCATAAACAACCAGTTGAGTTCCTTGATTCTTTTATTTATTATTATCTCAGTGGCTTCTTTATGTTGTGGGTGTGAAGTCCAACATACCTTATTATCTTTCCCTCAAATCGTTGATGTTCTTTCAACTTCTTTTGTGGATGATTGAGAGAGTTATATATATATGTGTGTGTGTGTGTGTGTGTGTGTGTGTGTGTGTGTGTGTGTGGGGGGGGGGGTGGGGGGATTTGTAAGATGATTTAAGAAACTTGTATCTCTGATCAATAAAAGTATTTCCCCTGCTTCAAGAGTGGACACAGGCCAAAATCTGAACCACTGTAAATATTTGTGTGTTCTTTGTGTTTGTATATTGTGTTGTTCACATTTTTCTTTTCTTCCATATTTTACAATTGGTATCAGAGCAAGTTGAGTTGTTGGTTGAGAATTTGGCAAAGAATTTCCAAAGTTATGGAAGATTGGAAGGTACATAAATTCTCAAGGAAGAATTTTGGATATGGAAGATATAGATGCAATCGTTGCTAATTAAGAAAAGTCTTTCACTTGCACTTGGGGGAAAAACAAAGAAGCCTGCCACAATGAGTAACGAAGATTGGGAATCTCTTGACGAAAAGGCCAAGACAATAATTTTTCTTTCATTAAATGACAATGTGTTGTTCAATGTTGCAAATGAATCAACAATAAAGGAGGCATGGGACAAGCTCATAGCCACATATGCAATGGCATCCTCTACAGATAAAATCTTCATCATGAAGAAGTTATACAAACTCAAGATGAGGGAAGGTGAAGCCATGAAAAACCACCTTAATGAATTTAATACCTTGATCAACCAAGATAATTCAATTGGCATGACACAAGATGATGAGAGCAAGGTTGTCCTATTATTATGTTATCTTCCAAACAAATTTGATGGAGTTATATCATCCATTAGCACTACAACATCAAGCTCAAAAAAGTTATCCTTTGATGAAGTTTCAGGGACTCTTCTTAGTGAAGACATGAGAAGAAAGAACATGGAGTCTTCAACTAGTGAAGCCTTAATGATGGTGAGTATAAAAAAATAGAGGAAGAAATCATAATAAAGGTATAAATAATCACAATAGAAGGTCCAAATCTGTTAGAAGATTGTAGTCCCAAGGTAGACAAAGTGATTGATGGTTTTGTGACAAAGTTGGTCATATCAGGAAGGATTGTAGAAAATACAAGAAGGCACAAGAAAGGGTGTTGGACATAAAAGTGAATATAACTCATGATAAGGATGATGGCATTCTAATACTATCAAAAAGTGATACAAAATCAAAGCCGTGGATAATTGATTTTGGTGCCCCCTTTCATGCCTCTTGCACGGAGGTCTTCACAAATTACCAATAAGGTAATTTTGGAAATGTATATTTGGGTGACAACAAAGCTTGTGAAATTATTGGAAAAGGTGATGTTGTTTTGTAGCTAGCTGGAGGAGTCAAATGGTTACTAAAAGAAGTTTGACATGTTCCCAAATTCAAGAGAAATTTGATTTCTATAACTCAGCTATATAAACAAGGTTTTCTCACCACTCTCACTGACACATGGAAAGTCACTAAAGATTCTTTGGTTATTGCAAAAGGAGATAAAATTGGTAGCTTATACATTGTAGAAAATATTGGTGAAGTGGTAGCTTCTATGACGGTTGTAGAAAACAACTCAGAACTATGGCATCAAAGGCTTGGTCACATGGTAAAGAACGACCTTGATGTTATGCACAAGAGGGAACAACTACTGGGTCTCAAATCTATTGATTTGCAATTTTTCCAACATTTTTAATATGACAAGTAGAAGTGGGTCAACTTCTTGAAGACTAGTAATGAGAAGAAGGGCACACTCTTGGAGCTAGTTCATTTCAATGTCTTTGGACCTACTAAGAACCTCCATTGGTGGGGCTAGTTATATTTACTTTTCTAGATGATTTCACAAGAAAAGTTTGGATTTACATGCTTTCAAGGAAATCATAAGTTTTCTCTAAATTTAAAAATTTTAAAGCACTTGTTGAAAATCAGAATGGACTCAAGATTAAGTGTCTCAAAATTGATAATGGAGGATAATTTTTTTCCTCAAAATTTGATTGTTTTTGTGAGGATAATAGTATCTGTAGGATTAAGGTTGTTCCTTTTACTCCTCAAGAGAATGGAGCAGTTGAGAGGTTAAATTGAACAATACTGGGGAGGACCTGGTGTATGCTTTCTAACGTTGGATTGGGAAAATAATTTTAGGTTGAGGCATGTAATATGACAATCTATCTCAGCAACCAGAGTCCTTCATCACAATTGGATTTTGGGATGGTATCTTCATGGGGCATGGTGAAGAGAAGTATGGATTTCAAATTTGGGATCTAGTGGTAAAGAAGATTATAAGGAGAAGAGATATTGTTTTCAATGAAAAACATTTCCATCTTTGCAAGATGAATAGACACAGCCCAAAGAAAATGTTTCCTTAGTAGTGTTTGGAAATAAAAATTCACATGGATCATTTAGTGGCAATTTGCAACCAATATCTTTGAGGAATCTCAATTCACCCACCTCTATTTTATTTCATGTCCCTACCTCATCACCATCCTCCTCAACCTTTGTTTCTCCAAATGATAATAACATAGTTTTTGACAATGATCTCGATACACATTCGAATGGCATTCTTGAGGATGAAACTACACAGTTTGAATAGGAGATAGCGCCTGTTTACAGTACTGGGAATGATGATGAGTAGGAAAAATATCACATTCACCAAGGAATCATTCTTTATTTCCATCGTTGCCTCTAGTAGACTATTCACAGAGAATAGAGTAGTGTCATAATTCACGAACTAGTAATCTAAATCCCACTTGATCAAAAGAAGAACTTGACCATTTTTGTTGTGATCTAAACTAGCGGACAAACACGGTAGATGGGATACACCTTTATCCCTATTCTATGTCCCAGTCTCTAACTCCTATGCAAGCTTTCAATAATATAAAAGATGGGCATAGTGGTAGGTCTAAGTTACCTCATCCTACAAATCACACAACAAACAAAATATGTACAACGCAAGCTCCTCCCTTGGCCATTCCACATCCGTGATGCACACGTAGGATGTCATTGACAACAATGGTGCCAATGAAAATAGTATTCAAACTAGCAGCCATGGTGAGGCTCAAGGAGCCAGTCAATTCGGTCTACTGTACATTCATATTGAGGTTTCTCATAATGTAAAGAATGATGGACAAAGACTATAGGAAATTGATAGAAATTCAAAATCTGGGTATCATAATAGTAATTATAATAATACACAAAAGATAGAGACTATCTCTGGACTATGGAGGTCTACTCGACAGAGAAAGATCCCTTACAAATTTTTGGATTATGAGTTATTGGTTGGTGAAGAATTAGAGCCCATGTTATTGGTCAAACAAAGCCAACAAATTAGAACCTGCTTCTTGTAGGACCTCTAATTCTAGAAAATGGAAAGAGGCAATGTGTGAGGAGATGGATTCATTACTGACAAATCAGACCTAGGATTTGGTACTCTTACCACCTAATAGGAAATCTCTAAAGAATAAATGGGTCTACAAATTGAAAGAGGAGGATGGAGGCCAGACTCATTATCAGGCTTGGTTGGTTGTTAAAGGCTATGGTTAGCAACAAGGTGTGGATTTCAATGAGATTTTTTCTTCAGTAGTAAAGATGACTACTATTAAAGTTGTCTTGGGTTTAGTTGCAACATGGGATCTTGAGTTTTAACAATTGGATGTGAAGATGATTTTTCTACATGGAGATGTTAGTGAAGAATTGTACATGATGCAACCTTAGGGATTTGTCAAAAAGGGTAAGGAGCACCTTTGTTATAAATTGAAGCGAAGTTTGTATGGGCTTAAGCAAGCCCTAAGACAGTGGTATCTAAAGTTTGACCAGTTTATGATTGGGCATTAATTTATACACTCCAAAGCTGATCCATGTGTCTATTTTAAATGGTTGCCTAATGGGGAATTCATCATACTTCTACTTTATGTGAATGATATGCTAGTAACTGGCAATGGCATGAGGATTGTTCATGAGATAAAAAAAATTAGCTACTAGATATGCCAGGAAGGATTTGGGGGAAGCCAAGAGAATACTTGGGATGACCATTTTAAGGGATAGAAAAAAGAAGAAAATTTGGTTAACTCAAAAGAAATACATTGAAAAGGTATTGGACAGATTCGGTATGTTAGAAGCTAAGCCAGTTTGTATTCCTCTAGCTTCTCATTTTCATTTGTCTTATGATTTGTATCCTAAAACTCAAGAGGACCAAGACTTCATGAAAGACATTCCTTACACATCTATAGTTGGGAGTATCATGTACGCTATGATTTCTACTCATCCAAATATTGCTCATGCAATGGGAGTAGTAAGCATATTTATGAGTAATCTTGGTAAATCTCATTGGGAGGTTGTTAAATGGATCCTAAGATATCTTAAAGGTGCCTCTAATTTTTCTTTATTTTTTGGGAAAGATAAGACACAATTGCAAGGATTCGTAGATTCGGATCTTGGTGGAGATTTAGACAAACAGAGATATACTTTTAGTTATGTTTTCACATTTTTTGGGGAAGCTATTAGTTTGGGGTCCTAAATTACAACATACAATTGTACAATCATCAACAGAGGCTGAATATATGGATCTCTTTGAGGGGGAAAAGGAGATGGTATAGTTACAACAACTGTTCAAAGAATTGGGATTGAAGAAATCAGATTTTACTATGTTCTATGACAACAGTAGTGCAATATTTATGACCAAACATCATACATCTCAGCTTCAGTCTAAGCATATCTATTTTCATGATCACTATATTTAGCATGTGGTTGAAGAAGAAAAGCTTCAAGTTGTCAAGATTGACACCAAAGAGAGAATCTAGCTGATGCTTTAACGAAAGTTGTTACATGAGAGAAGTTCAAGTTTTTCTGAGCTTCTCTTGGCATTTACAACATGTGATGACATGGATTGGATTAGGGGAATGAATTTTTATAGTAGTAGTTGGTCTTCAAGTGGGAGATTGTTGGGGGTGTGAAGCTCAATAGACTTTATTATCTTTCCCTCGATTGTTGATGTCCTTTTAGTTTCTTCAATAGATGATTGGTAGAGTTATATATATTATTATTTGTTGTTTTGTAAGATTATTTAAGAAACTTGTATCTTTGATCAATAAAAGTATTTCCCTTGCTTCAAGTGTGGACATAAGCCAAAATCCGAACCACTGTAAATATTTGTGTGTTCTTTGTGTTTGCATATTGTGTTGTTCACATTTTTCTTTTCTTCCCTATTTTACACTTCAGAGCTGGGCGACTTGTAAATTTTAGCTACACCATAGTAACATCATAATGAATGGACATATCGCACCTCTATCTTAATGGTTTTTATTACATATCTAATCAGTGTCACATAATAGTGTCATTTGTGAAATAATGTTTCCCTGCAACCACCAAGGGTACGGTTAAGTATTAGTTGATTTTTCCACGTATTCAGCGTAGTTCTTTCAATATTCTAAAGTGAAATTTATAGTCACATGGAAATGTAAATATTCGTATGCTTTAATCAATTAAATACTTGTGATTCTGTAGTGCTGAATCTTTTTTAGATATCCTCGTTTGAGAACATTCTCTATAGTCAACTCTGTGAATGTATCTTTGATCTGAGTTTAGTGAATTGAAATCATTATAGAGACCCTCAAATTATAGAGAAGTTATTCTCAAGTTATAGCGATTCCCAGTGATAACGTTTGCAATGATTTTTCTATTTAGATCTAAAAAGAGTTTTCCATTTAGTTTTAGTTGTTGACACAAATTCTCTAAATCTAAAATTAGTTAGGATTAAATTTTAGTTGGTTAATAATAATTTTTCTTGTTAGGAATTTTTAATAAATTAAATTATTACATGTATTTCGTAATTTAAAAGATTTATTTAATGAGTTAATTATCTAATTCCTTTAGTAATTTTTTGGGATTTGTTGTAGTTTATATAAGCAACTTAGTTAGTTTTGATTACGTAAAAATAGGTTTTGAAAGGACCTGAAACCTTATACAAGAGCATAGACAGATTTTGCAATTAAAAACCAATACAACTGTGGTGCCCCACCAAACAAATAGAAGGAACAAACTAGTGTTCCTACCAAGTGGACAAAAGCCCACACCCAAAACAAACAAGGGCTATCAAGATTTACATTTTTGCCCATCCTTATGAGAATGTAAGTTCATATCAAAAGTAGTGGAAGGTTTAAATTTTTTTCCCTTCACTATTGTCCATCCATCCTCCATCTTTCTAGCGTCCTTCTGCCAAGCCAAGGAAGAGCTAGACAAGCCCACTAAAGGGAAGGTCACAGAAGAATTCATAGCTCTCACACCCAAAGCAGTAGTAGGACCAAAGACAGCAACAACGTCCAAGGATAAGACTGCAGAATCAGAGACAGCACCAGTAGACTGGACAGGGGCAACATCAGCAGTCTGGATAGGGGCAGCATCAACAGTCTAGACAGGGGAGGTAGAGGCAGCACCAGGAAGGACAACATCTACCTCATGAGATAGAGCCACATCAGAGCCATCACCAGCAGCAGCAAAGACAACATCAGAAGCAACCGAAGCTTCGACTGAATCACCAACCAATGCATGATCATTCCGAGACGGGCTCGAACTCGAACCCCCCTCCTTAGAAGATTTTTGAACTATATAGTGGTGGTTAGAGGCCCCTGCCCACCAAGAGGGCAATTTCTTTGATTTGCTCTTAGTTAGTTATTGTCTCAAAAATTCTGAATTTATAGATTAACTTTGAATTATCTAATTTATGTTGAAATGTTGAGTTATGGATTGAAGTTTTTATTAGGTGATTTAAGATTGAGGAACTAATCATTATATTATATTATTTCATTAGAATATTTATAAAATTATTAAATAAGAAATGTTATTGAAATTGTTTAGTTAGAGAAGTTGGTATTATATATATATATATATAGATATATATATATATATATATATATATATATATATATATATATATATATATATATTATTTTGCAATGTTGAGATCATGTTAAATTTTAGAAGTTTAGCTTATCCAATTATTCAGTTGATTCTATAGTTGGAATGTGTGAGTTGGTCTTTTACGTTAACAATTAACATTTAGCTAGTAGTTTAGATGCTTGTTGATAATATTGCCTTAGAATTTAATAAATATATAAAGGGTTGAAATTATTAAGAAGATGTTTCATCTTTTCTTATAATTTCATTATTCAATCCTTTTATTGAGTTATAGCATTTTTTTCTCCATATGTTGAGATGGATTCTTGATATGATTGTTTGGGTATATTAATTGATTGGATGAGTTCAATGTTATGGAATGATCTCATTATTTTAGTGTTGGAAGAGACATGTGTTACACAATTCCATTACTTCTCTTAGTTTTGCTTGTTTAGACTTCCTCGATGTCGGGTTGGGTATCTTTCATGTCAGGAAAGATTCCAGGGAAGCTTAATAGCTCTGTGGTAGGGTGGAAAAGCACTCCCACAATATTCTCCCCCTTTTGTGTTTTTGTGGAAAGGCGGAAAAGCACTCCCACAATATTCTCGCCTTTTTGTGTTTATTTGAATAGGTGTCCAGAGCTCCTATCAGGAAGGTCATCATGTTTAGAACATAATGGTATTATTTCTAACCGACTAATGGTCTCTTGGGTTTATATTTAGATTAGTCAGTTGTTGAATCTTGTTAAAAACTGTCATTGTAAATTAAGATCTTGTCGGTTCATTTTCTGTTATCATATTTTTTTCTCTTTCATTTAAATTTAATATAATTATATTTTGTTGAATGGTCAATATTCATATCGACCTTGACTCATGTAGACTTTTCCACTTTTTATGGAAATTGCTGATGTGAAACTTGTTTTGTCGGTCATTGTCCTTACAAGGAAATGTGTACATTCAAATCAATCCAACAATACCGACTTTCATCATTCCATATCTGACAATTACAATAGTCATCTACACACTATGGTTTCTAGAACTTAAAAAAAACTCCCAATAATGGAAGCGCTTCACCATCTATGTTTTGTCTGTATTTTGCTTCTTGAGGATGGTTAACCTCACAACATTCAGTGATCTTGAGAATGAACTGTCCCTATACGTCAACTTGCACTGTGAAGAAATTTCAAGATATAAACAATAATATTCATGCCAACCAATCATCCTCTATAAGAAGGTTTGTCAAACACGATGCCAATCTGATTATTTCATGCCGATTTAGTTTTAATTCTGAAGCTTTATCAAGCAAAATATTGAAGGTATGTTCTCCGTCATCAATCTCAGAGTATGAGTTTTGCATTATATTTTGACATTGAAATGACAAATATCATAAAAAATATTACTAAACATTTGGATGATGTTAGTCACATATGATGGAGATCCTAAGGGAATCTCCTTTAGAATTCAATTGGAGTCCTTGGAAGCCAAACCCGCATAGGGACCCTCAGTGGAAAAGCTACTTGGGTGAGTTAAACCCCACATGCTAGGGTTTGATAAAAAGACCAGGACCACCTTCAAAAACCTAAGTATTTGTATTTGACATTCACTAAACTACAATCAGAAAATAATTGTTGGCAGTTAATATTATCTCCATATCACCTTCAGAGTTCCAAATCAATTGAGCCCAAGACTCCAAAACTTAAAAAGAAAGGTGAAGCCTGATAAATTTGTAAATTAAAGCATTTTTTATCAAATATGTAACATCCTTCAAGATTATCTTTGGCTTAATCAATAAGACTGGACTAAGACTGGACCATCATGACATCATTCCACAAATCGTTCACTTTCTTAATTATGGGAAAAATCCTTCAAAGAGAAAAATCTGCATGCAAAAAAGGAGATGGATCTGAAATATCCATAGCTTCAAAAACTACCAAACTTAGGGAGGCACCATGCGCTCCTTAAAAAAATACAGGACCAAAAGACCAAGACACAATAAAGAAGAAAAGAGTACCCACTCCACCAAACCCTAGGGCCAAATACCTCCACTAGACCAATAGAGAAATAAACTCACCACTTTTCAAAAGGGAGAACTCCCAAGTCATCATCAACCATACAAAACTCTACATCTCTACTCCCACACACATGACCTACAATGAAGCAACTAGGGTTTCCCTTTTACTACGTCCTCTTAGATTCAATATATCATTTACAGTGGAGAATGAAAATCTTTAAATTATTAGTAAACCATTAAATTTGATGTAGAAGAAGTATAATGTATTATTAGTACTTGCTGATAGGCTAGCAAGTACTATTGCATCACTTTTTGGATTTCTTCAATTAACTAGTGATTAAAACTAATTCTTTGCACCAATTATAATTTAGTATTTTCTTATTTTGTTAAAAATAACACATATTCTATAGTCTAAATGTAAATTTTTTAAGTTTATAATTTGTAAAAATTATTTTTTGATGATATGATTATCTAATACATTTGAGGTCCTATAGGCCACTTTTTAAGGAATAAAGAGCATGAATAGCTTTTTATTTATTATTTTTTAATTATTGAATATTTTAAAGTTTTTGAAAATTTAATTGATTTTGTTTAATTTTTTATACAATTTTTTATTACCAAAAGTCTAATGTATATTTTGTATCATATTATATCAAAATAATATTGACTATTTTTGTTATATTATAAAATATTGAATATTTTTTGAATTTATTTTAATATATATTATATAAATTTAGATTTAATAGAATAACATTATAATATTGCTGAAAAATAGTTATTTGACCTAAATATTTAATATTCAAATTAATTAGAAGTAGAACTATTTTATAATTTAAATTAATTACAATTTATATTTTATAATTATTTATAAAATTAAAAAATATTATTAGAACTATAATTATAGTAATTTATAATTAAATAATTACTTTACATATAAATTAAAATTAAACTTAGTTATAAATTATTATAATAAAAAATTTACTTTACATATAAATCAAAATTAAAGTTAAATTTATTTATAAAACTAAAGACAAATACTTGGTCACTACATGGCACTTGTTTGAATTTAGAATAAATTTTTTTAAAACAAATGAAATGTAAAAAAAAATTATATGAAATTCTCTTATACAAACTTGTATTAATGAAAAAGATTAAAAATAGAACATAAAAGATTTGTTTTTCTTAGAATGTTTTTACTTCTTAAAGTATAATGATCTTTCTTCATTTTTTATTTTAAATGTGGCAATATGGAAACTTATTTTTAGATAAAATAGTAAATTTAAATATTTATTTTATGATAAACTTTATAGATAAATTATTGTTGTTAACATTTTAATAATTATATTTTATTTATTTTTATATGTGCATTGTAAAAACATAAATTTACAATTACAATGAGATAATGAACAATTATAGAGCAAGGAAACAATGTTTGTTGGATAGAGTTGATTTTTTTTCTATTTGTATCTCTTATTTTCTCTTTCAATTAAAAAAAGTTAACAATTATAGAAAGGGAAACACTTTAAATAAAATCAAAGTTAAGTTTATATACATTGGATGCATTTATAAAAGTACTTTTAAGAAAATAATACAACTCGAATCATATTTTAATGTAGAAAGATATCACGTGAAGATAAATGTATTATCTTTATATTTTTTATTTTATAATAATTTATTATTATTTTATATATTTCAATTAAAAAATAATAAGAAAAACATTTCCATCTTTTTGAACTCAAAAAGAGGGACAAAAGTTATAAAGATCAACTTTGAGAACATGTAACAATTATATGAAATTAGTCCCTACGGGTAGAAGTTGGCTTGGGTTGTGCATTTGCTCTCTATTGATCTTCGGTTTGAGTCTCCTCCCAATTTGAAGAGGTACCACTAGGTCGTGAGAATACCTCCATTGTAGAAAAAAAACAATTATATGAATTTTCTTAAGACCTTTAAATTTTAAAAATGTTGTATAGCTTTTTATCTATATATAAAAATCAAATTTAAAAAAAAAAGTATTCTATTAGAAATAACTCATATTACATATAAATATAATTAACCATATAAATATACTGAAAATTTTATAAAATCTTAATTTTTTAAAATAAAATTATAACCTTTCATTTATATACGAGTAGAATTTAAACCAAATTTCATCCTATTATAAAAATATATACTACTACAAGAATATAAAAATACATATAAGGTAAGCCCGAGAACTTTCACAATTTGGCAGAGGAAAGCCCTGCAATTTCGTATATCTTCTGCAACTTTTCGAATATATTCTGCCATAACTAGCAGAACGTAGAGAAAATCATGGTGTGGTGGTTACAACAATGCGTTTGGTGTGAGCAGACACAAAGTCGGTCATGAGAAAATATTCAAAATTTGGAATGGAATGAAAGGCGACAGCATTTGTAGCTGAAATTCCTGAATTACCTCAAAAGTTATCGCTACAGGAGATAATGGTAGTTATAGAGCTACCTCAAGGCATTAAAAAGGAATGGAATAAAAAGGCGACATAATTTGCAATTGAAATTTCCAAAATGTTCTTTAATTTATCCGTCGGGAGATTCGTCAGTCCACAAAAATTTCAAGACAAATAATGGCGGGATTTCACAAGTTGGGGGATTCATTGGCTTGGCTTGTAGGGGGACGAGACAGCACACGAAGATTTTTTCAATTTTTTCCTGAGTTTATTCACTAAAAATTGTTGAAATAAGAGAGGAAATTGCTTGGAGGAAGCTGCAAGCGAGGAGAAAAATTAAGACAACCGAAAAAACTTCAGATGGGTAGAAGAAACAGCCAGCAGTAGTAAGTATAATATTTCCCAGTCTATTTTGAATGATGAAATTGTTTTTGGATTTGTTATGTGTTTTATGAAGTTTGTGATTTATAAATTTTGGAATCACACTGAATGATCTACAGAAAGAAGAAAATAGCAAGGAATCTGGAGGTGCATAACTGAATCAGTGGCGTTACGGCTGGAACAACCCATGGAATGGGATATTGCAAGGTTCTTATCTTTAATTTTCATAATTCACCTTTAACGTAAATGTACTAAGGCTATGAAAAAGAAGATTATGATATAGGGGAATCTTTTAAATAGATTCAATGTTATTAGAGAATAAAAAAATTACAAGGATGTGTTGTGCATGCTTACTAACCAACCCAAGGGAAAGCTATCAAGAACCAAACGTATGGACTGTTGTTAACAACAGAACATTTATATTTTTTCTTTGATGAATAGTCCTATTTTTAATAAATAAATATAAATGTTACATATTCACAAAAAGGGGTCGGGGGATACAAGATCACTTCGCAAGAGTTCGCATAGCACAAGACCAGAATCACAAACTATTCATAAAAAAAACAAATAGGCCTTTAGGCTGCAAGAGAAGTGTTAGCTGAAGTAGGAGGATCTCTTTCATCAGAACCCCAAGCATCCCTAGGATTGACAGGAGGATCGGGAACCGACCACCCATTAGCAGCATCATCATTATCTTATTTTTTCTCCTCTGTCCATGGTGGAGAAATAGCCAGAGCTAGGCAAGGGAAGGACCACTTGAAAGAGCTGGCCTTCGACCAAGTAGAGCCATCATGAGAAACAGGATCAATAGGAGGGGTAGGAGGCACCAGGGACTAGCCACAGCCACGGCGGGACGGAGAAGCTGAGCAATGCCGCCAACCAACATCACCACCACTAGGAGAGCGGTGGTGGGGAGCCTACAAATGCAGGGTGTGAGAGCGGCGACCCAAAGAGCTACGAGCCCAATGGTGACCTCGGGGTGGGGTACGATCAACAGAAACAGAGTCAGGAGGAACTCTGGCAACCGTACATGGAGAATTTTCCCAATGATTAAGCAACTCCTGTAGGTGGGCCACATTTAGCGCCACCTTGTTGGCTTGCACTAGAATCTGCATCATTACATTATTACATATACAAGCTTTAGTGTACAAGGCAACATTAATATCAAGAGAGTTGTGGGAAAAAAGAACATTCCTATCCTTCCATAAAGTATACAAAATCTCCATCTTGAAAGTATGCCAAATCTGGGTAAACTTGGAAGGAAGCCTTGGGGAGTCTCCTAGAAAAATCATGCGCTAGGAAAAGGGCTCAGGCCGGAAAGACTTAAAAAAATCATGAATCTAGTGCCAATACTGTTGAGCTCTTCTAGCGAACCAAAAAATGTGCAAAAAGACTTTGGATTCCCACAAAGGCACATCGAGGATTAGACACACCTAGGTGTTTGAGCCGAGGCCTAGAGGGAGCCTTTGAAACAATAGGAAACAAGCAAAGAGAACAATTTTGGGCTCTATAATAGCATCCCATATGGTTTGAAAGAGAAACCTTCAGTGGTGATGCGTAGACTACAAATGACATCTTTGGTTGAGTGTGTCAATCATAGGGAGATGAGGAATTAACCACCAATATCCCAACTTGGGCTTCTAACTGCTGAAGGGTGTAGCAGGGTACCACTTCTAGTCTCTCCACCAAGGTCAAATAGACTGAATACCCAATTTATGCAACAAATGATCAAGAATGATAGAGACCTACAGATCAAAAGTCTGACGATCTGGTTGAGCAAGACGGAACTAGATCTGCATTTCTTCCCAAGAGCGGGACTCATAGAGACTATAGAAAAGAGGTCTTTAGGGGTCTTGATGCCACATTTGAAAAAACATAGAGCACTAGCACCTTGAGTTTTAGAAAGAGGAAAACTCTGAATGGAAAAAAGAGGGGACCACCAAAGGTTCTGTTGGTTCAAAGAAAGTCCATCATGAAAACCATTGCTAGCCCAGTGGAGCCAAGGCTTGACAACTTCCTAGGATTTCTAGATGCTCTTAATAAAAAAAGGTGCCTTGGATATGCACACGTTACCACATAATAATAAGGGTTTGAAGACCAATCCCCTTCCAAGCTAGTCGATGAGTGGGATATCTTGAAGAAATGCAATGTCTAACCAGGGTCTTCCAAGGTTCATCACCTGAAAGAGCACGAATGATCCATTTTGAACAGATGGCAAGACCGTTCTTAGGCCAAGGCCTCCAAATTCCTTGAAGCCCAGAGTAAGTCTCTGAGAAGGTGTTGTAGCTTAAGATAAGAAGCTTTAGAAGGAGCCCAACAGGAGTAATAAACATGGGTGGTAGCCAAAACCTTAGAGAAAATCTAGAACTTCCCAGCAAGAGAGAGAGGCTCGGTGATCCAATAATCTAACTTCTTTTCAATTTTAGCAAGCACAACATTCCATAAATCCACAAGAGAGGCTTGAAAAGAAAAGGGAATGCCTAGGAAGCATAAAACTTCCCCATGCCAAACCCACTTCCAATCATACTGAACCAACCAAGGAGGAGCCAAAAGAAAGGATTGTCTATAGAAGAGAGTCTTGTGTCATTGAATAGTCGACCTAGAGGCAAGGCAAAATGTATCCAAGCATTGCAAGGCATTGGAGACATTTTCTTCATCCTCAATGAGAGTGAAAAAGGAGTCATTAGCAAAGTGACTATTAACAAGCTGGGAAGAGGAATCAGGAAAAGAGATGCCACACACCAAACCAGAGGAGACAGAGTGGGTAAGTAAGAAGCAAAAACCTTTAGCATCAAGAACATACAACACAGGAGCCATAGGGAAACCCTGATGAATAGACCTGAAAATACCAAAGGCCTCAGATTGAGCACCATTGATATAGATGCAATCAAAAGCATCACCAAAAAGCATTTCCACAGATTGCAAAACATTTGGGCCGAAACCAAGAGCCTGCAACATGGAAAGAATGAAAGGCCATTCAATGTAATCATAAGTTTTAGCAAAATCAATTTTGAGGAATAAGGTCTTCTACTTGGACTTACAAGCCCACTCCATCCCTTCCCAGACAACAATAATATTGTCGAGGATATATCAGGACTTAATAAAGCCAATTTTTTTTGGCTGAATAATCAAATGAAGTAGATGTCTGATTTTGAGAGCTGAAGCCTTAGCAATGATCTTGTATGAAACATTCAACAAGGTGATGGGCCTCCAATTACAAATATCCTCAGGGTCACCATCTTTAGGTATGAATTTAATATTTCCTTTGTTAATAATAGCTCCCAAACTTTTACTGTGATAAGCTTCAAGATAAACTTTATGCAAGTCATGGCCTATAGGTTCTCACAAATGTTTGTAAAATTCACAAGGGAAGCCATCACACCTAGGGGACTTGTCATCAACCATAGAAAAGACAACCTCTTTGAGGTCACTAATAGTGAGAAGTTTCTCATAGAAGGCCCGTTTCTTGACTGCTAGGTGGTTTGGAGTAACAACAATACACATTCTGAGAGCCTCATCTTGAGCAACCAAGTTTCTCTATGAAGCAAACACTCTTTCATAGTGTTGAACAAAAGCCTGAAGAATAGAAGGAAGATCTGAAAGAGTTTCATGACCCTGTTTGATTGATTTAATCCCAACATTGGTATGACAGGCCCTTAGAGCTTGGAAGAATTCCTTGGAATCTTGATCACCCACCTCCAACCAATGGAGGTAAGCTTTGATTTGTGATCCCTGAGTAGCATAATTATCAGCAATCTGCTTTTCATGGCGGAGCTTAGCAAGATGAAATTGAAGCTCAGAATCAAAAGGATTCAAAGTGAGAGCTTCAGAGGCACTCCGAAGAGCTTTGGTGTTGGCTTCATAGGAACATCTTCTATACATGCTAGTTGGCGGCCGTATATTCTAAGAAATCTGGCTATGTGAGTGATGGCATCATTCCACCATTGAATCTAACCAACCTAGTTGTAGGGCCGAGGCACTAAGTTCCAAACCTATAGGATATGGGAAATGGTAGAAGCATGATTCGACGATGACATATTGAGAAAAAATTAAGTTCTGGCAGCACGTGGCACAACAAATTTCCAATTAATGGCAAAGAAGATGGGGTGGTGGTCAGACAAAGTCATATCTAGTAGAGGAATGATAGACAATTCCCGATCTTTAGAAAAGGAGAAAAAATATTATGTAGTAATCAGAACACGATCAAGTATCTTAAATATGTGGTTAGTACCAGCTCTAAAATTAGAGCAAGTGTGCTAGACTCCACTCTTCCGACGACGGTTAGCATTGGGATCAAAAAGACCCAATTTATTGTGCATAGAGAACCATGCTTGCCATTCCCCAACTGTCCATCGAAAAGGCAGAATCCCTTCTTTGTCAAAAGCTAGCTCAACCATATTAAAGTCCCCACACACAACCCAAGTGGCTGGAGGAAGATTATCTTCCATCCAACACCAAAGTTGAGATCTTTCCACAACATCATTGGGAGCATAAAAATTAATTATACCAAATGAATGGTTATTGAAGGACATCAAAATCTAAATTATTCTCTGCATAGGGTTAGAACCACGAGCAATAATTCTAGATTACAAACAAGGTGAAAGGATAGTAATAACACCACCTCTATCAGCTTCATGTTGAAAAGAAAACATAATGTCATCTGGCCATATGACGCAATAGGAAGAAGTGAGAAAAAAATGAGAGATCTTAACTTCTTGTAAACACAAAATATCTAGACTTTGAAGTCTGTAATGAGTATCTCAAACATAATATTTTCTAGAGAGGTCAGTTAGATCTCACACATTGTAGGATAAAAAATTCATAAAAAATCTTTCATATCTTCCTCGTCCTCAAGAGAGGAGAAACTATTTTGTAGAAGACTTGGGATGGAGCCAAAACTGGGAGGCAACTCTCCAAGAAAGACAAACCTCATCTTTTATTTTGGGTCTTTTGTATGACCATCAAGGTTGTGAGATCGACGTAATGTCTATGAAACAACAATTGAAGACACAGGTTGTGGAGCACACACCACATTAGGGGTGGTAGCCTTCACAGTTGGAGATTTCCCTTGAGAAGTAGGGTTTGAAACTTGTTGAACCATCGTTAGCCCCTCAATAGTAAGCACTTGCTCTCCAACTAGAATAACCGATAGAGGAGCAGAGGTGGAGGTGGTGGCTGACTGTTTTGGAGCCAAAGAGGTTTTTCCTTTGCACACAATAGTGGTCCATTCTTCCTTCTTTCCAACCTTCATGTTTTTAGCAGGAGCTTCCTTTGGTTGCGGCTTAGTCTAGGGAATGGTAAAAGGGAAATCCTTGATCTTGTGATCCACTAAGTGACACCTATAGCAGGTGCTTGATAGGTTCAAGTAAAGCACCTTCTTAGAGAAGGTGTGGGAGCTAACCTAGATCTCTATAGAGTCTGTGAGGTCCTTAGAGAGGTCAACCTCAACACATGCGCCTCTACAAATGAGCAATGAAATTTTTTTCATGCTCCATGGTAATAACTTTGCTAAGGGTTTTAGCAATGGACTCAATAAAAGGCTAGCATGACAAAGGGAGACCAGGAAATTTAAACCACACAGTAACCCCAAGTTTCTTGTCATTCGAGATAGTGAAATCATGAGACCACATTTGGAAAAAAAAATAGGGAGGAACGAATCGACCAAGGACCAT
The DNA here is from genome assembly GCA_027943335.1 of Chamaecyparis obtusa. Classification (NCBI taxonomy): domain Eukaryota; kingdom Viridiplantae; phylum Streptophyta; class Pinopsida; order Cupressales; family Cupressaceae; genus Chamaecyparis; species Chamaecyparis obtusa. The sequence continues at coordinate 159,620 of BSBK01006700.1, forward strand.
GACTGAAAATCGCCTTAGCTTGGGAAGGGTTAGCAAAACAAAATAGAAAAAAACCTTTGGTAGGGTTTTGAATAGCCTTAAGATGGACTCCATGAGGAGTCCATCTCTTGGTGACCCACTCTTTGAGCATAGTTTTAGGAGTACAACCCACAAAATAACCTATCAAGGTATGTTTTTCCAACCATTCACAAGCAGCATCAAAATCTTTCGTGTTAAGCACAATATCAGGGTTACCTCGTGAAAGACCTTCAGGATGAACTTATGCGGGTATTTGTTCAGAGGAGGCACCATGGCTTTTCGAAGTAGCAACTCAAGCACTAGCATCAACTATTGGGCTGAAGTTGGTCGAAGCCATGATAAATTAACCCTAATGAAAAAATCCCATAGTATATGTGGTATGACAAGTGGGAAACTCAAAAGAAAAGCTTAGACAGAGAGTCGTACACATGAAACCCTAGTAGAGTGAAAAAATAGAACATTTGTATTAAGTTACTATATTATATGTATTTAGTATTAGTAGTTCGAGTGTTATAAAATAGATGTATCTAGTGAAAAATTGTTAAGAGAAGCTCTACATTTAGGTAGAGGTCATGAATATTACTTGAGTAGGGCTTTCAAAAATAAGTACATGCATATTAGTTCACTCTTTCTAGTATACTTATAGGATTTTCCAATAAAAAGAGGTTTGGAAAAGAGTACGAGAGTTCATCAAAGCATTATATCTTTCATAATTTGAGACTAGGGCTTTCCAATGTCAGTGCAAATGCCAGAAAAAAGAAACAAATTCTAGTTAAATTGTTTAATGCAAATAAAATAGTACCAAAAGGCCTAGGTTCATGTTTTGAATCAATAACTATTTGTTATTTTAGCTCCATACAACATACAAGAGAAATAACAACTCATAGATTTCACAATTAATTTACAAATTGCTAGAGATATCTGATTACAAAATAAATCTACATCTAAACATAGAATGTAAGAAATCACTACTAATGACAAGATTAAAATGGTGGCAATAGTAAACCTTGAGATGATAATAGGAAATTGTTGAACAAATTAATTAATTAGAATTGTGAAAGTCACAAAAAAATTGATTTATGGGAAGTCACAAAAACATTGATTTAAGTCTTCTATTTCCCTCCTCCAGGAGTGAAAGGTTTTCAATATAATACATGAATCTATATTTTTCTTTCACTCTCTTGATAGAGTCTAGGTCTACAGAGCTATTAGAGGCTATGAAAAGTAGCTGATTGTAACGGGGTCTTGGAAAGAGCCGACCTCAAATTATCAATGTAATTTCTCTGTCTGATGAATATATGAAATTTATTATCTACTTTTTCTTTCTCTTCATCTGGTATCAAAGCTAGAGTGAGTACAACTAAAATTCAATGTTATTAGAAGAAGACAAAATATTTTGGTCTAGTAGATGAGTTTGTAGGCCTGTAAGTTCTTGTGTGATGCCAAAAAGGTCATAGTTGAAAGAAGTATTGATTCTTGTTTGCATCAATGTGTTATGCTCTAAACAGTTGAACATGTTGTAATGACAAAGTCTGCAGACTTTGTGAAAATCTCACTAAAATAAAAGTTAGCAAATGTACACTTGATATTAGAGGTTTTAGCCACTCCCATAGGATAGAAGAGATTGTAGGTGCTGAAGTTGTGATCATGTTGAGATTGTTTAAGGTTATTTAAAGACTTCCAAAAGGAAAGCTAATGTAAAGTGAAAAAAATATAGTCAAGTCATAGAGGTCGCAACCTGCATGGAGAAGTGCAGATAGAGACAAGTTTAGCCATAGGTTTCCAAAAGAAGTTGCTAAATTTTTGGAAGCTAAGAAAGATCACTGGTTGAAGACTCAAAGCCACTTCTAATCATAGATAGATCTCAGCAACTACAAAAGTGATAAATGTAGGTAGAAGAAAATAAAAAGATTTTCGGCCAAAGGTATTAAGTGCCATCATGAAGAGCCCTCAACATGAAAAGTTAGCCAAGCATGAAAAGAGTTGGTGATGTGGTTTGATTGGAAGACACCCACCTTCCAAGGAAATAGATTTTTTGTTTTGATTCCCAACAAAAATTGTGCAAAGAGTGTAGATCACAGCATAAGGTGGAACGATGATATTTTATTAAAGAATTCATCATAGTTAATAAGTTGGAAGCCATTTTTGAGGAAGATTGTAACTATTTAAAGGATGATTGTAATTCATTTTGTTGAGAGGTTGTGAAGAGGAATTGTAGTACTTGTGTTGGATGCCTCATATGCAAGGGGTCACTATGCAAGGAGAATCAAATATTAAGATGAAATAAATTTTTTTTATCAGTAAATATGATTATAGGTTATATTAATATTGGGATTTTGAGTTTGGCCTAAACCAGGGATGGCTACAGGTTGGGAGCCACCTCCTAAGGAAAATAAGGCACCACAATTCATAGACCCATTAATAGGTCAAAAAATTAAGAGTTCCAATTTACTCTGACTTTGGTCTATGATCGGAGGATCATATTGAAAGAACCTTCCTTCTTAACCTTCCTGTCCCTCCTCCCCTTCACAACATGCCAACCATCTGCCATGTTTGCTACCTCCTTCCTTGCAAGAGTCTCATAGCTGGGAGGCCTCTGGATCCTTGCTTGAACTTGGGGAGACTACTTTATTAACTTTTCCTACTAAACCCTAGGCATGTCCAACACTACCGTTCTCTTTTTTTGTTGACATAATACTTCCCACGACCTCAAAGGCTAAGGATGACCTTTCCCCCTTGTTCCCATTTTGCAGACAAACTAGATGAGCATCCTTATTTCCTGGAGGGACACTGGTAGTATTATCCCTACAGTTAAACTTTACCCTATTTTTTGTCAAGGCATGAGTAGTATCCAAACACTTTTCTTGTAGAGTCTTAATGACTCCCTTTTCCTTGTCATTCTTTGTTGACCCAGAGCCTTCTTTTTCTACCACATAGAGTGGAGGATTTATCTCCTTCCACCAAGGAGCCTATTTTTGGTAGATCTTTTTGACATAGTTCATTTCCATATGAACTATTTGAAAACAATGTCTACATTTGAAGGGAATTTCTCTGTAATCTATTGGTTGCACCCAACAACCATTAGTCGACTTCAAGCATATATCTACTAGAGGATCCTTCTTCATGTCCATCTCAATGAGAATGTAGGCATAGGTGGTATGAAGAAAGCCAAGAGAACCAACATCCACCCACAAAAATTTACCCAAAGAATCATCAATAGCCTCTAAACAAGATTCAAATTAGTATTGCAGTGGTAAATAAGGGATTCTTACCCAAATTGGAATCTTATACTTTAGGATGACCACCACTTGATGCTTCCCCCCGCTTGAAGCCCTTAAAATCCTTCAATTTCATTTGGCACAATAGTGGGTTACCACCATCACTCTGCATCCCCTATATTGACTTGACCCCATTTGTTGAAAGAAGGTGTCCAAACTCCCCGTTAGAATGCACACAAACTTGTGATTATTGTGTGATAGAAAATGGTCACACTTCTGTGAATCCTTGCATTCAAGAATACCCAATAATGAGCTCTCGAATATCGATTCACAGCTCTCTATCTGTGTAGTGCATGAATTATTATGAGGGGCCCTCAGATTGAACCCATGCAAGTACACCGTAGAATGAGAGATTCAAGGAGGAGAAGCAAGAATGCTAATCTCCATTGAATCAAGTTCTTGCATGCAAATGAAACTAATCTATATGATTGCAAATGCAAGAAAATAAACTAATTTATTGAAATGAAGATTAAACTATATGATTGCAAGAAATAAACTATTTTATTGAAATTAATCTATATGCAATACAAGAAATAAACTACTTCACTAATTAATCTATATGAAAATTAAACTAAATGCGCAATCTAAAATGATGATTTCTAAAGCTCTAATGTTGTCAAAAAAAATCTTTAGCATAATGATAATATGAAAATTCTAGATTTTTAATTGAGAAGGAGAGGGCTCCTTATATAAGAAATTGTGGAAGATATTGCATCTCCAAGATCAATGTGGGATTAATGTAAAAAGAGGAAAGAAATCTGATTTTTAGAAAGTATGGAGAGAAAAAGAAATCTCTTTATTTTATTTATTTTTATTTTACTTATTTCTTTTTTCATCACAAAAGATCTTTTGAGAGGATTTTATTTATTTTAAAAGAATAATATCTCTTGTAATAAAATAAAATAAGATTATATAATTTAAAGATGAATATTAATTAAATAAAATAAAATCATTTAATTAACAATGGATTTTAATTAAATAACATTATTTCATTTAAGGAATATTAATTTAAATTAAATAACATTATTTTATTTATTTAAAAGGGATTTATTTCTTTTAATTAAATAAATTTATTGATGACATGATTAAACTTTAGGAGATTATTGAAATGATTGAAATAGTTATGATTTGATCAAGGAAATTGATTTGAATATATGGAAATTATTGATTCAGGAATTGATATTGACAAATTGAATAAATGGGGCCCAAAGTCTAGGCGACCATTTTAGGGTGCATACATTTGCCCCTCTTTGACTAATGTGAGGTCGACTCGGGATCACATGCAGTCAAAGAATGAAATTGAAGTGTGAGATCAATTTGGGATCACAAAACAACCCAGATGTGTGTTCGACGGATGGGAACACATCAGGACATAGATAAGCAGACTGAAAAAGACAAGGCCAACACCTGTGAATAGGTAATTGTCAAGTCTCAAAGAAGAGATAAGAATCTCAAGCAAGGTTGCCCTAAGAGAAGCAATTGATAAATTTGATAAAGCTGAATCAAGCATTGAAGTTTGGTAGGTACTACCCCCTCGTGTTCGAAATCGAAATGAGATAGAGGAGAAATAGTAAATTGATAAATTTGATCAAATCGAACTAAAGATAAGGTTCTTGATGTAAGATGAAAGATATAAGAATCATAGAACTAAGGTAGCTTACCAAGAAAGATTATGCCCCAAGGTTGAATTAGAAGAAAAGAAGTGGGGTGAAAGTGAATGGAAGATAGAAGTTTGGAAGAAATGGAAAGAAATGGAGAGAAGAAAGAGAATTTGCCTCCAAAAAGAAGATGCCACAAAATCAATCAACTGTTTAAGATAGGGAATTTCGATTGAGATCATGAAAGAAGGTAAGGAAATGAAGATCAAAACATGACCACAGTTGACTAAAAGTCCACAAGAAAGATGAAGGAAACCCTCTCAAACTCATAATGCAGCCTAAAAGTGCAAATTTAACATGAAGTCTAAATAATGCAAGCTACATGGAAATGCAAAGGTGTACTTGCAATAGGGTAACATAGGATTTTTGTGTTCATCATTCATTAGAGAATGTAAGAGAACTTATTTTCATCATAGGGCCATTATTACCGAACATCGGACGATCACACAATCATCACTAGTCACAAATGCAACTATGAAGATATGAATGTGATTGATATCAGATTGGAATGTGGAAAGATTCTAACATGAGCATCAAAGACATAAAGGTCAAGATGACTGCAATGTTAGCTTACCCAATTTAATGTAGCAAAACCATGCTCGCATCAAGGCATAAACACCAAGATGACCATAAGAATAGTTGTGCAAAAATAGTCAAGGATGATGCCTCAAATCTCCTAAGTGTGTCAAGGAGACAACAAGAGACACTCAAGAGGTTCAAGACAACACCCACAAGCAAAAAGCAAAGAAAAACATGCCCCATGCCCCAAGTCTTCTAGCAATGCATCATGGAGAGACTTATTAGACAAGGACACTCAACGAAAATTAATATCAATCAGCACACAAAGAAAAAAATTCATAACATAGCTCAAGCATTAAGTGTTGTGTTTAAAAATTTTAAGTGTGTAAACTGATACCAAGTTCTGAGGATAAGGATCAAATGCATGCAAGCAGGTAAGATCACATGACCAAACTAGATAAGACCAAACTGATAAGTGTTGAAAAACACTCGATGTCAGGGGTTGAGTTGAAAAACATAGTTGGTTTGGTGTTGAAAAACACCATTTGTGAGGTGTCCTAAAGACAAGCATATCCAAGAGACCAATGCTAACACAGTGATGGCCCCTAGATAAAGACAAAGACCAATTCCAAACCAAGGTGACAAGGACAAGGCATGATGGAGAAAGGCTAAGTGTCAAGGATGCATGCTAAGAAATAGGGGTGTGAAGGCCTCAAGTAGCGCCCGTTTCCAAGTTTTCACCAAGGCACTTTTTCTATTTTTTTTGAATTTTTGATTTTTTTTGTATTTTTTCAGCATCATATATGAATTTTTTTGGTATTTTTTCAGGATCAATAAATATGTACAAAGGATGCCCCCACACAGAATGGGCATCAAACTCCCAAGCAAGATCACATCATGCAGTCCCAATGTCTAGCAAGGTGGAGAACAAGAGGGATTAGCAAGCTGGTGGGAGAGATGGAAGACAACAGAATGAAGGAGAATGAATGGAAGAAATCCTCAAAGGCAAACTCCTCAAGAGTACCCAAGCTAGGGAAAAATTATCATGTAAAGTACATTTGAACGAGTGATGGAAGGTTAGCATAGGATATGTCAGAAAGGCGTAATGTAAAAGAAGGAAAAAGATGCAGTCCAAAGGAGTAGACATGTCAAGAGGCTTCATAGCATCATGTTTCTCTTTTTTAGATATTAGATTAGATCAAGACCAAAGGTGAAAAGGATAGCGAAAGACTAGAATGAATGGAGGAGAATATATATGAAGGCTACACATGAAAGAAATGAAAGCAGGATCATCATAAGACCGCTCCCGAGATAGCCAAATGTACGTGTATAGATCAACCTTGTCAAGATCAAAGAGAGAAGACGGAATGGATGAGATATGTAGAAGAACTACACATGATGCCTGATTGCCAGGTTTTCATCATGGTACTTATCCAAGGTGCCACAAGGGAGTGGTTTTCACTATAGGATGAATTTATTTCTCTTTACTTTTGCTACCAAGGCACCTGTTTCTAAGTTTTCACCAAGGCACATTTTCAATTTTTTCATTTTTTTCTCTTTTTTTTTTTTTTGAATTTTATAATTTTTGGAAGAAGGCAAGCTTTTAGATAATGCTTTTTAAAAGGATAAACCATGATATGCCAAGGATTCAAAATTATATGCTCAAAGATGCTGATAGGGAAAGGAAGATGGAAGAGAAAAATGGAGGATACGATTTTATGTAAAGCGAGTGGAGTTGGAAGATAGGAGGAATATGCAAATGAGGAAAAATGATAGAAGGCAAGAGAATAATGAATGGAAGGATTCTGAAAGAGTAGATGGAAAGGAAGGAAAGATCAACATCGACGCACACCTTGGAGGGTGGCGAGAGGATGGAGGAAACTTGAGTGAAGGAATACGTGAAGGAATATGGTGAATGTTTAGTAGAGGTTGCGGTTCAAGTGCATGGAATGGAAGAATATTTTTGGAAGAATATGAGGTAGAAGTCTTGGAAAGCTTGAATGTCAACTTCACTTTTTGTTCAACATGAGACTCTCTGACGAGAGACTTTGGAATCCATATAGCCTTAGGCTTTTTATTTCCTTTTGATGACTTAGAGAGAATATCTTGAATGATGGATTTTGGAACCTATACTTGTCTTGTAGTTTTCTTCTTAGATATCTCTTTTGACTTTATGCCCCCATGTCGATTAGAGGAGACATTGTGATCTTCTTTCTTTGATGGATTCTTGTATTGTTTCTTTTTCTTATATTGAACATTCAAGTTACTTCCAAAAGACTTGGGACGTGTGGAAGAAGAAGGATAATATGACTGGTGTAGATGGGTGGATGGATGAAAAGGATTCAAAGGTATGCATCTATGTTGATCTTGAGGAAAGATAGGAGATGGAGGGACATAAGGACCCAAGATAGATGATGAATTAGGAGAGTTAGGAGGGGAAAATGAAGGGACATAAGGACCCAATATGGAAGGAAGACGTGAAGTCCTTAGTAGTGGTGGAAGAGGTCCAAGGATGGAAGTGGAAGATGCAAAAGGATAATCAATAAGTTTATCAGCATCTATATGACAACCAAGGATATCAGCATCTTTAGAGTGAGCATTATAATTTTCAATAGGATCCTAGACATCTTGAATAAGAGCATTTTCTTTGATAGGATCATTCAAAGCTTGTGAAGACTTAGGAAGAGTAGAAAGCGGAAGTGAACATGGAATGGTAGAACAAGAAGATGGAAGACTTTGATCTTGACAAGGATCTTTGGATAGCACAAGTGCAGAATTTATCTCTTGAATAGGCTTAACATCAAAAGTAACAACACTATTTTTAATAAACTTAATGGAAGTATCATCTTTGGAAAGTGCAAGCATGGTAAGGTTATTTTCATTATCAATAAGCTCAATGGTGTGGGTAGTAGCTTTATCTTGCTTCGGAGAAGACTTAAGACATGGTGGAATAAATGAGGAAGGGCATAAAGGATCAAAAGAACCATGACATGGATAGAGAACATCATGAAAAGGAGTGGATGACATGGAGGGTTCTTGATCTTGATCTTTCTTTATATTCTTTTCTGTATCAGTTTTAGAGTCCTCTTGACATGAAGCCACTTCTAAGGACAAGGAAGCAGGTTGGAGTTGTATGAAAGACTTTGGCAGAGATGGTGAAGGAATAGCTGAAGTAGGCATTATAGCACATAAAGGCTTAGGCTCTTTAGATTTAGCATTATTGGAAGTATTTGTAGCCAAGTGAAGGTTAGCTTGAGTATCTTTAAGAGATGGCCCTTGAGGATAACTATAGGGAACTATATGGAAAGCATTAGAATTTATGTCGGATGTAGGATTTGTGAAAGATTTGGAAGACTTGGTGACTTTAGGAGATGTAGGGGTATTGGAAGAAGTAGGGGATGGAATGGAACCATCACAAGACAAAGGTCTAGCATTAACATGATCTTGCTTGAGAGTAAAATCTTTATTTTCAGCAGGAGAATTTTTAGAGGAGACATGCTCATAGTATCTACATTTATAATCAGCATGGAAAAATTTCTCTTCCTCAATAGAAGTAGATGTATCATATTGGTCACAAAAAATATCATAATTTCTCTCAAAATCAGAGTCATATGGATCACCATGCCAATCTATCCAATGGGATGACCCATTTCCATTAAGCACAAACACATAGCTAGGAGGACTCTTATGAATAGAAGCATCATAGGTATGACTATAGGGTTCATCATCATAGCCATCATAATAGTCATCATAGTCATAATATTTGGGTGTGGCACTCTTCATGGGAGAGGTATCACAAGTATTATCCTATTGCTCATTATGGTATGTCTCGTGAAGAGAAGTAAGACTCTTGGGAGAAGTAGAAGAGGAATGAGATTGTGAAGACGAGGAAGGTGAAGACCTAGTGGAAGAAGAAGACTTAGATAATGAGGAATTTGAATAATGTTTAGAATAGTCATGATAAGATTTGGAAGATGGAGAATGTGAATAGTGTTTGAAAGAATCATGATATGACTTAGAAGATTTAGGAGATGAAGAATGTGAATAGTGTTTAGAAGAATCATGATAAGATTTAGAAGATGAAGAATGATGAGAAGACTTAGAAGATGAAAGACTTTTGGAAGAAGGAGGTTGTGACAGGATCATACATATAATCCTAGAAAAAATGGGTGACTCCTTTAATCTTTTTTCTATTTTTATCTTAAGTTTATCACCTTTTCCATATTTAGAAGGACTGTTAGAGGAACAAAACTCTTCAAATTGAGAAATGAGTTCAAGATCATCCATGTTCAAAAGAGGTTCCATATCAAGATATTTTTAATTCATGGTTCTGGAAGAAGAAGAATCAAGTATGGAAGTGACAGAAGAGATGAAATAGAAGAAAATAGACTAGATAGTAAGAGGAAAAGAATTAGGAAGATGAGAAGAATATCCCATGTGAAGAGAAGACTTTAGAAGAAAAACATGGGAAGGGAAGAAGAAAGAAGAATACCAAGAGTCATCTTGTGTAATTGATACCATTAACATTTGTTTGGATGTTGAGCAACATGAAAACACCTAGGATCTAACCTAGACTGACCAAGGAAGACTGAGAATTGAGGACGCTTGGTGATAAGATGGCCTCACAAAATGTCAACACCAAACTAGGATAATCAAAGTTCTCTAATGTCCAAAGGGAGATGGTAAGATAGAAATTGCAAAAGGCATTACCAACACTATCAAAGAGGTGCCTCAAATCAAAGGGTGACTACCTTTTCACTTTTGAATCAGGAGGTTGGACTAGGCCAAAATATAATTGAAATTGAATTTGATGGAAATGGTTTGGACAAAAAAAGTACTAAAATTCTCCAAGAATGTGGCTAACAATTCTAGAGATAAACTCTCACCAAGAATAGTCTTTTAACTTGACAATTATTTCCAAGGTGACTTTGTAAACCAAATGATGCTATCCCTAGAGGACAAAGATAGGTCTCTAATGAAAGGATATAAAATCAAGCAAGCTATAAAAAGGTTGGTGCTTCAACTCAAGAACTCAGTTTTTGTGTTTATTTTAAAAGATCAAGCACATCAACAGATTTTTATCATTGATCAAGCACATAAGACAACAATCAAGGAGTTCAAGCAAGCAATTATCTTTAAACAATGAACAAGGGGCAAAGCAACCTTGCACATGAACAATCAAGTGACTTAGTATGCTACTCCTTAAAGATTCTACTTGTGTATGTTCTTGAAAATATTTTAGCATGCACATAGAAAACAACAACATCCTAGTAAGCTGTCTACAAGGATATACATGACTTTTCTAAAGGGTGTTCTTGATATACACAAGGTACGTGAGGCACAAATCTATAGATGAGAAGAATCCAAAATCACACAACCAAGGGGAGACGGTAACCCAAATCTCCTCCTTCACTTCTCAAAGGTAGAAAGTTCTTTGAGGCTTAGCCAAGAGTGAAATCTAACTCATTCCCAAGAGAGGTGTCTTTGGATTCACCTCCCGATATTTATACTCCGCCGGAACATGAGAGTTAAGGTCATCCCTTGAGGTGATGAAATCCCCAAGCAGGCCTTCTAAAAAATGAAAAGGTAAGTAATTCACTATCAAAAAGTATTGGAAAACACTAAAGGTGGTACATTTAACCCTTCAAGTAAATGTGAGGTGAGTCCACAAAGTGGTGCATTTAACTCCTCACACAAATTCAAAGTGATTCCACACCCTAGAAAACTAATGAGTTCTAAAAAGCACAAAAGGGTTTCCTGGTGGAACAATTAATGCTTCTTTCTATGTAGACCCCTCCCCTTTAATGTGGTGCTGACCTTGCAACCATGAGGTGGAACGAGGGGCCGACAGATGAGCGAGTCCAATAACCCAAGATAGCAATCTAGATCTATCACAAGTAATCTAAGAGTGCTAATCAATACTACTCATAAGTGCAAGAGGGTTTGAATCATGGAATATTTAACTTTCCAAGTAAATATGAAGTGAGTCCACAAAGTGGTGCATTTAACTCTTCATGTAAACAAGGAATGAATCCATGCCCTAGATTACTTAATGAAATTTTTTTGATATTGGAACTAAGAATTATTTAATGTTTAAACACAAGCATTCACTTAAACACAAGCATTCACTTAAACACAAACTTGTATAAAAACAAATCTACGTTCATTCATTTCCCATTAAGAGCATAAAAAATGTGTTCTATGAAAGCATGTAACACTCAAGCCAAACACATGAGAGATTAATTTTATGCCCAAACCAAGTGTTATAGAGATTTTAAGAACTCACCTTAGGTCCAAAGATCTGCAATCCAACATTTAGCACACATGCGAAAAAAAACCCTAAGATGGTTAGATATGAAAATCAATTGTTAGGAGTTTGATTTAACATTGCTGTCTTCAAGATAGTCTTTAAAGATTGATTTATTTGACCCATAAAATCACAATATTAAAATTTTTGGAAAGAATTTTGTTTTTATCCAACATCAATAACTACTATTTACCAAAATTACAAGGTCTTATGATTCCATTTGGTTCTTCAACCAATAACCTTTTCAAACTGTAATTTTTCTGTCATAAATCAGATTTAAAACACCAAACCTTGCCTAGGGAATCACATATCTTTCTCAAAAAGAATCCAAATGAAACCAAACCAATTTCACAGAAACTATTAATGAATATAGTTTCCAAATATGTAAGCCATTTATATTTCCCATTCATAAAATTATTTTCTAAGAGAAAATCATTGCCTGCAACTCCAATGCAGATTGTTAAAAACTAGTTTTCACTCAAATGCCTGTAACTTTCACAAATCTGCATAAAAATGACTCAAACAAAAAAGAAATGAAATTTAATTCATTTATCTTTCCAATGAATATTATTTTAGGTCCTGATTCTTCAGAATTTGTCTATACTAGATGTTTCAATATGACTGTATTCAGAGAATCTCAAATCTGTAAATACCCACTTTCACCAAAATATTCATAACTTGTTCATTTCTTTATAAAAATGAACCAAACCAAAAGCATGAGAAAGAGGATTCATCATTATATCTATGTATTACTATATTATAGGGTTTCCAATCTGCACATGGCCGTACAAGGCCTGGAACCAACACTAAAACTAAAAAACCGATCAAGAATGAGGCCAGAAATTAATCTTTTCTGCCCCATGGTGGGCGCCAAAAATGTGTGATAGAAAATAGTCACACTTCTGTGAATCCTTGAATTCAAGAATACCCAATGATGAGCTCTCAAATATCGATTCACAACTCTCTATCTGTGGAGTGCATGAATTATTATGAGGGGCCCTTAGATTGAACCCATGCAAGTACACCGTAGAATGAGAGATTCAAGGAGGAGAAGCAAGAATGCTAATCTCCATTGAATCAAGTTCTTGCATGCAAATGAAACTAATCTATATGATTGCAAATGCAAGAAAATAAACTAATTTATTGAAATGAAGATTAAACTATATGATTGCAAGAAATAAACTATTTTATTGAAATTAATCTATATGCAATACAAGAAATAAACTACTTCACTAATTAATCTATATGAAAATTAAACTAAATCTACAATCTAAAATGATGATTTCTAAAGCTCTAATGTTGTCAAAAAAAATCTTTAGCATAATGATAATATGAAAATTCTAGATTTTTAATTGAGAAGGAGAGGGCTCCTTATATAAGAAATTGTGGAAGATATTGCATCTTCAAGATCAATGTCGGATTAATGTAAAAAGAGGAAAAAAATCTAATTTTTAGAAAGTATGGAAAGAAAAGGAAATCTCTTTATTTTATTTATTTTTATTTCACTTATTTCCTTTTTCATCACAAAAGATCTTTTGAGAGGATTTTATTTATTTTAAAAGAATAATATCTCTTGTAATAAAATAAAATAAGATTATATAATTTAAAGATGAATATTAATTAAATAAAATAAAATCATTTAATTAAAAATAGATTTTAATTAAATAACATTATTTCATTTAAGGAATATTAATTTCAATTAAATAACATTATTTTATTTATTTAAAAGGGATTTATTTCTTTTAATTAAATAAAATTATTGATGACATGATTAAACCTTAGGAGATTATTGAAATGATTGAAATAGTTATGATTTGATCAAGGAAATTGATTTGAATATATGAAAATTATTGATTCAAGAATTGATATTGACAAATTGAATAAATAGGGCCCAAAGTCTAGGCGACCATTTTAGGGTGCATACAATTATTGCTTTGAAAACCTAAGTTGCCAATTTGGATTCAGGGACAAATTTAGGTTCGAGAATCCGGTTCGTGGATTCAAGAATTTTTTTTCCCATTTTGGATTCGTAAGGATTCATGTGCGTGTGTGTATATATATATATATATATATATATATATATATATATATATATATATATATATATATATATATATATATATATATATATATATATATATATATATATATATATATATATATATATGCATTATATATCAAAAAATATAAGAGAAATATACATAATTCTAAAACTAAATCATTTCATACTATGAATCTATGATGCTTGTGTTAATATATGATTTAGAACAAGAGAGAGAGGGGTGAATCAATTGTTCTCAGGTCCTGATGTATAAACAAACTTTCAAAACTCTTCAACAAATCAGATCTAGCAACCAACAACTACTTGGTCATTACTGAATACATAATAGAAACATATAACAATGCAGTCCACTATCCAATAGTGTTTAACTTGCAAAACATAGAAATGTTCAAACCAAAACATTCACACAAGCATTAACACTAGGATTTATAGTGGAAACCCAATTTGGGAAAAACCACTTTGTAATATGTTACTGATATTTTCACTCTTTTGAAGTGAGCTTTGTGAAAAGTCAACCCTGTCAAAGGTTACAAACACACTGTCAGGTGTGACCCAGTTAAAGGATTTCAACCACTTTGTTAAAAGTGCACCTTGTTATAGGACTTACATACATTCCATTAGAATGAAACCTTTTTCAAAGGATTTATACAAATGATTGTTAGGTCACCCTTGATTAAATGATTTAAAATTGATACAATGGTTAGAAAGTAATAATAGTGTTTGATTTGAAAACATACAACTCACTTTGCAAATATCATATCCAATTCCATACACATGTTGGCTTACTGACTGTGATCCTTTTCCATCTCCATCACTGATCTTCTTGGAAATCCCTTCAAGCAATCACAAATCCTTCTCCTTTAGCCTTTTCTTCTTAGACAGTCAATAACATCAACAATAAATCTAGCATCATCTCTCTTCTCAACCTCATGCTTAGGTTTCCTTAATACTTCCTCAATTAGGTCGATCCAACTTTTTCTACTTAATCTCCTCCGTAGATCTTAGAGTTAGGTCAGATTCATCGAATCCTTCCAACTTTATGTTCTTCATCCATCCTTCTCGAAACATCTCAAATCTCTTTATGGAATTACAATAAAATGGTTTACAGTGCATTAAATGGTTCCATACAATCAATAAATAAAGTCAACATGATTTACATAATCCAAGAATTCAACTATGTCGGCTAGGAAGCTAAATTCTTCCTCAAATGTAAATTACTGACACTTGGTCAATACCATGTTCAACTCCTCGATCTTGACTGGATAGCCCAGTCACCACTGAAACTATTTCCTTGACTAATATTGTCTTCCTCACTAATTAACTGATGTTTGGTCAACACTGAATTTACTCAGCATATACTAGCTCAATCAACACTAACATCACTCGTCTTAAACTAGATTGCTTCACTTTTGCTCGGTTAAGCCTACTTGTTTAGTCTTCCTTCTTACTTAGATAAGCAATACATTATCTTATCATTGTGCCACATAATCAAGTACCCATTGAAGTATCAAGATAACCTAACCTTTCCTTAGGTGATATTGTTATCAACCTTGCTCTAATCCTTCTCAACAATCAAATAGATATAGTACTTTCTTAGATAGCAATAGTCTTACTAGTTAAGGTTTGACATCAATGACAATACAACAATTACTTCAATTACAATTTCCAACAATCTCCCTCTTTGGCATTGATGGAAACACCAAATGAATAACACATGAATCAACAACCAACCCAAAACTTATATGTGCATCATAAATATTTATAATATCCTTAGCTTCATTCTGATTCAGAATCAATTAGCCTTGCTTACATGACTATCCACACAGTAACATCCACTTGATCTTTTCTTTGTTTTGTTCCTCTGAACCTGTCCCTCTTACTTGATCTTTCATGAAATCTCACCATGTGTTTTCATCTTAATTATCTCCCTCTTTGACAATAATGCCAAAGAAACAACTAAAACATACATCCTTCAGATGTAGATATCATCTTGTTAGTTCAATAATAATATTTCTCCCTCTGTCATCTATGCTTATGACTGATTATCAATTTTATTGTACTTTTCACAACTCTAGGATGCTCCTAAAGTGTGACCTTTCTCTACATCAATTTGTCAGATACTCTTTGCAATACATTTGATGTAGTGCTCCTAGCTTGACTAGGCAGCCTCAGTTAGGGAAAGAAACCCTAATTGTCCTCTCACATATTCATGAGCTTCTTTAGGTAAAGCTTTAGTGAATATGTCTGCTAGTTGTTCCTTTGTATTCACATATTCCATTCTAACCTCTTTATCTTGTACCAATTCCCTCAAGTAATGATACTTGATGGTGATGTGTTTGGTCTTTGTGTGCATCACTAGATTCTTATATATGTTGATAGCACTTGTGTTGTCATAGTAGATGACAACTAGTTCAGTGATCTCTTCTTTCATGCCTACCAACAATTGCTTTATCCATACCAAGTTTGAACAGTTCACTACTATAGCCACATACTCAACTTCTACTGTAGATTGGGAAATACAATTTTGTTTCTTGCTTGTCCAAGAAACTAATCTTTGTCTAGGAAAGAAAGCTCCACCACTAATACTATTTCTATCATCCACACACTAGTACATTTTGCACCATTTTTCGATGTACTATTGGTCAAAGTTGCTACCCAACTCAGTCGAATGGTTGACCAACTGGTTCTTCACTATTATTTGGGTTGAAATATCGACCCTTTACTAAAACTGTCGAATGATTGACTCCACTATTGGTAAAAAATGAGGGCAATCTAGGTTGAAAATAACATTGGCAAGTGTTTGTGTATTGGTCGATCTTTCGACCAATATAAATTAATATTGGTCAAAAGCTTTGGTCGCTCTGACCAGGATGCCAAACTCGTGATGGTCATATTTCGACCACATTTGGTCAAAATATTTAGTGGCTTCAACTAGGATGCCAAACCCGGGACACCACATTTTGACACAGAATGGTCTATTTTAGGCTAGATTTTTGACGCACGTGGGGCAAAATTTTGACGCAACGTGGAGTGTTTAAAAAAAAATTGAAGAGAAATATCCAAACTAATCACCAATGGCATCCTGATCGGTGATTAGTCTAGATATTTATCTTCAGGTGTCCACACTCATTCTGTGGCTTGTTGCCAGCAAGTCCCTACTCATTCTATTTTCCAGACTGCTTTGGGCTCTAGTAATCCATTTGTTCTACTTTACGTGAAACTGTGGGTTTTTTCATTTTGTTTGAACTATTTGAGAGATAGGCTCTGACTGGTGATTTGTGAATTGGTAGAGCTTCCTCTTAGATGCCCACCACTCTTCAAATCTATTGGTGTGAAGTTCCCAAAGGGTATTTTTCTCTATGGGCCTCTTGGTTCTGGGAAAAATTTAATTGCTAGGGCAGTAGCAAATGAAACCGGTGCCTTCTTTTTCTATATCAATAGATCTAAGATCATGTCAAAGTTGGATGGAGAAAGTGAAAGCAATCTCTAGAAGGCTTTTGAGGAGGTTGAGAAGAATGCCCCATCCATTATATTTATTGATGAGATATTACAGAGATTTGTCAGTGGGCTTGCAAGTATTCTATTAGAGAAAATATTGAGAACGTGAGTTTCAATTGTGGTGGCTTTTGCAAACTAGATTTGGTTATGAATTTCTTAATGGTTTTTTTTGAATTGATTTGTTATAATTTTACATTTTTTGATTCAATTTTCCTCAACTTGTATCTTATTATTTCAATTTTTTATGTTCTCTTTCCTCTGCACTTTTACAGGATAATATTGAATGTGAAAGAAAAAGAAGTGAGAAGCCGGAGGCAATGGATGAGGATGATAGTGATGAGGTAGCTGAAATAAAGGCTGCTCATTTTGAGGAGTCAATGAAATATGCCCAAAGAAGTGTCAGTGATGCTAATATTCAGAAGTATCAAGCCTTTGCCCAAACTCTATCGCATGTTGATATACAAAGATTTCCCAGCCCGTGCCAAAAAACTCAATTCTAGTGCTTGTACTGAGACCTTAACTTATTGAACTTCTCTTTGTTTCAAGAATAGTTTAATATTATCTACTTAATAGGGCCATCCACATGAAGGTGGAAGCTCATCTGGCCCCTCCTAGGAGCATCTTATGATCCTTTACGACATTTTAAGACCTATAAGATGTATTCTTAGGGATCGTAAATGGTCATAAAGGGCCATAAGGGGCCCTGGGACACAATAGTTGAGAAACATAATTGTAGGCATCATGGTCACATTTTTTTGGAGACAATGTAATTGAGTGGTATACCCAGACAATGGAGAGCAACTTCTGCACCTCCGATTCCAAGTTTTTCTCCATCCTGAAATGTCAACTTGGAATCGGAGGTGTAGAAGTTGCACTCCGTCTAGGTATACAACTCAATTATGTTGTCTCCAAAAAAATGTGACCATGATGCCTACAATTATGTTTGTCAGCTATTGTGAAATCCTCGTCACCCTTAGCTGCCATCTTAAGCCCTTCTTCCCTCTCCAATTCTTCAAGCCTCTGCAAGATATCTTGATCAATAAAGTCTGCAACATTGTGTCCATCCATGATCTCAGGAATATCATCTTCTTTCCACTCTTCATTTGCCAAAATATACCGCTTCTTCAAGCTTTTAGAGTAGTCTCTAGTGGTTGCAAATCAATCTTATTACAAACTGCAATAAGATGCTTAGTAAGTCTAATTTAATTTGTCTGTGGATTGAGACCTTAAATTATTGAGGTTCTCTTTATTTTCAGAATAGTTTAATTAACATTCTCTACTTAACAGGGCCAACCATGTGAAGGTGGAAGCTCATCTAGCCCCTCCTAGGAGCCTCTTATGACCCTTTACGATATTTTAAGACCTCTAAGATGTATTCTTAAAGGTCATAAATGGTTGTAAAAGGTCATAAGGGGTCCTGTGACACAACAACTGAGAAATATAATTGTAGGCATCATGGTCACTTTTTTTTGGAGACAACGTAATTGAGTGGTATACCTAGACGATGAAGAGAAACTTCTTCTCCTTCGATTCCAAGTTGACATTGCAAGATCCCAAGACCATAGATAAGGAATAAATTTAGAGAGTAGAGGAGGGCCATAATGACAAAAATAATATAGGGAAAACCTCAAGTTAAATGAGGCAACTGCAAACATTTTAATAGAATTTTATTATTAAATAATGAAATTTGCATAGAGGGGGCTTAGAACACTATAATATGCAAATTTTATTATTTAATAATAAAAATGTATTAAAATGTTTGTAGTTGCCTCATTTAACTTGAGGTTTGTCCTGTATTATTTTGGTCGTTATGGCCCTCCTCCACTCTCTAAATTTATTCCTTATCTATGGTCTTTGGATCCTGCAGTGTCAACTTGGAATCAGAGGAGCGGAAGTTGCTCTCCATCATCTAGGTATACAACTCAATTACGTTGTCTCCAAAAAATTATGACCATGATGCCTACAATTATATTTGTCAGCTATTGTGAAATCTTTTGCAGTCTGGCCTTTGTTGCCTTTGATGTGTCCTGCAACCTATGAAAAGTTTGAAATATGTTACATGATATAGATATAAAGATCACTAATTAGTGCATTATTACATTCTACTTGTAGTTAATACTATTGCATACCTTCTTCTCTCATTTGCTAGTGTAATTCCTCTTTGAGTATCCCCTTTCTCCTTTGCATCCAAAATGAATTCATTCCAATCCCTCACTGGAATAAAGGGAGTATGCTCGTACTTTGGGTTTTGGATGAGACTCCTTCTATATGAGTCCCTCACAGTCTTAAGATGTTTAACAGATTTTTCTAAAAAAATTTAAAATTTTCTTTTGCTAATAATTTATGTATTGAATCTTTTTAGTCTTTTCTTCAACATATTTATTAGATTAGGGATTTCTGGGGTATCCTCATCTATATCTATAGCTATTGCCTCTGTTGTTGCAAGTATTTTTTGTGTGTGTGAAAATTGTACCTGATCTATAGACACAACACTTCAGTAAAACATTAGAGGTTAGCTATAATCAAAATCATGAAAAATTAAAATCTAATTTAACCAAGCGATTTACTGCCTTCTAGTAGGTGCGAGATTAATGTTCTCAGATTATTATCGAGATCAGTGACCTAGACGACACCTAAATGAAAGATTTGAATGCAATTGATCTAGATATGAATTGAATGCAATTAAGCTATATTTTTGAATTCTCTATGCAATAAGAATGATAAAAACTGATATGAATCTATGCTAATATGAAAATTGATATGCTAAAATGATCTAACAATTATATGAAAAAGAATCTAAATGAATGTAAAAAAAAAACAAATTGATCTCACAATAGCTTTGATTCGCAATAAGCTTTGATTCTCCAAATTCCAATTCTTCAAAATAGTTGTGCAATTCATAGATGACTTTGGCAAAGTAAGCTTGCAAAATTATGAGATGTTGTGGATGCAAATTTGAGAGATGAATTATGAAGAGTTGAGCCTTGTTTTTATAAAAATCTAGGGCTTTGGAGGTGCATGGGAAAAAAAACCATAAATCACTCAAATAACTCAGGTTGATTTTTGAGTTATTTTTAAATAAAAGATAATTAACTCACAAAAACATGCAAAAGCTAAGTTTTAACTCAAAATAGAGTTTAGCTTTAATTGATAATTGATAGTTGTCTGCTTTTATGATTGTGCATGTTTTATTTATGAATTAATTTAATAATAAAGTGATTTATTTCCAACTTAACTGCTTTTAAAAATAAAACAATTGATTTATGGGTTAATCAATTATTTAATCAAACTTTTATTAAAAACTATATTATTAAATAATGACAACTTGCTTTAATTAATTAAATAAAAATTTAATCAATTATTCATATGATATTAGATTTATTGTCAAAATTAAATAATACAATTAATAATAGATAGAATTAAATTTAATTACACAATTAAGTGGCAAATATTAAATCTAATTAATTAAATATGAAAATATTCAATTAATCAAACTTAGGGTAAATATGATTTATTGCCAAATAATTATAAAATTAAAGATAATTATGATGATTAGGAATATTACTAGGAATATTCTCCGATGCAGAATTTAAGATAATCAATTATGATTCGATGATGTTTAGATGTGCCTTAGATTAGGACTTTGATGTCAATTTCATTCAAATTGAAGATGTAGGAGATTAATGAACTTATAGCCCATTTTTGGGGTATTACATTTTGCCTCTTTTTGAATTACTATGCGAAGCGCAGGGGTTCAAAGATAGTCTGTGTTTGATAAAGATATGAAACTGATTGATATTGATAATTGATATGAGACAGAAGCTGATTGATATTGATTTGATATGAAGATAATAGGTCATGAATGACCAAAGATAATGTTCACTATAACAGCAAATGAACCTATGATTGCAAAAAAGTGTCAAAATGCCTGATTCCAAACCTTATGATTGCGAAGAAGTAAGTGACCGGTTCTAGACTCGATTGTCTTAGCAGAACTAGCAGGTATCACATCTGAATCCTTCAGTTGCCGAAGAACCAAGGAAAGAACACTATGATCCGATGGTTGCAAAAACTGATACAATTTACAAGATTAGGAGAATACCAGATTGATATGGATCTTGATGAATCTGATATGCCCCAAGTGATGATAGATTTGCCCCGAGCGATGAGGTCTTTAGATGAATCAGTAACTAGACGTGGTTGTTGTCTTGATTACTGAGGAAAGATATTGATTTCCATAAAGATATGATTTCAAATTTGATTACAGACTTTGAATGATATGCAATACCATGCCCCCTTTGGGATTAAAATTGAAATCTGACAAGAAAAGTCAGCGTTGAGAGTTCAAAAGCATGTTAATTGATTGGAAAAGTGGTTAAACACGTCCAGGAACGTATTATGCATCGTTTGGAGGTCCAGACGACCAAGTTTGACTAGGTAAAACTATGAGTTGACCATAGTTGACCAAGTTGAAATTTTCATAGTTTGATGTAAGATAATCAATTAAGTTGAATACTAGATTTCTGTGATGATTGAAGGTCAAATGTACAAGTAGTAGACAATATGAATGATCTCAGATTTTGATTTTGATCCCGAAAAAGGATTCTACTTGCTATTTTGTTGGAGGAACCTTCGTGTGGGATTCAGCTCTTGTTAGATTTGAAGATGCGATTTGAAGAATCGTTTAAGCATTGAAGTTCATTTAGCCATTGTGAGATCATGCACCATGCAAAATGCAAAGAGACATGCAAAATGAAATGCAACCTAAGACCTAGGACCTAGTCACTGATCATATGTTGATTTGTTATCATCATTGAACTTTTAGGTAATCGGATAAATCAATACAATGCCCACTAGCTAAAAAAAAACCATAGACTATGAATATTGATTTGTATGCGCAAGAATCAATACAACACCCACTGGTCAAGAACCATGGATATATGAATATTGATTTTATTTTCAGAATGTCGGAGTAGATATAAGCACCAAGGCACAAATGCCAGGATGACCTAAATATCTTGTCCATTTTGATATAGCAATTTGTATAAGCATCAAAACATAAACATCATGATGACCTGAATACACCTTGCATGATAAACACATCAAACAGTCAAGAGATCATTCCAAATCCAGTGTGAATTACCCGTAGTGACCCTTTATCGTTCACATCCTTAAGTAAGATTGTGTTTCACAGTAGGAGAAAGAATTCACTCAAAAAGACAATAGTTAGATCAAACTTCCTTGAATTTTCTGGGTATCAATGGTTGAGGTACGCATGGCCATCCAATTCGAGATAGAGGCTCTTATAGTCGGACACCATTTCAATCCAGAATTTCCAAAGATGTTAGATTTTCACATACAAGCAGAAGACAAAGAAAAGATTATGCCCCTAGTCATCACTCTCTAAATCCTATAAAGGACATCATCGAAGAGCTCGAAGGGACACAATATGCAAAAATCTCAATGCGAATCAGTAAGCATACAAGGAGATAAAAGCATGTAAAAAGCATAGATTGTTTTCAGTTGAGTTTTGATGTTTGATTGCATTGTTGTAGATGCAAAATCCTTTCTGGAGACAAGACTGACTGACTGACTCACATGAAGCTTCAAAGGACTCTGACTAAATATGATCCGTCTAAGATACATGGGAGACCATAGGATATAACATTGATTGCCCCCAAGTTTGAACATTGATAAGATACAGATGCTTGAGTTGATTGGTGTATAGACCGACTTATTGAAAACTAGAAATGCAAAAACAAACCGAGAGATATGTACAAACTAAAGCAAAACTGAAAGCTGGGAAAGACCAAGATTGCATTGATAGATGGAGCATTTTGAAACAAGTGGTGCTCATTTGCTGGGTTTTCACCATCTTGGTAGAGATTCTATTTTTGCTACCAAGGCGCCTGTTTCCAAGTTTTCACCAAGGCACTTTTTTTTTTTTTGTTAAATTTTTTATTTTTCAATTTTTTTTCAATTTTTTTAAATTTTTTTTGTACTTGTGATATTTTTTGATTTTTTTTGTACTTTTGATATTTTTTGATTTTTTTTGTGAATCATCAAGGTGCCTATTGCTAGGTTTTTACCAAGATGTTCATTTTTTCAGGACTTTTTCTAATTTTTCTAATTTTTTAGGATATTTTACTATAGACTGAATGCTTTAGGCGTAGAATTTTTTTAGATGGAGAACATTGATTAGTTCTCAGAGCTGTTCTCCTTTAGTCATTGAGAGTTGATAGGCACCAGAGCTAAAAGTAGCAGTGATTACAAAGGGACCCAGCCAGTTGGGTTCGAACTTCCCCTTGAATTCTCGATGGGATTGATTTTTAAGATTTTCTCTCAAGATTAGATCACCAACCTGTAATTCTCCGTGTCTGACTTTCTTGTTGTAGCCTCTAGACATTCTCTTCTAATATACTCTGAGATGATCATACGCTACTTGTCTGTGCACATCTAGTAGTTCAAGTTCTTGCAACCTAGACACTCTGTAGTCATCATCAGTTACTAGACCATGCATTCTGATTCTGAGTGATGGGATTTCAACCTCAATAGGCAGTACTGCTTCAAACCCATAAACTAAAGCGAAAGGTGTAGCCCTAGTAGGTGTTCTAATACTTGTTCTGACACTGGTTTTGATACTGGTTCTGATACTTGTTCCGATACTAGTTCTAATACTTGGTATACTTGATAGCATCTTTTTCCATTGCAAACTCCCAAGCAAGATCATATCGTGCAGTCCCAATGTCTAGCAAGGTGGAGAACAAGAAGGATTGACAAGCTAGTGGAAGAGATGGAAGACAAGAGAATAAAGGATAATGAAGAGAAGAAATTCTCAAGGGCAAACTCCTCAAGAATACTCAAGCTAGGGAAAAATAGGTCATGTAAAGTGCATTTGGACAAGCAATGAAAGGCCAGCATAGGATAAGTCACAAGATAGTAATGCAAAAGAAGGAAAGGATGTAGTCCAAAGGAGTAGACATATCAAGAAGCCTCATAGCATCATGTTTTACTCTTTTTTTTTATTTTATTGGATCAAGACCAAAGGGGAAATGATAGTGAAAGACTAGAATGAATGGAGGAAAATAAATATGAAGGCTAAATAGGAAGGGAATGAAAGCAAGATCAGCGTAAAGTAGCTCACAAGATAGCCAAATGTTCGTGTATAGATCAACATTGTCAAGATCAAAGAAAGAAGATGAAATGGATGAAATATGTAGAAGAACTACGCATGATGCTTGATTGCCAAGTTTTCATCATGGTACTTATCCAAGGCACCACAAGGAAGTGGTTTTCACCATAGAATGAATTTATTTATCTTTACTTTTGCTACCAAGGTGCCCATTTCCAAGTTTTCACCGAGGCAAATTTTCAATTCTTATTTTTTTCTTTTATTTTGGAAGAAGGCAAACTTTTTAGATAATGCTCCTTGAAAAAATAAACCATGATATGCCAAGGATTCAAAATGATACGCTCAAAGATGCTAATAGGGAAAAGGAGATGGAAGAGAAAAATAGAGGATAAAGTTTTATGTAAAGCGAGTGAGGTTGGAAGATAGGAGGAATAGGCAAATGAAGAAAAATGATAGAAGGTACAAGGATAATGCATGGAAGGATTGTGAAAGGGTAAATGGAAAGGAAGGAAAGCTCAACATCAACACATACCTTGAAGGGTGGTGAGAGGATGGAGGAATCATGAATGAAGGAATACATGAAGGAATATGGTGAATGGATAGCAGAGGTTGTGGTTTAGGTGCATGAAATGGAGGAATGCTTTTGAAAGAAGATGAAGTGGAAGTCTTTGGAAGCTTGAATGTCAACTTAACTTTTTGCTCAACACCAGACTCTTTCAAGAGAGACTTTGGAATCCATATAGCCATAAGCTTTTCATTTCTTTTTGGTAATTTGGAAAGAATATCTTTAATGATGGATTTTGGAACCCATACTTGTTTTGTAGTTTTTTTCTTAGATATCTCTTTTGACTTTATATTTCCATGTCTATTAGAGGAGACATGGTGATCTTTTTTTGATGGATTCTTGTATTGCTTTTTTTTCTTGTATTGAACATTCAAGTTACTTCCAAAAGACTTGGGACTTGTGGAAGAAGGAGGATATGACTAGTTTAGATGGGTGGGTGGATGAAAAGGATTCAAGGGTATGCATCTATGTTGATCTTGAGAAAAGATGGGAGATGGAGGGATGTAAGGGCCCAATATGGATGGTGAATTAGGAGAGTTAAGAGGGGAAAGTGAAGGGACATAAGGACCCAAGATGGAAGGTAGACATGAAGCTCTTAGTAGTGGTGAAAGAGGTCCAAGGATGGAAGTGGAAGATGCAAAAGGATAATCAATAAGTTCATCAGCATCTATATGACAACCAAGAATATCAGCATCTTTAGAGTGAGCATTAGAATTTTCAATAGAATCGTGGACATCTTGAATATGAGCACCTTCTTTGATAGGATTGTTCAAAGCTTGCAAAGACTTAGGAAGAGTAGAAAGTGGAAGCGAATATGGAGTGGTAGAACAAGAAGATGGAAGACTTTGATCTTGACAAGGATCTTTGGAAAGCATAAGCGTATAATTTTTCTCTTGATTTTCAATAGGCTCAACATTGGAAGTAACAACACCATTTTCAATAACCTTAATGGAAGTATCATCTTTGGAAATTGGAAGTGGGGTAAGGTTATTTTGATTGTCAATAAGCTCAATGGTGTAAGTAGTAGCTTGATCTTGCTTAAGAGAAGACTTAAGACATGGTGGAATGCATGAAAAAGAGTCTGTAGGATCAAAAGAACCATGAAGCGGATAAGAGATATCATGAAAGGAATTGGATGACATGGAGGGTTCTTGGTCTTGATGTTTCTTTATGTTCTTTTCTTCATCATTTTTAGAGTCCTCTTGACATGGAGCCACTTCTAAGGACAATGAAGCATGTTGGGATTGTATGGATGAATTTGGAAGAGATGGTGAAGGACTAGCTGAAGTAGGCATTGTAGCATATGAAGGCTTAGGCTCTTTAGGTTTATCATCATTGAAAGTATTTGCAGCCAGGTGAAGGTTAGCTTGAGTTTCTTTAAGAGGTAGCCTTAGAGGATAACTATAGGGAACCGCATGAAAAGTATCAGGGCTTGTGTCGGATGAAGGTTCTGTGAAAGATTTGAAAGACTCAGAAGCTTTAGAAAATGTACGGGTATTGGAGGAAGTAGGGGATGGAAGGGAACCATCACAAGAAAAAGGTCCAACATTAACATGATCTTTCTTGAGAAGATAATCTTTATTTTTAGCTTGAGAGTTCTTAGAGGAGAGATCCTTATAGTATTGACATTTCAAATCAGCACGGTACAGTTTATAGTCCTCAGGAGTAGTAGATGGATCATAATCAAGGTATTGTTCACAAAAAACATCAAAGTCTTTTTCAAAATCAGAATCATATGGATCACCATCACGATCTATCCAATGTGATGGCCCATTTGTAGTAAGCAGGAATGAATGATGAGGAGGACTCTTAGGAACAGAGGTGTCATAGGTATCATTACATTGTCTGTCATCATAGTCATCATAGTCTCCAAAGTTGGATGTGTCACTCTCCATGGAAGAGGTATCATAAGGATTGTCACGTTGCTCACATTTTTTTCGGAGGCATGGTGACATGGACAAGTCTTTATCACATGGAAAAGGGCATAGAGCTTCCATGGAGAACTCTTTAGGTTCCTTTTCTTTCTCAAGTATGTTAAGTTCAATTTGCATAGCTTGTAGCTGCTTCATCATAGCGGTGATTAGAGCTTCTTCCTCTTGTGTACTGATTCTTTGAGACATGTGTATTGATTCTCAATGGCTACTGCTCTATTCTTGACACAGTGATTTGTATGACAGATTCTGGAACTAGGCTAAAAAAGCTAGGTATCTGGCAATTCTGACAACTTTCTGACAACTTTCAAAAATTTTCCCAAACGACACTTTGTAGACTCATATGATAGATGGTCAATAATGAAATGACACTTTGAGAAAACTCATATGACTTTTGGGTAGCAATGAAATGATAGTTGAAAATATCATACGACAGTTACAAGATTTTGACTTTGAAGATTTGCTAGCATGGAAACTCATACGACACTGGGTACTCAATCATACGACAGATGGGTTGTAATGAAATGACACTTGGAAAAACTCGTATGACTTTTGACTTCTTGAAATGATTTTTGACTCAAGAAAAAGATTTTACTTTAGATTTTACAAATTTTGAGTTTTCAGTTTTGAATTGTTTGCAAATTTCAATGTCCAGATTTGAGGATTGTAACAAGTTTGTTCATTTTCAGTGACCAGATAGATAAACAAGCACGTGATTTCAAGCATGTCTAAAAATAATGAACAAGGGCAAAAGCAACCTTGTGCATGAATAATCAAGTGACTTATTCATTCTAATCCTCAGAAGTGCTAATTGTGTATGTCCCAAAAATGTTTTGCAATAACGCACATATACCCTATAAAATAAAAATTTGGCCTCGCTAGGGTTTTTAGTAATGGTTTGACTCTGCAACTTTTATGATCCAAAGGGGTGAACTCCAATCCTGACACACCATGGTTTTGACACAGTCTGAGAACTTCATCTTCAGGAGCTGCTAGGGAGATCTAACAACCCAACAATGAACCATACCCGTAGAGATTTCTTTCACAATGATATTTATATAGCGGCTGTCACTACCACAGTGAAAATGGCTATGACCGCTTGAGGTTCTGTCAACGCAGTTTTCCCTGTGAAGGGATTGTCCGCTACGGTTAACCCTCTCTAAAGATGACTCACAATAGTATACCACAAGGGGACTTGGCTCCAGATCCAAGGTTTTTGACACCTTTTCACTTTTAACCCAAATAAGGCAAGTAGATTAATCCGACACGCTAAGATAAAGTTTTGCTTCACCAAGGTCTATGATACCAACTTCACATGATCTATCAACCTCTCCTGGGAGAGAATGTATCAATCAATAAGAGAAGGCACACTAACCAATTTTGATTCACCAAAGCTCGTGATGTCAACCCCACGTGATCTATCAACCTCTCCTGGGAGAGAATGTATCGATCAATAAGAGAAGATGCACTAACCAAGTTGAATGTGAAATGCACTAAGTATCCTCCCTACCTACAAGGATTCTGTCATCAAGAAAGATTTCTCTAAGAATCCAATCTTTCAAGAATCATGAATAGTGTTCATAGGGCCTAATTACTATGTGAGCACAGATATATTCCCGAAAGCAAATCTACCAAAAGTACCCAAAAAGTAGAAAGAGGAACACTTAACGCTTAAAGCGAATATGAGATGAGTCCACAAGGTGGAACACTTAACACCTCACATAAGCTGAAAATGAGTCCCCAACTTAGAAAACAAGTGAGTTCCTAAAAGCACAAAAGGGTTGCCAAGTGGAACACTTAACGCTTCTGTCCTGTTAACCCCTCCCCTTTATGGTGCTGAGATTACAACCACGGGGTGGAAATGAGGGGCCGGTGGATTAGTGAGTCCAATCAAGATCAATCACAAGTATCTAAGACTACTTAATGAATCCTTAAGGGGTCACAACCTAGTATCAATTATGCAAGTGTGTAAAACAAAAGCATGAAAAGATGCACACAAGCCAGACACATGAGAGATTTATTTTAAGTCTCAAATAGAAATGTCATTAGATGAAGGAGAATACCTAGGATCCTTGCAATGTGCTTAGTAGATTTTACCTGATTTTTAGTAATTTTTGTTGAGCTTTACTATGCAAGCAAGCTACGAACTCTCCAACAAGCAAACAAGCAAACAAGATATGCAAAATATATTCAACTTATGAAAACCATAGGGTTAGCTCTAAAAATTAGTTATTATTAGCAATAATAACCATAAATTAACCCAAATTACAACTCATATCATTCATTGAACCATGTAAAAAAAATAAGTGCATACCCATCACAAAATTTTATTTTTTTTGCTGCATTTGACCTAGTCAACAAGATCTAAGTTTTTTGATATGATTTTGGTCACAAAAATAGAAATTTATAATAAAGACCCCTGATAAAAAATAGAGAGCTTTCCAAAAATGCAAAAATTTTTAAAAAATCTCTTCATTTGTGCCCTAAAGACCCGTTTTATCAAAATAGACCAATTTTTGTAAATTGACTATTTGAGCTATTATATTGCATCCAAATTTAAAATACAAAGAATAGACCCCCTGTAGAATTTAAAGAGATTTTCAAAAATATAAATTTTTTTTAAAAATATGCTGATTTGCGTCAGATATTAATTATTTTTGGAATTTCAAGAAAAAATTATTAAAAATTCAAAACATCTTAGAAAACTCTAGATTTTTTACTGTAGCTTCCTTGATATGTCACCAACCTACAAAAAAATTTTCAAACCAAAAATATAAGCTTTTTGAGAGATAAAATTAAATCTTTGAAACTTTAGGGTTTTAGCTCCCAAAAAAAAATCAAAACCAGCATGCAAAGGTGGGTTGCCCCACGGTGGGCACCAGAAATGTGTGTGTGAAAAAAGTACCTGATCTATAGACACAACACTTTAGCAAAACATTAGAGGTTAGCTATAATCAAAATCATGCAAAATTGAAATCTAATTTAACCAAGTGATTTACTGCCTTCTAGTAGGTGCGAGATTAATGTTCTCAGATTGTTATCAAGATCAGTGACCTAGACGACACCTAAATGAATGATTTGAATGCAATTGATCTAGATATGAATTGAATGCAATTAATTTATATTTTTGAATTTTCTATGCAATAAGAATGATAACAACTGATATGAATCTATGCTAATATGGAAATTGATATGCTAAAATGATCTAACAATGATATGAAAAAGAATCTAAATGAATGTAAAAAAAAAACAAATTGATCTCACAATAGCTTTGATTCGGAATAAGCTTTGATTCTCCAAATTCCAATTCTTCAAAATAGTTGTGCAATTCGTAGATGACTTTGGCAAAGTAAGCTTGCAAAATTATGAGATGTTGTGGATGCAAATTTGAGAGATGAATTATGAAGAGTTGAGCCTTTTTTTTATAGAAATCCAGGGCTTTGGAGGTGCATGGGAAAAAAAGCCATAAATCACTCAAATAACTCAGGTTGATTTTTGAGTTATTTTTAAATAAAGGATAATTAACTCACAAAAATATGCAAAAGCTAAGTTTTAACTCAAAATAGAGTTTAGCTTTAATTGATAATTGATAGTTGTCTGCTTTTATGATTGTGCATGTTTTATTTATGAATTAATTTAATAATAAAGTGATTTATTTCCAACTTAACTGCTTTTAAAAATAAAACAATTGATTTATGGGTTAATCAATTATTTAATCAAACTTTTATTAAAAACTATATTATTAAATAATGACAACTTGCTTTAATTAATTAAATAAGAATTTAATCAATTATTCATATGATATTAGATTTATTGTCAAAATTAAATAATACAATTAATAATAGATAGAATTAAATTTAATTACATAATTAAGTGGCAAATATTAAATCTAATTAATTAAATATGAAAATATTCAATTAATCAAACTTAGGGTAAATGTGATTTATTGCCAAATAATTATAAAATTAAAGATAATTATGATGATTAAGAATATTACTAGGAATATTCCCCGATACAGAATTTAAGATAATCAATTATGATTCGATGATGTTTAGATGTGCCTTAGATTAGGACTTTGATGTCAATTTCGTTCAAATTGAAGATGTAGGAGATTAATGAACTTATAGCCCATTTTGGGGGTATTACACTTTTCCCCTATCCTAAACATCAAATTGTGATAGGAATATCATAATAACTATCATAATAACTCCAAAACCCTAAATAAAATAACATAATAATATAACATTTTTCAACTATCTAATTTGTACAATTTCAATAAGGTTTACTATTATTGACGAATGGGTGGGAGAAGTATCCCCGCGACCTCTATCATGTGGGGGATCCATGTCACCTGCTCTTGTATTTCAAACTTCAGTGAGACTTCATACCATGCAGTGTTCATAGATTATGTTCAATGTGTTATTTACGCTTGTATTGGTGGGAAAACTCCTGAAAATGCGCAAAAGAGATTGCATTCAACCATGTTGTTTACATGACACATGTAGTTTACCTCCAGCCTAAATCAGCATTGCATACAAATTTGTGGACAGTGCATGGTACGAAGCCTCACTGAATCTTAAAAATGATTCATGATCTCACTAATATCATCTTCTTTCCACTCTTCTTGCCTCTCTTTTCCCATCTTGCACCTTGGGCATTGCAACATGAATCCTATTTTCCACAACTACTGTTGGATCCTTAGGTGTAGTTGAAATTACCAAATGGCCTTCAAAGGTCAAGGAACAAATGGAATAACCAAGAAAACACTATACATTAAATCATGTGATTGATAGCAGATTGGGGCTCACTTGAGCCATAAACATGAAGAATTATTCTAAAAAAAGATGTAAACCATATATCTGCGCACTTGAGGCAAAGAGAACTTACGTCATATCCATATTAAAATATTAGTTACAATATAAAAATACTAAACTAACTAATTCCTAAGTTCATCTCTGCATATGGTCGCAATAAAGATATGCAATTACAATATAGAGAAGGCATCGTAAAAATATAATTTTGGAATTTTCCCTAGCCTGACACTTTTTGCACTCAAATCCTTCATCGCAGATAAGTGGATATGGACGGATAGAAGAAGATGAGTTTTCATCGACCCAACTAAAGTATTCGCAGCCATTATTTCCTTGTGATGCCCAATCTACATTAGTTCTTATAATATAATGAATAGTATTTGTTGGAAATAATTGTCTGAAGGAAATTACTACTCAATTATGTATTGTCTTTGATGTCACACTATGTCATAGTCCGCAGCAATCAGTTTCTACCGAGCTCTGTCGGTCTGCCAGACAGGAATATTAGTGTTTACCGAGTTCACTCAGTCATCGAAGAAAAGATAGCGTTTACCGAGTTCACTCGATCATCGAAGAAAAGATAGCGTTTACCGAGTTCACTCGGTCATCGAAGAAAAGATAGCGTTTACCGAGTTCACTCGGTCATCGAAGAAAAGTTAGTGTTTACCGAGTTCAGTTGGTTATCAAAAGGTAAAGGATTGTCGGTGTTTACTGAGTTCCCTCGGTCACCGAAAAATTATAGAAAGTTATGGTCACCGAGCACTGTCGGCCCTTGAAGGACTTTTGCAAATAGAGTTTGCTTAATTTAGCCGACTGTTGTACTGTTATAATGTCGATTTGACAAATCCAACATCATATAAATAAAAGGTCAAATGTGAAAAATAAATATACAGCAGAAAATCTACAGAAGAAAAGAAGGAAAGGTATATGCGAATTTGTGAAGGATGTTCAGATATCCTTGAGGAGCAGTAGAGATTTATTCGATCAGAAAGGATCAGAATTATGCAGAACAGAGATCTGTAATCAGCAAGATAGTTGCATTATTATACAGGTCACTTTTTCATTGTTACCTTCTTATCATTGTAACAGTGAATTCTAAATCTCTTAACCGAGTTGGCTTAACAACCATATTGTAAATCCTCTAACAAGGTGACAATTCCATTGAATTGTTTTCAAGACCTCTTACCAGGCCACTCCTTGCAGGGTGTTTTAAATCCTCTAACAAGGTCACACCTAACAGTGTGTTTTGTAACCTTTTACCGGGTTGGCTTCTAACCGGGCATCACTTCAGAAAAGTGAAAATCAGTATCTAGATACATTGGTGGTTTTTTCCCATATTGGGTTTCCACGTTAAATATTGTGTCTCTTGTGTTCTTAATTGCTTTCTCAATCATATACATGTGCTGATGAATATCTAAAGATAATATTGCTAATACTTTCTGCATCTTCAAAGTTACTGCAATCTATTTACCGAGTGCTAAAACAGATAACATTATTAAGATATCCTAAGGGATCTGGAAAGAATTAATAGTGAAGTGTTTTTATGGTTGACTGATTCACCCCCCCCCCCTCTCAGTCACTTCATCCATATTCCATCAGTATTTACATTAGAAATATTTAATATATACACATTAGCAACCTTTTTTTCTATTTGGGCAGGACCAAAATTATTGTCAAGGGTTGCTTTGTGTCCGTGAAGTCTTCAACACACACTGCCCACCACCACATTAACAGTTTGGCACATTGACAAGAGCCATCAAGCCTATACCAATAATGCACCGCACCATCGTTACTACATTTATTATTTTTATATGATTATTTTTATATGGAATACAGCAAGGAGTACCATCATAAATATTAACCATTTACAATAATGAAAAGTATACCTAAATCAAATAGCTCATTTTTTTATCAACATGTGTAGTCTCTGTGTATATGAAAAATGAAAGAATTATCATGCTGAAATAAAATAGTGAACAAAATAGTATTTCACATAGAGTGAATGAAATATACGATCAAAAGAAGGTGATAAAATCCTGTCACGAAGTACAAACATAGGAACTCAAAAAGGGACAAAAGACAAGAAATAAGAAAAATTATTACAACTATAGAAAATCATTTATACTATAATAAAAAAAAGAAACACTCTTTGTCAACAATTTTCAAAATTATTAGGACTATAGAAAAATAATTAAGACTATACAAAATCAAATTTTAGAAATGGACGGTTATGATGTTTCGCCATTACAACAATTGAGCATTCATCATTTGGTATTGTGTATTCCATTTAAGTATGTCAACAATGTTCAAGAAATAAGAAAAATTATTACAACTATAGAAAAATCAAGTTCTAGAAATGGATGGTTCTGATATTGCTTTGCCATTACAACAATTGAGCATTCATAATTTGGTATTGCGTATTCCATTTAAGTATGTCAACAATGTTCAAGAAATAAGAAAAATCATTAGGACTATAGAAAAATCAAGTTCTAGAAATGGGTGGTTTTGATATTGCTTTGCCATTACAACAATTAAGCATTCATCATTTGGTAGTTCTTGGTGTATACCATTTAAGTTTCTTGTTGAATCCTCAAGTCGTGTTGGCCTATTTAAGGTGATAGTAGAGGGCTTTGCATCAACAGTCTATAGAATTAGACCTTTATTTTAAATGCATTTAACACAAAAAAAAATACAAAACTGAACCAATGGCATGTTTACAACAAAGAAATAGAATGATAATAATATGCTGAAAATTTGATTTTATTTAATACATGTCAAAGGACCAGTAGGAGAGAGAGAGAGAGAGAGAGAGAGAGAGAGAGAGAGAGGAATGATGAGGATATTGATGCTCCGCTTAGCCATTATCTTAGAAAAATGAGCAAGAAACCAAAAAAGAAATGATTGTAATTAAAAATTTTTGCTAATCATTTTTTTTTTGGTTTATTGCTCTTTTTTTTAAGGTAATGGCTAGTAAGCAGAGCATCAATCTCCTTTTCATTCCTCTCTCTCTCTCTCTCTCCTACAAAAAATGGACTTGTGATGATTTTCACAATAGTACATGTGTGGCAGGAATGCTCAAAGTACTGCTTAGGAAAATATGAATGTTCATCACCTGTTGCTGAAATAGATTTACATAAATCAATTAACTCAAAACACAAACCCTTTTTCGAA
Organism: Chamaecyparis obtusa; assembly: GCA_027943335.1. Lineage (NCBI taxonomy): Eukaryota > Viridiplantae > Streptophyta > Pinopsida > Cupressales > Cupressaceae > Chamaecyparis > Chamaecyparis obtusa. The sequence goes on from BSBK01006700.1 coordinate 194,570, forward strand.
TAATGTAATTTTAACTTTGGTTGTGTTAAAGGAACTATGTTGACTTTATTTTGTAGTTGTTTAACATGAGAGTTTTTAGATTAATAGGAGTTCACATTTTTATGAGAATGTATCATTCAATTGAGCATTAATGCCCATATATATCTAGTGAGATGAACATAACTCATGTACCTCATGCTAGTGTGCTTGGATTAGACTAGACATTATCCAACCGCCTGTGAGGGTTGTCACTAGTATTAATTGGTGTAAAAGGAGGACCACCTATGTGCTATAGCACTTTATATAAATGCTCACTATTTGGATAATGTCTAGTCTAATGAAAAATAGTGTATACAAGGTATCCAAGCACACTAGCATGAGGTACATGAGTTATGTGCATCTCACTAGTTATAGATGGGCAACTATGGCACACTAATATCTGTGAACTCCTATTAATCTACAAACTCTCATGTTAAAAAACTACAAAATAAAGTCAACATAGTTCTATTAACACAACCAAAGTTAAAATTAAATTATCTAAAACAAATGGTGCCTTAGAGGGATAGAGGAACACTTTGCTAAAGAAGTTTGACTATTTGTGAGGCCTCACCCCGAGCCTATCATAGCCATTCAGCTCTGCATTTGAGAAAGACATATTTAATGATTATATTTTGACTCTCTATGGATTTAATGATACTATATGTTATGGTTTTATCACCTTAGGGTTTAGTTGCTCATTCAGTTATGTTATTTTGATGAAACTGTGATATCTATTTGGAACCTTTTCATGAAATTAAGTGGATTTTATGAATGTTTGTGATGTCATGATGGAGTTTAATTGCAATTAAATTAAATATGTATGCAATGATTATGTTTCAAATTTAATTTAGTGATGAATTGTATATTTCATGATGAGATTTATGTAAGTTATAAATGAATGATTATGCCATGTGAAACTTTGACTTAATTATGATAAATTTCTTGAGAATTATTTGATTATGAAAGTTGTGGAATTTACATATATATTTTCTTCGACTACTGATATTGGACTTGAGTGTGTAGGGAAATAGGCCATGGTAAATTCGGGAAACCAGAGCATAGACTTCTATTAAGCAATTCAAGCCAAGGTTGCTTCTAGTGAGAAGCCAAAAACTTCGTTGTATCATGTTTAATTCATGAACGTAATGTGCATGAGTGTATTTAATTTATATGTAAATTGTTAATGTAATTTATGTTGTGCAGATCCAAGTGGATATGCCACATGGCTTGTGATGTGTCTTTCTTGTTGTGTCACTTGATAGATGTGTGTTGTTCTTAAGGCCATGACATGTCCACTTGGGATTTGATGTCACCAACCTAGGATGGTACCCCCTTTAGGTTTTTCTTGTAAATCCTTGGTTAGGAAGCCTTAGAGTAGGTCAAACCATGTTGAATCTGAATTAAAACTTCAAGTGCAATTTAGGGAGGTTAAATGAGCCCCTAGGGGGTAATTAGGGTCTTTTTTAGCCATCCCACTTGATGTACCTTGGTTTGAGAGTTTAATTTTAGTCAACATTAAGCCCAAAACTCATTTATGGACCTTCAAAAGTACCCCTCAAGTGAAATTTCGAAAATGGAAGGTGGGAAATGAGGACAAGCCCATACCTCTTTTCCCATTCTTGGTCTTCATATCATTTATGAAGGGAGACAAGGATGGATGGAAAATCTCCTTGAGCCATGCTTATTAATGAAGGTTAGTTGGGGTTTTGGTGGGAGATCTCTTTTAGTAGGAGTTTTGGGGAAGGAATTGGGTTGACACCCACTCTCTAGAATTAGAGACTTGCTAAATTGGAGAGAACTTAGGAAAGTAGATAGCTCTTCTTCAACCTTCTTCCTTAAGCTTGGATTCTAGGTTGGTTGTATTCATTCTTTTACTTGATATGTTTTTTTTTCATATGAATGAGCTCTCAAGAATATTTTTATGCTTATATGGAGAAAAACTAGAGTTGTGTCTTTATGTATTTGTGTTGTAACACTTGCTATGATGTGTAGATTATGTTTATGAGAATACTTGTGCTTGTTAGTGTGCAAGTCTATTGTTTGTGAATGTGAATCTTGCTGTTCTTGTGGATTCTTGTTGTATTGTTGTTAAGGGAGTTTTCTCAATTCCACACTCACCCTTGGGAGGGAAGAGTAGCCTTGGGGGTGAAGGGAAATCGGGACAATCATGGGTGTAGAGTCTCTCCTTGTAATGGAGAGGGAAAAACATGGATGTATGGGCTCCATGTGGCCATTTCTATTGGGGGTCATAAGGGATTTTGTGGCTTGAAGCCTTGGGGGTCATAAGGAGTTCATTGTCTGAGATTTTGTGGTATCTTGTGTGTTGAGAAAGCCAATTGAAGGCTTGTTTTTTTGGTTTCCATGAAATGAGCTTTCTCCTCTTGAGTTGGTTCCACCTTCACCCCAATTCATGAGTCATTTGAAGACTCTTTGTTTGCCTTGGATGGGAGCTCAATGTAAAAAAAATTGTGATTTTGTGATTGTGTTGTTAGTATGTGAAAACCTTGTCTATGTGATGGTTCCCCAAGCTCGGGGTGGCTTCTTAGAAGCCTAGGATGGGAGGTGAGCATCCCATGGTCTATTTCATTTTTCATTTGTAGGATTTGATGATCTTGTGGAAAAAGGATGAGTGATGAGACAATATTATGCAGTGTTTTGTTTATGATTTTCTAGGCACAAACTTGAATATCTTATGGTTTTCATGAACATTATACAGTCTTTCATGTTTCTAAGTTTTAGTTAGATGTATATTTGACACTTATGAAACTTAAGGACAAGAATGGATATATATATATATATATATATATATATATATATATATATATATATATATATATATATATATATATATATATATGTTAATGAATGCCATGATAGAATTTGGTATCTTTCTTCTCTAGCTTTAATGGGTAGATCTCCTACAGCTATATGACAAGGCCATGTTAAAATAGGGAAACTTATTATAATCTCTGCCTTGGATTTGTGTCTTGGATTTTGTTGTGTTAACCTTTTGCATGAAGAATAAGTCAACAAGGAGCACATACCTAAGGATGAGTGGGTCTTTCAAGGTGGATAACTATTTCAGACGATCAATCATAGCTCCACTCCTTCCATCACTTTGTGATTGCTGATTCAGTCCAAGTTAATCTAGTTCACACCATTCCTATATTCTTGCAGCATTAAAAGTGGATTATCTTCTTGCGTGAATGGTGTTGTCATTCATATAACTGAAGTTGTTATGATCTATAATGAAGGATCTAGTTTTTAGGAGTTTTATTTTCCTAGTTTCTTTTAAATAAGTTGGAAGTGTTGATTCCAAGTTAGTTAGTCATTTTGAGAATTTCATATTGTAACCAGCGATAGAGTAAAAGATACTTTGATAATCTATTGTACTTATGTTTTATTGAATGGATATATGATAGTTTTTCATTTCAATCTGTAAGTTATAATTCATTCATACTTCCGTGGGGGCCCACATAGGAGATGAATTTCTTGTTCGTGTTTTAGTAGGATTCAATTTAGTTTCTTCAAGTTGTTAAGTACTGTTGTTCTTGCAGCCACTAGTAACAGAACCATTAACTGTTGCCTGCATCATAGATTTACTTCTCAAGCATTATCTATTTACTGTTAAGTTTGTTTCCTGTAAGATGAGGATAATTAGTAGTTTCAGTTTCTAGTATAAACTTCCTATAGCAATAGCTTTACTTAGTAGTGATGACTATTGAGAAGAACTAAAGCATAAACTTTGCAGCCATCATCTCAAGTTCACGCTCTTGGATTGATACACTTAAATGAAGTCTAGCATAATGTTCCAAGAAAAAACATGATGATTTGTGACAATGAATCACTATTAAGGGATGTCCAATCCTTAGGTTTCTAGGATATTATTTTGACCAATCATTTTTGGCGCCCCTGCCAGGGATGGTGTCAATTTAGTTCGACCCTAAAAGTCATTAAGTTAGTTTTCATTCTACATAATTTTGCATGCATAGGTGTAGGGACCATCTTGGGTGATTCCTACCTAACCTTAATTAGGAAGAACCATTTGAGGTCTTCAATCTAACGTTTGAGGAAACCCAATTAGAAATCCCACATCAAGAAGAACCATTTGAGAACATGTTTGTTGATGCTTTTGATCACTTGCCTTCACGGCCATCATTTGAGGAGTCTTACCATTTAAATGCCCTCTTTGCTTGCCCTGAATATTTAGATAACACAATGGCTCATCCTACCTTCCCTTTTCCTATTCCTACTCAGCAAGGTAACCAGAATCTAAAGAACATTCCTACAACCGCACTTCCTAAATTCTATGGACTCATCACAGAGGATCCAAAGACATTCCTCTTTGAATTTGATGTCCTCTACAGATGTTATGATTACACCACTGACCACCATAAGCTCAAATTATTTCCTTCCACCTTAAAGGAGGCTACTCTACAGTGGTTTATGAGTTTGGGTGCTGATGCTATAGTAGATTAGAATGCAATGTGCACCCTATTTCTTGAGAAGTATAAAGATTATTGCCGAGGAGGAGACTTAAAGGGAGATGATATATTTAAAATGTCACAGAAAGAGGATGAAACCCTGGAAGACTATGTCTCCAAGTTTATGTTTAGCCTACAATGAAACACATAACATGCGCTGAGTGAAGAGTCTCAAAAGCATTTGTTTTTGAGGGGTGTGAGTGATGGGAGTATAGAAGCCCTTGACCTTATGGCAGGGGGAGACATTACTCATAAATCATGGGATGACATAAAAAACATATGTCTGAACTATTCAAGAGCCACTGTCAAGAAAGGTAGAGGCTTGAGAGCCTTGCCTCACAAGTCTAATGGTGTAGGGGTGTCCAAAATGGAGTTATCCAATCTTTTATCATATTTAAAGTAGGACATCATTAATGATGTCACCATTCAATTGGACACAATGCAAGAAAGGAGAAAGAAGGATGAAGCTGATGCATTGCTAGCAAAGTACTATCCACACTGTCGGGAAAAGAAAAAGAATTGTTAGTGTAAGTCTGTTGCAAACTTGGAGTCCCAACCAATGCCTACCGAGTTCAAAGCCATAGATGAGAATGAAGAGGTGCTCTACATTGCCTAGCAAAGGCCAAGGACTCAAAGACCAGGTATTCCCCAAGATCCTCTTCAGAATTTTAATAATACTAATGCATGGCAAAATCAACAACATAGTGGACTTAGTGGGTATAATAGTTGGTAGTAGCCTCAGCAAGGTTGGAAACAACCTCAACAAGCCTGGTAGCTGCATCAATAGAATTGGCAACAACCTTAGCAAGGTTGGCAACAACCTCAGCAAGGTTGGTAGCAACATCAACTAGGATGGCAATAGTCTCAACAGAGTTGGTCACAACCTCATCAATCTTGGCAGCAACCCCAGCAGGGGTGGCAACAACCACACAATTGGATGAACCAATCCAATCAGCTAGCTTTGATGCCACCATCTCAGTAGCCAGCTTTGATGCCCCCTCCTACAGCTAATACTACCTCCCCTAAATAGACTCAATTGCTTGCTTAGCCTACTCCAAATCCCAACAATGCTAAACCAACAACACAACAACAGAGCTATGCAATTTCCTTGAATAACATTCATTTAAGATCAGGCACAACTCTTCCTCCTCCTCAACAGCCTATTATTACCGAATTTGAGGATGCCTCGGAAGACCCAACTGAAGTATCAGTTCAACCTTCTATTCCTGCCACTCTTGCAGCATAGGCACCCCCATTTCCTCATAGGTTGGAGGGACAAGTGAAGCCAGTGAAAAACCAAGTAGTGTTGGATTTACTTGCCCAATTAAAGCAAATGACAGTAAAGATTCCCTTGTTGGATGCCATAAAAGAAGTGCCTACCTATACTAAAGCCATCAAGGAAGCTTGTATCAAGTAGCCTGGGAGGAAAAAAAAGAATCCTAAAACCATCCATGTCCTAGGCCAGTTGTCTGATCTAATGTTAGAAAAATTGATAGTTCCCAAGTATTCTAATATTGGTAGCCTTGTGGTTACAGTCACTATTCAAGGGATGCAAGTCCAAAATGCTCTAATTGACTAAGGTGCATCCATAAATGTCATGAACAAGGAAGTAATGTCTTAGTTACATATCATCAGTCTTAGGGAAACACCAACCATCTTTTAGCTTGTTGAGAGTTCCACCATTACACCTAATGGGATGGTAGAGGATGTAATAGTCACCTTGAATTCTTGGGAATATCCAGTTGACTTTGTTGTCCTTTCTCCAAAGGCTAACATGGGAGGATATCCAATAATTTTAGGCTAGCCTTGGTTAGCTACTACAGATGCCTATATAGCTTGTTAGTCAGGGAAAATGAAAATATCCAATGGAGTCAACACCAAAAATTTGACTCTATATTCCCCAGCTCAGCCTTTGTTGCAAGATGACCAGATCATCTAGCCAGATTTGGATGATATTGAACCTAAGGTTAATTCCATTCATCAGTTAATGATGATATCCAAGGAACCTTTTGTAGCCTCCTGGGAGGAAGATGAAATAATTTCTTCCATCCTTTTGAATGAATATGGGGTGCAACCCTAAGTGTGTTCCCAAGAAGACTATGTCCTTGACACCTTGTTACCACCTATTGATGCCCTACAGTATTCAGAAATTCCAAATTTCTTCATACACTACTACCTCATGAAATGGAGTCTTTCCCAATTGCTCAGTTGTCCATGGCAGAAAAGGTCACTAAGCTAGAGGTTAGCTCAGGGTGGGAGTTAAATGTAAACAGTGCCTTAACTCTCTCTCAGCAGGCAGATGTCCTGTAGCTTCTAAAAGAACATCAATAAGCCTTTGCTTGGGATTATACTGACATGAAAGGTTTATACCCTAAGCTCTGCACTCACAAAATTTATATCAGCCCTGATTTCAGATCTGTTTGATAGCCTTAGCGAAGGGTAAACCCAGTTCTAAGGGATATAGTAAAGAATGATTTGTAGAAGTTACTAAATGCTGGATTTATTTATCCCATTTCTGATAGTCAGTGGGTCTCCCCTCTTGTTATAGTGCCTAAAAAAGGAGGAAAATGGAGATTTTGTGTTGATTACAGAGAGCTAAACATAGCCACTAAGAAAGACCACTTTCCATTGCCATTCATAGATCAAGTCCTTGATAACTTGGTTGGGAAAACATCTCTTTTTTGGATGGATTCAGTGGTTATAATCAGATACAAATTGCCCTTGAGGATCAAGAGAAGACAACATTCACCTACCCATGGGGTACATTTTCCTATTCCATGCTACCTTTTGGGTTGTGTAATGCCCCTACTACCTTCCAGCAAGCTGTCATCAGTATATTCTCAGATATCTCTGCTAATTGCATGGAGATTTACATGGATGACTTTACAACATATGGGCATACTTTCGATGAGGCCAAGGAAAATTTGGAGAAAGTTCTACAGAGATGTCATGATTATAACCTTTCTCTCAATAGTGAAAAGTGCTTCATGATGATGGAAGACGGGGTTGTCTTAGGACATTTCATTTCTTAAAAAGGTATTCAAGTGGACCCTGCCGAGATTGAAGTAATTAGCACATTACCTATTCCAACAAAACAAAAAGATGTGTGAAGTTTTCTTTGTCATGCTAGGTATTATAGAAGGTTTATCAAAGATTTCAGTCAGTTTGCAACACCACTGTATAACTTGCTCAAGAAGGATGATGAATTTTCTTGGGATTCTGAGTGTACAAAGTCTTTCTTGCAGCTTAAAGAAGTTCTCACTACTGCACCAGTGTTGCGAGGACCCAATTGGGGCTTACCCTTTCACATCCATAGTGATGCCTTAGACTATGCTATTGGAGCTATGCTTGGCCAGAAGGAATCTATTGAACATGCAATTTACTTTATCAGTAAGAATTTACAAGGCACTGAGTTTAACTATATTGTTACTGAAAAAGAACTTCTTGCAGTCATTTATGCACTAAATAAATTCAGACATTACATTACTGGATATGAGATCTATGTGCATACTGACCATTCTACTATAAAATATCTCATGAACAAGCCTACAATCTCTGGTAGATTGGCTCGCTGGTTGCTACTTATGCAAGAGTTTGACATTACCATCATTGATAAAACTGGTAAAACCAATGTGGTTGCTGATTTTCTTTCTAGGCTACATGTCCCTGAGGATCCTACAGCCATTGATGACAGTTTTCCCAATGAACATCTTTTCTTGCTGACTACACACAATCCTTAGTATGCCGATATTGCTAATTATCTCACAACTAGTAACACACTAGCTCATTTCTCTACTAAAGAAAGAAGGTTGTTAACTGAAAAGAGCTTTAATTATTCTTGAATTTTTGGATTCATGTTTTATATTGGCCTTGACCAAGTCACTAGAAGATGCATTCGAGAGGATGAAACCTATGATATCCTCAAGGCATGTCATGATGAACCTTGTGGTGGACATTTTGCTGCCAAAAGAACAACATTGAAGATTTTGACTATAGGTTATTATTGGCCTAGTCTCCACAAGGATGCTACTCAATACACCAAAAAGTGTGATAAATGCCAATGCATGGGTCACCCTACAAAGACTGATGAAATGCCCCTGCAGCCATAGGTAGTTGTTGCACCCTTTGAAAAATGGGGGATTGACTTTGTTGGTCCTATTGAGCCCTCTTCCCAAGGTAAATCTTATATCCTTGTTTGCACTGACTATGTTACCAAATGGGCTGAGGCTAAGCCTATGAAGCACCCTAGGGATAACGATGTTGCCAAGTTCCTTTATGAATTCATCTTCACTAGATTTGGAGTACCAAGGGAGATTCAATCTGATCAAGGTCCTCAGTTTACTTCCAATTTGATTGCTACTCTGATGGAGGAATATAACATCAGACATGGTAAATCTTCACCCTATCACCCCCAAGCTAATGGGTAGGTGGAAGTTACCAATGAGGAGTTGGAAGCTATTCTCACTAAAATAGTCACCATTCATAAGAAATATTGGGCTATCTGACTTCCTGAAGCACTTTGGGCATACCGCACTAAATGGAAGTCTACCACTGATTTCACACCATTTGAACTTGTCTATGGTCGATCTACAGTCATGCCTATTGAATTCGAGCATAAGACACTTATGACAGCTCTTGATCTTGGGATGGATCTCACTATCGCATAGCAAGACATGATCCTGAGTTTGAATGGTCTTGATGAGTGGAGAAAATCTGCCTTGCATAACATAGAATTGATCCAAAATCAACGCAAGCAATGGCATGACAAGTTTGTCAAGGATAAAATGTTTTTAATTGGTGACTGGGTGCTCATTTATGACTCTCAGTACTAGCATAATCTAGGCAAATTCCAAACTAGATGGCTTGGCCCATATGAGATAATTGCAGTCTTTCCAAATGGTGTAGTTTAGCTCTCCATAGTTGATCTGATGCATTTCAAATTGCTGGTTAATGGTCACAGATTGAAGTTGTATTGCAAACCCCAGAGCAAGGATGAGTTCCTGCAATAATTCTCTTCTATTGTTGGTGAAACCCTTCCTGTAGCCACTCATAATGAGCTTTATGCTCATTTACCTTCCTCGCTCTAAAATGGTCTTTTTACATTCATAATAAACACTTTCTTCAAGAAAGTTCCTTCTCCATAATAAATTTTCACTTCATTTCTAAGTCTACGACCCATTCACCTCACCTTTTTCTTTCATTCTTGGATAATTAAAAACTGCCACCTCAACAGTACTTCAGGTTAACACACAAGTCAAGGCATGCCACTTTAATTTGTTTTCCATTTTAGCGTATGCCTTGTTATTATTGCAAGTGAGGGCCCACTTGCCAAATCTTAAGCTGGGGGGGGAAGTTTATTAGTTTTTTTTATCATTATGTTTATGCAATCTTTATATTTATTCTTTTCTCCTTTTGTACTTGTATTTTTCTACCATGATTAGACATTATTAGGTATTTCACCTGTGAAGGGAGACATTCATTTCTGCATGCTGTACAGTTTAAATTCTTAAGTTGCTTGAGGCATGATAATCGGCCTATCAATGTCCCTAGTTTTATGTTTGGAATTTTGTCAAAACAAGTTGTTCTAGTCCAAGAGGGTAAGCAAAATTATGTCTCTCACCATTTTCTGATCAAGATGGTAGTAGAAAAAGCCTTAAGAGAACAATTAGATATTTCCTGGGAGGAATTTCTGCTACATGGGTTTAAGGAACCTACCCTTGAACCAATTGGGTGTAGAGTTGGACAAAGGGTTAAAACTGCTAAAGGGGTTCAAATTTTTTTTATTGAAATAGGACAGTGTTCTTCTTCCAAGAAGAAATCTAGGGTTAGGACCCCTAATTCCCCTAGGTCCACTAATTCTTCTACTTCAAGAACAACTCATGAAGAGGAATTAGAGACTCCTATAGAAAAGGTTGAGGTTACTCCTACAGTGGAAACAATTTCCCCAATGGAAGGGAAAAATTAAATTAACCCTAGTACTAGTCAGCAGACTAAGGCATCTCCTACAGCCACAGGCACAACTAGAAAAAGAAAAGCTCCAGCAAAGAAGGTGGAAATTTTGTTAAGGAGAAGTGCTAGGAAGAGGTCAAAAACAACTGAGGAGATTCCAATTAATGAGCCAAATATAACACAAGATTTTGGGCAGAAGGAAGAAGAGGATGAAAACATTCAGCAAGAAGTTGAATTACAGCCTAAGACTTCTCAATAGGAAGGACAATGGACTAAAATTATGGAAGAAGATACATTTGAGAAATGTCCTGATGATAAAATAGAACAGGTTCTTGACAAGTCAGCTAATGCATAAGTTGTCATCATTGGAGATGATTCCAGTTCGAAAGAGTAGGATTATGAGTTTCAAAGGAGAAGACCAGCTTCTGGGAAATTTCAGGAAGATGATTTAGGAAGTGATGATTTTGATAGTTACATCAAGGAAGTAGATGAAATGGTGTTCTCCCCTACAACAGAGCATCCTGCAGCAAAAAGGGGTCCTTATGAAGAAAATCTAGATATTGACATAGACCTAGTCAATAAGGTTGTGGAGAAAATTTTAAATGAAGGATTAGATACATTAGCTTCAGTGGCTCAAAAATGTTCTAACACTGAGAGGGCTATGATCATCTAGACATATCCATTAAAGAGGTCAAGTATTAATAATGGTAAGTCATATATTCCTATAGTAGCAAACAATTCTAGCCCTAGTACAGTAACAAGTCAATCTAGTTCAAATTCTTTGTTGTCTATTATCTTCCAATTGTCTAAGCAATTAAATTTTGAGAGAGAGTAGTGGAAACATCAACGTAAATAATTAAATAGGATAGTAGACCTTCATTATTAGGAAACACTCATTCGAGAGGAAAAGATAGAACAATTGAGTGAGAAACTTGATAAAATTACATCTTTAATTCCTGACCTGATGGGTTGTAGATCTCCATCACCTGTCTATGCTCTGTTTCTAAGGAATAACTGTTAAACCATCAAATGACCTGTATTATGTAGGATGGGTCTTCATCATTACAAGAGCCTACCCAGTTTTCTCAAGCATTCCATAACTCTCCTGCAACCATTCAAAATATGTTATGAAAACTTTATCTCCATAACATAGCAGTCCCTAATAACCGAGTTTGGAATCCCTTGCTTTATGTTGGGGATATTCAACTTAGAGCCCTCATGTCTTGGTACAAAATGAAATAAGTTGGACACTCAAGATAGGGTGTATAGGGATTTGGAATCAGATACTCCCCTATTTCTAAGGCCTGAAGCTAAAGATCCTAAGACTTACTACTATAACTGGTTAAGGATAGCTCCTTCTGACTCAGGTAGTAAGATTATTTATCCAATGAGGTAGGAAGCATTCCATGCATATGAGTAGATGATGGATTCTGATCTACCTAAGGCTAGAAATGCCATTCAGTGGCGCTGGAATAGTTTATTAGAAGAGATGAGAAACAAAGAACCGCATTCACCTCTCAATTTTTCTATGGCAACACAGCGCGCCCCTTGGTACATTGCATTGGGAAGGGAAAGAGAGAGTTTTTGGATCTCGTTAACTTTTTAGCCTCCATTGTTACTGTCTCCTTTGCTTGCAAATTCATAAAATTTGGACAGTTTTGATAGGTAGAAGGGAAAGGACAGATGGAAGAAGCACAAGGAAACAAAGGGATTCTACTAGAGCCATGGAGAGGGTGGTACTGGTCAAAGAACAACTGCTGACTACAGGTTGACAGCCAGGTTAAAGAATTTATTTGCTAGAGGATCAACAAATAGTTAAGCTGGGGGGAATGATGAGACAATATTATGGAGTGTTTTGTTTATGATTTTCTAGGCACAAACTTGAATATCTTATGGTTTTCATGAACATTAGACAGTCTTTCATGTTTCTAAGTTTTAGTTATATGTATATTTGATACTTATGAAACTTAAGGACAAGAATGGATATATATATATAGATTAATGAATGTCATGATAGAATCTAGTATCTTTCTTCTCTAGCTTTAATGGTTAGATCTGCTGTAGCTATATGACAAGGCCACATTAAAATAGGGAAACTTATTATAATCTCTACCTTGGATTTGTGTCTTGGATTCTGTTGTGTTAACCTTTTGCAGGAAGAATAAGTCAACAAGGAGCACATACTTAAGGATGAGTGGGTCTTTCAAGGTGGATAACTATTTCAGATGATCAATCATAGCTCCACTCCTTCCATCACTTTGCGGTTGCTGATTCAGTCCAAGTTAATCTACTTGCCAGCATTCCTATATTCTTGCAGCATTAAAAGTGGATTATTTTCTTGTGTGAATGGTGTTGTCATTCATATAACTGAAGTTGTTATGATCTATAATGAAGGATCTAGTTTTTAGGAGTTCTATTTTCGTAGTTGCTTTTAAATAAGTTGGAAGTGTTGATTCCAAGTTAGTTAGTCATTTTGAGAATTTCATATTGTAACCAGCGATAGAGTAAAAGATACTTTGATAATCTATTGTACTTATGTTTTATTGAATGAATTTATGACAGTTTTTCATTTCAATCTCTGAGTTATAATTCATTCATACTTTCATGGGGGTCCACATGGGAAATGAATTTCCTATTCATGTTTTAGTAGGATTCAGTTCAATTTCTTCAAGTTGTTAAGTACTATTGTTCTTGTAGCCACTGGTAACAGAACCATTGACTGTTGTCTGCGGCATAGATTTACTTCTCAAGCATTATCTATTTACTATTAAGGTTGTTTCCTGCAAGATGAGGATAATCAATAGTTTCAGTTTCTAGTATAAACTTCTTGTAGCAATAGCTTTACTTAGTAGTGATGACTATTGAGAAGAACTAAAGCATAAAATTTGCAGCCATCATCTCAAGTTCACGCTCCTGAATTGATATAGTTAAATGAAGTCTAGCATAATGTTCCAAGAAAAAACATGATTATTTGTAACAATGAATCACTGTTAAGGGATGTCCAATCCTTAGGTTTCTAGGATATTATTCTGACCAGTCAATGAGCATTGGAGTGATCTCTTATGGTGTTTTGTGAAAGCCATTGTATTGTGATGTTGATCCTTTGGAATAAGAAACATTGCATGTTTGTATTGTATTTGGTAATTGTAGATTCATGTATGGAGAATGTCAAATATCTTTGCATAATTGTAATAAGTTGTTGATTTAGATACTTGAAATAATGGTTGTATTAGGTGATAAATCCATGAGAAAGAGATGTAGATTGAAGATGTAATTATGTTGTTATTTTGTATGCACTTCAAGGAATAAGATTGTAACAATGTATATTAATCTTCTTGAGTTTCTATTTGGAACTTTCATTGTGAAAGAGATAATGTTGTTTGTAAAATGAACAATGTATTATTTCAATGGGAAGAAAATAAAAATGTTGCAAGAATTGTATGTGAGAACTTTGTTAGTAGACTCTTGGATGAAAACATTTTTGTATACATTTGAAAAATTAGTAGAGAAATAATAAAAGCCTTCAATTTTTCATATTGCATAAAATTGACTATATTTACATAAAAACATATAAGTTAGAACTTTATTTTTTTCAACCATACAAAAGTCACTTTCCAGATTTTAGAGCAAAAAGCTCTTTGGAAATTGTATGGAAGGGAAATAATTCTCTTGCCACGGAGAATATTCCCCTTCCCTATAAACTATTAAAAAAAAAAGAGTTAATTTAATAACCCCTATTATGATCATGTTATAGTAACTGACTTCTATTATAATTAAATGACTTATGCTCATGTCTTGTTCAATTGTTAGTGGGACCCACACCCTTACCAATTAAATAATCTCATAACATGTCATTCCTCTTTTGAAAATTCCTTATACCTGCATGGGTTATGTTGGAGGCTAGTTTTATATTAGCAAAATGTTCAACTTTATGATTGCAAGTAGGAGGGGAGACAAGTCAACATCTATCTTGGCACCCCCTCCAAGAAAATAGACCTACACACATACCTCCCATTCCTCCGTGCAGCATGTTGTAGACTTCATTTAATGCTTTGTCTTTGGAAGATTTTTACCAGCTTCCTTTCCTTACATATGGTTATGCCTTGGGTCATGTTCTTTATTGATTTGTGGGCCCCCCAAACCTTGCTCTTTATTCTGCAATCCTCCCCTTCCTTCAAATTCACCCCATAGGTCTTTTTCCTTTGTTTTTGGTTGCTTGTCCCCACCCACTTGGCACGTGAGTGAAGGGGGGAGTCTAGGGAGGATAGTCTAGGGGCCGATGTTGGTGGCATAGGTAGGTTGTTTAGGATAATGAGTGAGATTAGATGTTTAAGTTTTGTTTAAAATTTGTTGCTCATCTTTTGATTAGTAAATTTGATTATAGGTTAGTTAGTTTAGCTAGTTAAGTAGGTGGATTAGTTGGGTAATGTGATAGTCTAGTATGGGCTAGACTTAGTAGGTTTTATAGGTCTTGATAAAGACTAGTTGTAGGATTTAAGCATAGGCTTTTGTTATTAGTCTTATCTAATAACTATTAATTCCTTTTTAGTGATTAACCTATTTGTGTATTATTTTAACCTCTAATTAATATTTTCATGGGTAATATGACTTAGTCTCATCTATTAATTTAACAATGTGTAAGAATTGATGGAATTATTCAAATGTTATATTGTTAAATTTAAAGATTTTGATTAAAGTTAGTAGGAATAGTAGTATTGTTAGTAGGTTAGGATCATCTTAAAAATATTTGTTTTATTAGTCTAAATTCTATTTATTTGGTTATTAATGTTGTTTTGTGATTTAAAATTCTATGTAATAAAATTTAATTAGAAATTGATGGTTTTATTGATAACATGTCATAGACTTAACCAATGTTAAAACGACTTGTTAAAATCAAAGTTTATTGCATTTAATTGTTGATCAAATAAAATGAGATCATATAATAGACTATTTGGGTTCATTTAGATAATTAATTTGAAAGTAACTAATAAGGTAAAGACCTAATGTATTGAACTGATTAAAATAAATTATTGTTTGAGAGGGATTTTAGTATAGATTAAAGAGGCTAGTAAAACATATATAATCTAACATGTAGATTTCAATATGTTCTTGGCAACCCCTTTAAGTCCATTGTCAGATTATTATTAAAAAGAATTTGATTATCAATGAAGTATGTCTTGGACTACAATGTAGGGTTGATTTCAAATGTTAAGATAGCTGAGTCATGAACCCTTATCGTAGGGTAATTTATCTATTAGAAAATCAAACCCTATTCTTAAGCTATAACCTAGGAAGGCATAATAATTATGTGTATAGTCTAATTGGATAGATGATTATGCCCTAGGGATCTTGAATACATCGAATGGGAAAATTTATAGTGAAATTGTGCACACTAGGATTTTTGTTACTCGGATTTTGTTTCTATGATAATAGTTATGAACTTAATCCACTTGACCCACATTGTCATATTATAACTCCTTAGCTTAACGCTCTCCAAAAATTGATCCTAGATTGAGGCTAACTTAACTATTGTCAACTTACACTTATCCTTTGAACGTTACTCTCTAACATTTCATCTTTATAAAAAAAAAATTTGTTGCAATTTTGGTTTGTTAAATTATGGGCATGACACTATTATTTGTGAAAATACCTCCAAGGAATGTAGGTACTACTAGGGAGATCCAGGAGTTGAAGGAGAAGAACACAAGGTTGCAGGAATCTTACAATGCACTTTTGGCTAGGCTTGAAGCACTAGAATCCAATCAAAGAAGAGCAGTAGATGAAGGTGTTGATAGTGAAGAAGAGGAAGAAACCCATAAGGAAGGGGAAGGAGAGGAAGAAGAGGAACAAATAGATCCTGAAGAGTAGAGGACAATCAGGATATTCAAGGCTTATGAAGATTGAGTAGCATAAGGTGAGGGGAGATATCCCTATGTATGATGGAAGTCTGAAAGAAAAAGAGCTTTTGGACTAGATTGCATCAATGGTTGCATACTTTGAAGGTGATGAGGTACCGAAAGATCAAAGGGTCAGATTGGCAAAAACAAAACTCAAAGGGCATGCACTCCTATGGTGGAATCATGAGGAGGTAGACAAAAGGAGAAGAGGTAAGCCAAAGATTGTCTCTTGGGATAGGATGATACCAAAACTGAAAGGTAACTTTCTTCCTAAAGACTTTGATGTGCAAATGCATAAAAGAATGCAAAGTTTAAAACAAAGAGATTTAGATGTTAAAGAACATAAAGATGAATTCTATAAACTAAGCATAAGGTCAAGATTGGAAGAAGATGAAGTTGTTAAGGTTGTTAGATATTTAGGTGGTTTGAGATTTAACATCCAAGATGAATTTGTGGCTTCTAACCCCAGAAGTGTGAAGGAATATTACCAGTTGGCCCTTAGAATAAAGGAGAAATTGAAGAGGAAAAGTGAAAGAAAGAATAGCAGCAATAGAGGAGGTTCTTCAATGAGGGGAAGAGGAGGAAGGAAAAATTAGGTTTGGGAAGAAAATGGCAAAGGATTGAATAGGACAATGCTGCACAGTCCTAGAAATGCAGACTTTTAGGATTTTTCAAATAGGTACAATTAAGTGTCCTATTGAAGGGCAGCCAATAAAAAATCATGTTCAGATGTGGACATCCAGTGGGAAAAAAGAACCAACTGTCAAGGCACAATATTCCTGAAGTACAGGTTCAGACTCAGACATCCAGTGCCAGGATTGATTCTTGGGACAAGAATCCTTTCAAAGGTGGTGAACATGGTGCAGGGGAACCTAGAACATCCAAAGACTACCAGGAGTCCATAATGACAACCATGCACCTAATGACATCTATAGACATCAATTGGAATGTATTAGCACCTATGATGGCCTATAAGGTCATTCCATGCAATGCAAATGGAAAATATGTAATAAGTCTTAAAAGGCCTAATAGGCCTTAGGACCAAAATAAGAGCCTATGATGGTATTTGGTGTTACAAGTTTATAATATTTTAGATTTGATTTTAATAATGCTTAATAAGTTCATTTGGGTCACATTTCAAAGTCTTAAGGCTTCATTATCTTTAAAAGTTTCAAAAACTCCAAATTTGTAATGTTGCAAATTAAAAAATTTGAAATGCAATGGTTATTAGAAAATGGAGGGAATTGGATTTTGTTATATTTTAGTGAAAAATAATTGATCCAACTGATTGGGATTGGTTGGGTTAGTTTCTAGGAGTCCATCAAATATGCCAAAGTTTCATTGTACGACAGAAGAGGCCTAGTGTACGGACTGTACTGAGTTTTTGATAAATAAACTTCTTTCAAATACAATTTTTGGTGTAGGAGCACCCTCAAAAGATTTAATTAGAGGAATAAAAATATGTTAAGGAGATCACAAATCTTCTTTATGTTCCTAGATGACTATGTAACCTCATCTAATTTTCAATCAAGTGCTTTTGGGTGGCTATATAAACCTAAGACACTTAGATTGAGGGGACTGATAAGAGAGGTGTTTAATGTTAGAATTAGTCTAAATTAGGAGTGTAATGTATTTTTTAGGCCCTTAGAGGTCTTAGGTCATCACCATAGGCCTAGGTAGCATTGAGACTTAAGGATATGCAACAAATTTGAAAAGTTGCACAAAACTTGCAAAAGTTGCTAAAAAGTTACTTCGCAACTTTAGCAACTTTTTAAAATATGTTATCACCGATGGAATTACCTCTCTAACCAACCAAAGATGGTTAAAATAGTTGGGAGGGTTCTATTTAAGTTTTAATTTGGTCATACCAATGCGTGAGTGCATGGTAATGTAATAGATTTTGAAAATTAATAAAATATACCATGTTTTCTATAATTTCTAGACTGAAGTAGCGATTGTACGGCCTGGTACAGATGGTGGATGAAGGGAGACTGATTGGAGAATTTTATTATGGTTCTTACCTTCATCATCCAAGAGGTTTGAAGTCTTCATTCCATCTGGTCTTGGTGATATAGGAATTTCAAGGTCACTGCCCTAAATTTAGGATAGACCTTAGGGTTTCAAGGCTTTTTGGCCATTTCTTGCCTTCCGACCATGGGAATCTAATAAAACTTGGAGGAATGCAAGAATGGAATATGTACATTAATATTCAAAAAGGATATAATTTCCCATGCGGGGAAGGGTGGAGAAATAGGAAGCCCTAGGTAGGCATCTCTATGTGACTACCTTCTAGATAGGCTGCAAACTACCCCATAAATTTTGATGGGTGATGAATCTAAACACAAAACCTTGGATTTGGAGTGTCCCACCCTATCTTAAGAGTCTCCAATTTTTTAGGAGAGGAAAATAATCCATTTGAGAGGAGTTCCTTCTTTAAAGCCCCTAATTAGCCCTATTAGCCCTAGGTGACTTGAGTGTCCTTTGGTGGGTTAACCTTAGAATAAAATCCAAAAATTTACATACTTGAAGGATCACTAAAAAGGGTGTCCAAATCTATCCTTATATTGTTGGGTTGTGTGGGAAAGTTTTGAGAAAAATCCACAATACCCGATTAGGAGGGCTACAAGGAAATTGGCTAGGTTCCTAGAGCCATAAGTTGGGGAATGCTATGCTTTCAAATTGAGATTGTTAAGGAGTTAGGAGGGTGTTGATTCATACATCAAGTTGGAAAGGAGGTTGTGGGGTGAACAAAACATCATTTTTCCAAGAATTCCTACTTGCAAAGGTCCTATACATTCCTAGTTGAGGTTTGTGGATTCAAATTTGGGGATTGTGGGATTGTCTACATCAATTTCCTTGAGTTCTTAGAGTGATTTTGGATTCATTTTGTCATTGTATTACATTTCAATGCATTTGGAGTAGTTAGATATTGATCCTAGACCACATCTATGCATTTGTGAGGTCTGTATTTGTATTTTTACTCAATTAATTCTGACTAGCATAGTAGTTTATATCATTCCTTTGACAGTTTTGTGAGTTTCCAATTGAATATGGTCATTCCATGACCTATGACCACTGTAACACATGGAATGTGGTGCAAGGGCACCACCTCCACCTTCAAATTTCACATCATTTAAGTCATGTCAAGAAATGATATATTCATTAAAGTGTTAGAACCATGGTATATTTGTTAAATTACATTATAATGATTCGACAAAGAGAATATGGGATATTTGTAAGATAAATTTTGAATAGGAATATGAATGGTCATGGCAGACAAACCATTTTGTAATGGTCCAATATGGTCTTAAATAGACTACACTATGTAATAGAGAGGAGGATAGTTAGAGAGAGTCGACATACAATAGAATAGGCAAGAGAGTAATAATTGTGGAAAAGTATTGGGCTCTCTAGCCTTTAGCCAAAGAGCCATGAATGTTTTGTCTGCCTTGAGTATGAATGAAATGTATTTTAATTAAGCTTTATGTATTCCCTATTGGCAGTTTTTTATCTCTGTTATGAAGAACATAACAGTATTAATGAATCGGCTTCTCTTTATTGTTATTGTGCAAAGAAATATAAAAGATCTATTTTGTTTCATGACAGTCCTGTAACGAATGGTTTTTGGGTTATTAGTCTCTTTATGATAGTCCTATAGGGGAGGATAGTAATCGATTTTGTTGACAGAGAAATGCTTTCAAACCATTTGGTAAGCCAAGAAAGCATTGATGTCTACAACGGTTTTAAAACAATAGTTTTCAAGAACTCATTATTAATTGAGTTTATATATATTCCCACTATTAGTTTTTGATATCTTTTGTGAATAACATAATAGTGAATAATATTGGTTTTGGTTGAAAGAGTTTCATAGTGGAATGTATTAGGTTCCTTAAAGGATTGAATAGTGTAATGGATGGGTGTTTGAGGCATCAAAAATTGATGGTCATGTTTTTATTCATGAGTTTTGGTTTTTAAATAGTCTCGATTTAGGATATATCCATATTATTCCTAGGACATTGCTGCAAGCATTTTCTTACTTTGCTAGTTAAACATAGCATATATCTAACTAGGGCATCAATCTTGAAGTAGCGTAGCTACTTCCCCCAAATATAAGCACTTGGGTTATTAAAATTCATTTTCTTGGCCTGATTCTCACCTAATGGAATTGGAGACCAATGGAGAAATCGCAAGTCAAGGTACACTCTCCATGAAAAAGCTGATTGAGGAGTTTCCGGGCCGGTTTGATAGAGAGTTTAGTATCTCACGAGCACATCACAAAAGTTTCAATAAAATGTTTGCAAAACTAACAAATGAACTTTAAAACCATGGATGCATTGAAGGTTAAACTTGTAGAGATGTTCAATCTATCCACTCACTTCACAAATTGACAAGGCATGATATATAAACAACCTAGCAAATACCCAATACATGATGCCCTAGCACATTGCTCATGGGCCCTAAGTAAGTAACCAATAAAATAATGCCAGACAAATGTAGAGTAAGAAAATCCTTACAGGCGGTCCTCCTTTTACACCAAATCATAGTGGAAACCCTCATAGGAAAGTGAACCTCCTTTTACACCAAATCACAGTGGAAACCCTCACAAAATAGGCGGTCCTCCTTTCACACCAAATCACAGTGGCAACCCTCGTAGGTAGGTGGTCCTCCTAAAAATCTCACCAAATAATAGTTCAAACAATTGCATGCTCCAACTCCTTCATGTGCTCCAAGTGAAAACCAAACAATGAAATGAGATACGAAATCTTTTTTCTTTTTAAAGTTATGCCCGTGTTGGTCAAAATTTTGACCTACATGGTATTTGTCAAAAGTTCAACTAACATAGGCATGGATTGAAAAAAAAAGAATGTTTTCCTTCTATAATTTGACCAACCTAAACCTTTTTAATTGATGGTCAAAAATTTTGGTAGAAAAATGAGGTCAAATGTAGTAGTGACATTTCATGCCCAATCAGCATCAGTATACACTCTCAGTTCAAATCTTTCAAGCTTCTTATAGTACAATCCAAAATATGTAGCCCCTTTCAAATATCTCATTATCCTTTTGACAACCATCATGCGAGTTTCCTTAGGATTGGTAGAGAATCTTGCCACAATCCCAATTGCTAGAGCAATATCTGGTTGGTTGTGAACAACATATTGTAGTTTTCCAATCATGGACCTATACAAAGTTTGGTTTACTTCAGTAGCATCATCATTTTTAGACAATTTTTTTTCCAGTAGCCATGTGAGTACTTACTGGCCTTGAATCCTCCGTACCAAAGGTTTTCAGTATCTCATGAACATATTTAGACTAGGTGATGAAAATACCTTTCTCCATCTGATATACTTGTAAACCAACAAAGAATTTTATCTCTCCAAACATACTCATTTCAAATTCAGTTTGCATTTCATTTGAAAATTTCTTACATAGGGCATCTTGTCCACCAAATATAATATCATCTACAAAAATATTAGCCAACAAGATTCCTTTATCTTCTTCATCTTTCATGTACATATTGCTTGTGTCATTTTCCTTGAGAATCCAATTTGTATTAAGTAGTTGTGCAACCTCTCATACCATGCTCTGGAGGCTTGCTTTAGTCCAAATAGTGCCTTATTCAGTTTTCAAACCATGTGTCTCTTGTTTAGATCAACAAATCCTTTAGGTTGTTCAATGTACACTTCTTCTTCTAATATACCATTTAAAAATGTAGACTTGACATCCATTTGGTATACCTTGAAATATTTGTAGGAAACATATGCAAGTAATGTTCTTACTCCTTCCAATCTTGCTACAGGGGAAAATGTCTCCCCATAATATATTCCTTCTTCTTGTGCGTAGCCTTTACATACTAGCCTTGCTTTGTTCCTTGTGATTTTTCCATGTTCATTCAGCTTATTTCTGAACACCCATTTTGTTCCAATGACATTTTTTGTTTTCTGGTCTCGACACCAGAGTCTAGGTATCATTCTTCTCTATTCGGTCTATCTCCTCATTCATTGCTTGGATCCAATCTTCATTTTCTAGTTCCTCCCTTGTTGTCTTAGGCTTGAATTCACACACTAAACATGTAGGGTCTCTTAACTTGCTTCTGGTTAGAATGCTAGTTTCTTTGTCTCCAATGATTTGTTCAAGATTGTGATGTATCCTTACATATTGTGCCAAAATAGGTTCTACTCTCTTTTCTTCTTGCTCTTCAAGTTCACCAACAAGATTGTCAGATTCATCTTCTAAATTCTCAACAACCTCTTCCTAATACTTGACATCATCCTTTTGTTGCTCGACATGTTCTTCTTGTTGCTTGACATTGTTTCCCTGATGCTTGACATTGCCTAGCTAAGACTCTACATCAGGTGCAAGTTTGTCACTTGCCTCTCCTTCTTCTATATATACAAAAGATCTGTAATCTTCTAGTTCTCTCTTGCTTTCCTGTTCATTTTTCTCTACATACTCATCAACTTTGACATTTACACTTTCCACAATTTTGTTAGTGTTAGAGTTCAAACACTTGTAGGCTTTTCTTTTTGTGGAATAACCTAGGAATATGCTCTCATCACTTTTAGCATCAAATTTTCCATTCCTATTGTCCTTTAGTATATAGCATTTGCTCCCAAAAATTCTAAAGTAATTTACATTAGGTGTATTCCTGTGCCATAACTCATAAGGTGTAATATTTGTACCTTTTTTTATTTGTACTCGATTAAGGGTATAAACAGCTATACTTATAGCTTCTCTCTAGTACTTTTGTACAACATTCTTCTTGATCATCAGTATTCTTGCACAATCCATGATAGATCTATTCCTTCTCTCTATTATACCATTCTATGGAGGTGTTCTAGGTGCAAACATTTGTCTCTTGATTCCTTTGTCATTGCAAAATAGATTGAACTCATTGGATATGAATTCTCCACCTCGGTCATATCTTAGACACTTCAGGTTCCTACATGTCTCTTTTTCAACCTTAGCTAAATACCACTTAAAAAATGGAAAAGCATCAGATTTTTCTTTTAGAAACATTACAGTCATCATTCTGGTGTAATCATCAACAAACAGGATAAAATATCTATCACCATAATAGATTTGTACACCCATAGGTCCACAAAGGTCAGTATGAACCAAATCTAAAGCATTCTCAGAAGTAAAAGTCTTGATCTTGAAAGTAGACTTTATCATCTTACCTAACTAACATTGTTTGCACATTACATTCTTAGGTTTCTTCAATCTTGGCAGTCCTGTCACTTTCTTCTTTTTACTAATTTCTACCAAATTATCAAAGTTAACATGACATAGCCACTTATGCCATAACCATATATCATCAAGTTGTGCAATCATACACGTGTCTTCAGATAGGTCTAGATAGAACAAATTACCTCTTGTCTATTCTCCACTTCCAATCAGTTCACTAGTGGCATCAAATATTTTGGCCTTCCTATGATGAAATTCCACTTGGTAGCCAGTGCTATTAAACTATGCAACACTTAGCAAATTATAGTTAAGACCTTCAACCCAATAAGAATTTTCACAAGTGATCTTATCAATTAGCTTAATCAATCCTTTACCTCTAATGGGACATGGTGCATCATTACCAAATTTAACACTTCTACCTTTGTAATGATTTAAGGTATCAAACTTACTTTTGTTACCAGTCATGTGGTGTGAGCAACCACTGTCAATAATCCACTTATCATTTTTGTTCACATAGGATATCAATGTAGTCTTCTCATCCTCATTAGACTCATCTTTCATAGCAACATAGACTACCTCAATTTCAAAATCATCACTATCATTGTTAGTTTCTTCTTCAACAATATAGCAAGATTTCTTACCTTTTCCCTTCTAGTCCTTGTACCTTTTGTAACCTTTTTCTTCTCTTTTGTCTTTATGCTTGCTATCTCTTTCCTCATCCTTGTCATCCCTATCAGGACATCTTTCAGCTATATGACCAACTTTATTACATGAGAAACATATGATAGAAAATTTACCTTTATACTTTCCTTTTCTACTTTTTAATCTTCTGGCCATAAGAGCTTCAAGATCCTCAAGTTCTTCATCAGAAGTGTCACTTTCACTTTCACTCTCATTGATGCATCTTTCTTTTTCTTTCTTTGACTTACTCAAAACCATTTGTGACTTAAATGAAGATTCAACATTAGCAACAATGAAGTTATCATAGTTAGAAAGCTCAAAAGTAGTAAGCTTACCAACAAGACTTTCCAAAGTAAGAGTATTGCCAGGGTTACATCTAGATTCTTGTATTATAGAAATTTTGATGGCATAAATAGAATGCAAAGTTCTCAATACTTTTCCAATAACAGTTTCATCTTCAATAGTTTCATTAGCTCCTCTAATAGCATTTACAACTTCTTTTATTCTACCACAATATTGATCAATATTCTCACCTTCTTGCATTTTCATTTCATCAGATTTACCTCTTAGGCTTTTAGCTTTTTCTCTTAGTACATTTATGTCACCACCATAGATGTTTTCAAGAGTGTCCCACATTTTCTTTGCATTAGTGCAGTCTTTGATGTCTTCAAATTCAAGATAGCTTAGGGTAGATGCAATCTCCAACATTGCTTGATTATGCTCTTGTTTAGCTCTCATCTCCTCGACAATCAAAGGTGCAATAGGTGTAACATAGTCATGCTCAACATAATACTTTGTTGAATCACCAATATTAGCTAGATGTAGCTTCATCAAACTCTTCCATGTAGGGAAGTTCTCCTTATTTATCTTCGGTACCTCCTTCTTATGCATCCTGATCATTTACTTCAAGTAACTTTAAACTTGTTCTCTATAAGCACCAATAGCTCTGATACCAATTGTTAATATGATTTAGAACAATAGAGAGGGGGGGTGAATCAGTTGTTCTCAGGTCTAGATATATAAATAAACTTTCAAAACTTTTCAACAAATTAGATCTAACAACCAACAGCTACTTGGTCATTATTGAATACATAACATAAACATATAATAGTGCAGTCCACTATCTAATAGTATTTAACTTGCAAAACATAGAAATGTTCAAACCAAAACATTCACACAAGCATTAACACTAAGATTTATAGTGGAAACCCAATTTGGGAAAAAACACTTTGTAACATGTTACTGATATTTTCACTCTTTTGAAGTAAGCTCTGTGAAAAGCCAACCCTGTCAAAGGTTACAAACACACTATCAAGTGTGACCCGGTTAAAGGATTTCAACCACTCTGTTAAAAGTGCACCTTGTTATAGGACTTACATACATTCCATTAGAATGCAACCTTGTTCAAAGGATTTATACAAATGACTGTTAGGTCAACCTTGATTAAAGGATTTAAAACTGATATGATGGTTAGAAAGTAACAACAATGTTTATTTAAAAACATACAACTCAATTTAAAAATATCAGATCCAATTCTGCACACATATGCTAGCTTACTGACTGTGATCCTTTTCCATCTCCATCACTGATCTACTCAGAAATCCCTTCAAGAAATCACAACTCCTTCTCCTTTAGCCTTTTCTACTTATACAATCAATAAAATCAACAATAACTCCAACATCCTCTCTCTTCTCAACCTCATGCTTAGGTTTCCTTAATAATTCCTCAATTAGGTCGATCCAACTTTTACCGCTTAATCTCCTTCGTAGATCTTACGGTTAGGTCAGATTCATTGAATCCTTCCAACTTTATGTTCTTCATCCATCCTTCTAGAAACATCTCAAATCTCTTTATGGAATTACAATAAAATGGTTTACAGTGCATTAAATGGTTCCATACAATCAATAAATAAAGTCAACATGATTTACATAATCCAAGAATTCAACTATGTCAGCTAGGAAGCTAAATTCTTCCTCAAATGTAAATTACTGATGATTGGTCAATACTGTGTTCAACTCCTCAGTCTTCACTAGATAGCCCGGTCACCATTGAAACTATTTCCTTGACTAATATTGTCTTCCTTAGTAATTAACTGATGTTTGGTCAACACTGAATTTACTCAGCATATATTGGCTCGATCAACACTAACATCACTCATCTTAAACTAGATTGCTTCACTTTTGCTCAGTTAAGCCTACTTGTTTAGTCTTCCTTCTTACTTAGATAAGCAATACATTATCTTATCATTGTGCCACATAATCAAGCACCCATTGAAGTATCAAGATAACTCAACCTTTCCTTAGGTGCTATTATTATCAACCTTGCCCTAATCCTTCTCAACAATCAAATAGATATAGTACTTTCTTAGAAAGCAACAGTCTTACCAGTTAAGGTTTGACATCAATGACAATACAAAAATTGCTTCAATTACAGTTTCCAACAACTTGATCATTGATTAATGCCAAATGTTAAAGTCTTCATAACTAGGTCTTAGGTAGTCTTTGTTGGTGGCTATTTTCAAGTACCTAGGTCCAACAAATGAGGTTTGAGTGATTTTGGCCTATTGGGAAGTCATGTCTCACTGGGATTTGGGCAAGAGCTAAGCTAAGTCTGTCATAGAGATGGGGTCGAAACCAAATGATTTGTGATAAAATGAGTTAAAACCCTTTGAGAATCCCTTTTCCAGCTTCAGTTTGACCTTAGAAAGCCATGATGGATTGTGGGAGGTAATCCTATTGAAGGCTTGCTAAATCCTGAAATTTGCTATAGTTTGGAATTTTTTGAAAACCCCCAAAATCTAGAATTTGCATCTTAACTCCTATGAAGCTGAAACCTATCTCAAACATCCTGGAATGTATTTATACAAATATAACTTAGAGTATAAGTAATTAAACTTATACTTAAATATTATATTTGTATAAATCCTCTTGTTAATTTAGGGTTAGATGATTTTTTTTTAAAATGGCATATTAATTGCTTTATGTCTTCATAGGCTATGAGTCATTGGGGATTCACATGGATCTACGCAGGATCCTCGAGGATTCACACTGGATCCCCCTGGGTCCGCACTAGATCCAGGCAGGGTTCGTGCATGAACCCTACCCAGATCTAGCATGAACTAGTCCGTGAATTCAGACCGAGACCGGATCCGGACCCAGATTCGGGCCTATATAGGTGAATCCAGCTTCTTAGTTGAAAACCCTTTTGAGTCCACTACAAGGACTGTTAGCAAGTTGTTTTGCCCTAATACAAAGACTGCAGTAAAGTGTTTTGAAGATGGCTTCAGCCAGGAGAAAATAGAATAGACAAGGGAAGTAAAAGCCCGCCAAAGGAAAAAAGGAAGTCACTCCAACCATAGCTGAGATAGCAAAGAAAAATACTAGTTTCTAAAGGATAAAGCTCTATTGCTAAGTGTAAGGAATTACAATGTAGTTGTTGTCTTGTATGAAGGAGATTGTGATATTTGTTGGTGCAGATTAGAAGGTGAGATAGATAGCTTGAAGTTAAAAAATAAGTTTATTTTTATGTCATAGAGGTCAATTATGTTAAAAGACCCTGAGTAGAGGGTGATGCAATATTTTATTGTGGTATTACTATTATCTATCTTGTAGTTGGCTCTATAGATTTAGAAAGTTTGAGTAGTTTTTATGGATAAGTGTCTAGGTTAAGAGAGAGTATAGTAGAAGCCTCTATTACATTCCATACCTAAAGTCTCTAGAACAAATTGAGCAAGAGAAATTGATAAAGGAGATCAGAAGATCAAAGGAGGATAGGTATTTGAAGATGTTTAAAGTCAAGTGAAGTTTTCAATAGATAAAGAAGTATTAATGTTGAATGCTGCAACATTTTGTATTTGTGTAAGCAGTGATTGAGGCCAACAAAGCCCCCTAAAGCTAGGATCCCTGAGCTAGCAGTGTAACTCAATGGGAGCTATTGAAAAAACAAGTGGATCACACCTAAACCTGCAATGGACTAGTAATTGAATGGGTTGAAACCTATTGTTAGAGCATCCCAACAAAATTATGGGATTTCCTAGATTCAATCTCTAGAACTTGAAGATTTTAGATGCCGAAGCATCAGTGAAAGTAACTAAGAAAGCAATCAAAATTTGAAGTTGTGATTAGGCATAGTGTTAGATATTATAATCACACCACTTCATTAATCATGGTAGATGATTATGTGCCCTTTGTATATCCATATATGTATTCTATCTCTCAGCATTAAAGATAAACATTCAATAAAATCTTGCTTAAGGTTTGAATGGATTTCATGCACTCTGTCAACCATCACTTATCTAGTCTCACAAGATTTATGAGTAGTCAAAATAAATATTGTTTTATGTTAGGAATGGGAATACTAAGAGGGGGGGGGGGGGGGGGTGAATCAGTGTTCACTATATTAAATCTTTTGCTTTACTCTTTAAACTTAACTTGAATTCTTAAGTACTAAAATGAACATTAACATAAAATGGAAACATGAACTCAACACATAACACCAATATGGTTACGAGGAAACCCAAATAGGTGAAAACCCCGGTGGGAATTGACACCCACTAATTATCTGTACTAGTGTTTTATGACCTTGTTAGAAGATCCTTAACCTTGTTAGGAGTTGTATTTACAATAAATTTAGTACAGTGACATTATCAAGGGTCAGACCTTGTTAGGATTATTTTACAATAACCTTGTTAGGGGTGGGGAAACACTGTCATAGAGCTCACTACTCAAGTGGTGAAGGCTACAACCTTCTGATCTCAGATACACACTATATCTGTTGGATTAACTGGTGTCGTGACACTACTTGTCAGATCAGTTCCTTTGATGCACTGATACTTTGAGCTCCTTACAAAGCTCTAATACATCTTAACAACTCTTCGCACACTTCTTCTATGCTTATCTCAACTCAATAACAACTTCCATACTTATTACAAGGGGCACATCTCATATTTATATGCGCTACCAAAACAATTAACTAGGTTAGCCTATAACTGATTACATACAATGCTTCCAATTGAATTGGCTCAATCATGTTTACAAAAAAACATAATTACATGTCTAAAACTTAATTACAATAGGTGCATAGCCTTTACAAAACAATATTATAGTTGCTAATCAAATTACCAATAGTTGGCTGCATACATTGTTCTGTTCTGGCATTCACTGTTTGTGTAACTTCAACTATCTGTATCTTCATCATATGATATCATCTGATCATGCACTCTTAGAATTAGCATGAATACATACATACAAGTTTAAATTCAAGGGCGCATACCATAACTAGGTCATACGCATGTGCACTGATGCTCTGATCTACTAGTGCTTTGTTGACTGTCCAGTCTTCTGTACTTAGCCAAATACTGATCTTTTGATGATGTGCAATGACTCCAAAACACTATATGACTTTGTTTCCATAATGACAACACTATATCTAGTCATATATGTAAGAATTTGCCTAAGGCAAAGAATAGAAACCAAGATCTAGAAGCTCAAGAGATAGCACAACAGAGACAAAATATGATATGATCAATGATCAAATAGTGAAATAGATAGATGATTGATTTTACAATGTAGGAGTGCCTAAATATATAGGCAATGCAATAAGACTACATGATAAGGAGATGATAAGATATCACCCACACAAGGTGGAATCACATGTCCACCAAAGGTGGATCATCCTCCAATATGCAATAAAGTATGTGCATTGGATTAGGATGATAATGTGATAAGAGCACTAAAGGTGGATCTCACAAACAAAGAGGTATGTGATGACACCTAAAGTGGAGATTCTCCTAACCATGTGCTAAAATGAAATGCAAACTCCTAAGTGTCTCAAAGACAAACTACTATGCAATGCATTATCCTAAGTAAACTTAAGTAAAGTGTAATTAGTAAATACTGAATTACACCAACACCCCCCCTTAAGTGCAACTTAGGGAAATGCACTTAAGCTCACAATGCAAGATGGGTCCCAGCTACTAGGCCATGTTAGGTACCCATGTAAAAAATGCAAGAACAATGCAAACTCTCATAAAGTGGAGAAAGAGGGAAAACCTCATGGGAAAAACCCTCCCCCAAAAAGAGAGATGAATACAATAATAGAAGATGAGAGAGAAGACCTCATATGAGGAAAATATCCCCCCCATAAGATAGAAGTAGTGGAAGAGAGACCAAGTAGCCCTTCCTCAATGTAGAATGAACACCAATGGTAGATGCTCCAGGCTCGATGTAGAAACTACTCCATGAGTGTAGAACAACATTCCTCCCCTTAGGAAGAAACAATACCAAAGGTGAATATATGAAGCCTCCTCCCCAATCTCTAGGAAGAAACTTCAAAGAGTATGGAATCTCTGAAACCTACTCAAGTGTCCCCATGTCAAAGCTGAAAGTTGCCTCATCCAAATCATGTGTACTAAGCCACTCTGCTGAAAAAGACAAATCAGGTTCAACTGAGGATGAATGTAGAACATGTACTAAAGATCCAAGTATCTCCTCTGAAGAGAAAGTGACTTCCTCCAACTGCTGTATCAAAGTATCCACAATCATGTCACCCTTGAAAGAATGATCAAGTAGAGAATGAATATGAGGGTTAGCATGTTCCCTCACAACAACTGAAGAAGGATCATCTTCACCAAAGAGAAGATGAATGTCATCAATAAAGTCTCCCAAATCTGAAGTATAGGACTCCATAAACAAACCTGCAATGTCTATCAAGTATTCATCCCATGGAACCAAGTCTGGAAGACAATAAATGTCCTACTGCACTGAAGCACCTGAATCCATGTGAATGCAAGCATCATCAGGTGCAAGAGTAGAAGTAATCTCAATAGGAGGAGATGAAATAGAAGGCTCAAGAACTTGATCATGAGTGAGAATACCCAAGTTCAAGTAGCCAAAACTCTCCTCAAAATCTAAATCATCACTGTAATCATCATATGCTGAAGACTCACTGTCTGAAGAATCACTGTCATCAAGAGGAACAAAATCTACAAAGGAGTACAACCGAGAAGAGTGATCCACTATCCCAGTAGCAATAACTACTCCACTCTCCAAGTCCTTGATGAAAACTAAATCAGGTGTAAATTCCACAGTCTTCTTTGTAGCACCATTTGTGATTTGATAGATAGAAAGAAGGTTATTGGTCAAGTGTGGAACACACAACACATCATTGAAGTGTCCATCCTTAACTTCAATACTTCCTTTCCCAAGCACATTCATGTAAGTGTGATTGCCGATCAAAATAGGTGGACCTTTACAAGGCTCAAATGATGAAAACATGGACTGTGAAGAAGCCATATGATGAGAAGCCCCTGAATCTAGAAGCCATCTACCTGAATCATGACTTGAAGAAGCATATAAAGCATGTCCTTTTTGAGTGACAAATGTGTGACCCTTCCCTTTATCTTTTTCTGAATTGGGTGAAGAAGAGGTTGAGGTAGACATCCTAGAAGGCAATTTGATGTTGTTCTTGGCAAGAAGATTCTTCAATTCATCAATGTCCTTCTTATAACAAAAGATTTCTTCATGTCCATCCTTTTTGCAATATGCACAAAACCGCTTCTCCTTCTTTGAAGATTCACCCTTTTGAGGTGATGTAGAAGTGTCATGTTGTGTGGAAGTTGATGTTGTGCCTTCTTGTTGAGACTTAGACTTCCAATTCTTCTTCTTCTTTTGACTTTGATTGCCTTGACTCTCATGATTAGCCACCAATGCCTTGGAAGTTGAAGACTTGAGAATCCCCATACTCATCAATTTTGTTTGTTCTAAGACTAACATTTCTAAAAATGACTCAAATGAAGGCTTAATGAAGGCACTTCCCATTGTCAACTTGTGAGTATTGTAACTTGAAACAAAGGCTGCATATTCAGGAGGAAGATGATTCAACAAGTGACTAACCAACTTCGCATCCTTGATGGGATTACCACAATCATCAAGTTGTGCTCTATAGTCATTGACTTTGGTGAGATAATCTTGAATTGTGTCAAAGTTCCTGGGATCTAATTTGAGGAGATCAGTCTCAATTTTGAATCCCATTTCCTCATCCACTTTACCAAACAATTCTTCAAGTTTTTCCCATGCTTCTTTAGCATCATTTATGTTTTTGATGTGATACATTATTGCTTGAGACATATTCTCTCTTAAGACTCCTAAAGCTTGATAATTTCTTCGTGACCATTTATCTATTGTAGTAGTATCATCAGCAGCGGGTTTTTTAATTGTACCATCCACATAAGGATTTAAACCTTGAACCATTAACTTGCTCCATACATTATCTTTCCATGTAGCATAGTTATGTGGAGTTAATTTTGCAATTGAACCCATGATGCAGAAATGAAAAGAGCACAAAAAGAGAGACACCAACACACAAGACACCACCCCAATTCACTCAATCAAAGAACCCCCCCCAAAATGATGATTTTGGCACTTTATAACTAGTGCATGTACAATTGCCACTTGCCAAAATTGATCAAAGTGGACTTCTGATTTTGATGATTACAACAAAAAATATGAAGCTATATTAGACTCAAACAAATAAGACACAAGATCTCTCAAGGATCTAACAAATTACAAGTGCCAAAAATAGGCCAAAATAGACCAAATTCTGAAAGTACTATGTCTACTCAAAATTTTTCCAAACTGATACCAGATCTGGAAAGTAGATAGAAAATCATGAACTTTCAATGAAAATAGCACTTGAAAATGTGTCCATATGAGCCCGAACGAAGCCTCTAAAGTTGTAAAAATTTGGATTTGCAATTTTTAGAAAATATCAGAAATAGAAATCAGAAATCACCTACACCATTGTGTAGATCATGAAATTCTACCCCAAAACAAAAAAAATTGCTCTGAAAAAGGAGTCCGGATGACTGAGATATCGCTGTTTGAAAATTGCCTCTGAAATTTTCTGAATCACCGCCGCCGAACCTTGAAAATTCAAATGGCTCTAGATTTGGCTTCAGATGTCTGATTTGGATGAAACAAAATTCGATTTAGGGGTTTTTAGACCTCCTCAATGTGATTCCAACCTCTGATTTGCACCAGCAAGCTCCAATTTTGACCTGCAATAAAAATCTCTCAAAATAGGCTATACAATGAAACTCCTATGGCTCTGATACCATGTAAGAATTTGCCTAAGGCAAAGAATAGAAACCAAGATCTAGAAGCTCAAGAGATAGCACAAGAGAGACAAAATATGATATGATCAATGATCAAATAATGAAATAGATAGATGATTGATTTTACAATGTAGCAGTGCCTAAATATATAGGCAATGCAATAAGACTACATGATAAGGAGATGATAAGATATCACCCACACAAGGTGGAATCACATGTCCACCAAAGGTGGATCATCCTCCAATATGCAATAAAGTATGTGCATTGGATTAGGATGATAATGTGATAAGAGCACTAAAGGTGGATCTCACAAACAAAGAGGTATGTGATGACACCTAAAGTGGAGATTCTCCTAACCATGTGCTAAAATGAAATGCAAACTCCTAAGTGTCTCAAAGACAAACTACTATGCAATGCATTATCCTAAGTAAACTTAAGTAAAGTGTAATTAGTAAATACTAAATTACACCAACAATATACAATAGTATAGTCAACTTGCCAACAATCTCTCCCTTTGTCATTGATGGCAACAAAGGAATATGGCATAGTTACTAAATGTACACAAAACTCTTTATCATACTCTAACTTATATCTCCCTTTTACTTTTTACTATACATCTTCTCTACATATATGACTCCATATTCTATACATTACTCCCCCTTTGAAAAGTACTTACAATGTTAAGACATCTGGATA
This sequence comes from Chamaecyparis obtusa, assembly GCA_027943335.1. Lineage (NCBI taxonomy): Eukaryota > Viridiplantae > Streptophyta > Pinopsida > Cupressales > Cupressaceae > Chamaecyparis > Chamaecyparis obtusa. The sequence goes on from BSBK01006700.1 coordinate 228,592, forward strand.
TGTTGTTTGCAACTTTTGGATCTCTTGTTTCCAGAATGTAATTAGTGCATTGATAGTTTGGAGATGGGTGCATAAGGCATATGTCAGCTTCTCCATCTTCTCCAAATCCATGCTAGGACCTTGATCATATGTCACCATGGTGGCATCGATCTCCTTGATATTCTGATTAAGCACGTCTAGGGAGGGCGCAAGAGCATTCCTTAGCTGTGTTCACCTTGCCCTTATCTTAGACATCTCTTTCTTAGCTTTTTCAATCCTATCTATCTACCCTTGATATACATTGTTACACATGTTTGCATCAATGGATGGATCTTCTACTGATTTCCTTATGCTATCAATCATATCTTCTACCTCTTGGATCTTCTTGTATAGATCAGTAGTCAACTTGTCCTGGTTCATACAGTCAGTAGTAATCTTCCTACCCTTTGCTGCAAACTCCTTCAAAGTTGCTTGACTAGTCTTTAGTGAACATAGGTCAAGTACAAAGTTGCTAACCAATTCAGTTAGCCTCTTCTTCATATACTTCTCCTCTACAACTAGGGATGCAGATTCTTCCAAGGTAGAAAAATTGGTTTTGAAGGCTGTGAGGATGTTGCTAATATCATCAACTGAATGGACCTTAGACACTTTCTTGTCTAAAGGCAATAAACTGTTCAATATGTTGACTGATTCAACAAACAAGGGGTTTCTCATTACCTATTTTTCTTTTTCTTTCTCCATGGCTAAGACACCGATCTTGATTAGGTCTTCTTCTCCCCAAGTATCCAAACTAGTGGTATCTAGTGTAAAGCTTGACAACAATGATACAAAAGGTAATGGAGTGATAAGAGTGCTATCCATTACTTCTTTCTTTAGTTTGATTTTCATTTCAACAAATGGCTTATCTATTGGTTCACTTCCTTTTACCTCTTCTTCTCCTTTCTTTTCTTCTATCTTTTCTTCCTCTTTCTCTGTTTCTTTTTCTATCTCTTTTTCTTCTTTTTCATCTATTATGTCCTCAATCAATACTTCTTTTTGTTGATTGGGAGGAGTTTTACCACATATAGTTTCAACCTCTTGTGTTCTTACGAAGGCTTCTTCAAACTTATCCTAATCAATGTCTATGACTGCCATAGTAATTTTTACATTATCAATAAAAATTGTGTCATCTTTGTGTGTCTTTATCACGGGCACAAACTTTGCTACCTCTGTAGGTGTTTCAACTGCAGGTGCTAATTCCTGAGGACTTTTCATAGGTACATTAGTGGGCTCTACCACCTTGACTTCCTTTGTGGGCACTTGATTTGTGGGTGCAATACCTGGGTACATGTGCCTATTCATAAAAACTTTCTTTATTTCCTTTACAACCAACTCATAGTTCTTGTCCATGATATGTAATTTTCTTGTCTTGGTTCTAAGGTGAGGTTTCACCAGATCTAACAACAAATTTTTCTCCTCTAGAGAACATACTGGGAGGCTTTCATCTAGACTCTTTTCTCTTATCCTTTGATCCTCTTCAATGGCCTATCTTTTTAGGAATTCTAAGATATTTTACACATTGTATGGAATCATTGTCTTTAGTTCTAGGACTGTCCTTTTAAACTTCAACATGTGTTTGATAATCATTCCATAAATTTCTGACAAAGATTTGTCAATTTCACTATATTTCTCATAGAATTTTCCTACTTGATCAATCTTGCCTTCATCAACAATCCTTGTACTCAACACATTAAGAATAGGTTTGAAACCTACTTGTGGAGGTGCTTGAGTGTTTTTCTTACTTTTGGTTGCTCACGAGGATGGATGACTGGTGCTAATTTTTTTCTTCCTCTTAGGCATTGCCTTGTACTCTAGAGGAGTTGTAAGATCAATTGTTTCTATGGGCGCAGTAGGGACAATATCATATTTGTCATGTTTATCATTGAGATCTTTAGATTTCTCAATCTTGACCTTCTTCAACTTAGGATCATCAATTTTTGCTTCTGTTGCAGATGTGCTCTCAATTCCCAAAGCAATCTTTTCTCATCTTTCTTTTTCAAGATCTGCCTATGATACTCCATGAATTCTAAGTATCTCAGAAGTAACCTTAGCTACTTTTCTCTTAGTTGCTGTGTTGTTCAAAACTACATCAACTTCTCTTGACTTCTCTTCATAAGTCCCCCATCTAGGTTCATTAGGGTCCTTAGGCGCTTATAGTAGTACTTGTGCATAAGCTTCCAAGATTGGTTCCTCAACTTCATACCCAAGTGGATGAATCCACTTTGTTTTTGGCTCAACTACCTCCATACAAGTTGTATCGGTTTCTACCATGAAGAAAATGTTGTCCTTGTATTTGTCTACAATGCTTTCTGGTATTCTATATCTCATCTGCATCTTGATTTTGAATGTTTTCAATTTTATCTCTATGTAATCCTCCAATGAACTATCAATAGATGCCTTAAAGGATATTTGAGGCATTGTAGGTGTATCTTTGTCTAGGTATAAATCTGAAACCTTTCCAAGTATATGGAAGTACATGTAAATGATTAAAGACCCAAACCTGAATGTTTTGGTATTATCATGTTTGATGGCCTTAATGTTGTCTATCAGTTGTGCATGCAAGATCTCGCACAAATTGAACTCTCCATTTTCTCTGACAATCCTTATTGCTACAAGAATAAAGGCTACAAACAGACTATTCACCCTGTTGGTGTGCTAAAACTTATACCCTAACATCATAGACATCAATTTGATGTCTTTGTCTTCTATAGGCTCAATATTCATTTTGCGCCTATCACTTCTTGACTTGCATGCTTGTTCTACTTGTTTCCTTACATTCTTACCCACTAGAAGAATGATGCTTATCCTAGAAAGGCCTATCATCTCATGAATGATATCTCTTGTAATTCTTATTGGAACTTCACCTATCTAGAATAGGTCACCATGGATTTTGCTTAATAGGGTCTTGATCCATTCGGATTTGTAAAACTCATGTGCCATAGAAAACTCAACAATAGGATGATTGTCTAACTGTAGGAACTCATCAAGGAAGGTTTTATCTGGTTTCATCATGGTCTCAATGTGCACTCTAATTGTATCAAGACCTATTGCTTCCATCTTACAATGAATGTATGCACATATGTCTTCAACATGCATAACACCCATAGGGGTTCGGGAGAATGCACCTTCTAAGTCATCTAGGGTAGACTTAAAGGGATGTCTCTTGAAAATGTATCTCTTCTTCTCTGCAACATCAAACATAATAGGAGTAGCCATTACTTGTAAATCACTTCACAAATGGTTTCTGAGAACTTTTGAATCGTCACAATGGATTAGGGCTTTCGCAACCGATCAAACACACTTCTTCATAGGTAAATCAAGCTACAATCCTTCATAATAAACTACTAGGTCTTCAATTTCTCAAACTCAAATGCAATGAGTAATCCATAAGTCTCTGTGTACTTTAAAGTGAAATTTATGCCATTAATACTTGCCGAGTAAACCAGACTTTCACCAAAAATCTCCAACTTTCATTCTATAATCAATCAGGTAGTGCGCTCTTGCAAATGTCATCACATAATCTCCAAAAGGTTAAATCCAAAGGTGCATACTTTGAAGGTGAGTATACCGGTCGTGCAGGGGTTTAGAGCTAAATTAGCTCCCTCTATGACCCTGAGGGTCATTTATCTAGAAGTAGAGGGTTTGTCCACTGTGGATGCATCTAATACATGCTTATCAACCTTGTCCTTCTTTTTCTCTGACCAAATCAAGATCACATCTTCTGAAGCTTTCACAAACTTGACTTCTCCTTCAGTATCCAGTATTGATTCTTAAGGCTTTTTAGGGCTTTCCTGACTTTGCATCCTTGATCTATAGAACTTTGAGATGTGTCCAGCCTTATTACAAGAGTGAAAAATAACTAGAGCCCTTAAATTCCTCGACGCATTGATATGGGTAACCATTTTACACTATCTTGCTGAGTGACCATTATAATTACATATCTGACATGTAATACTCTAAGAACTTCTTGCATTTGTTTGATTTCTCTGATTATGCCAAGTCTTGTTGTTCTGACTTGTTTTACAATTCATAGCTCTATGACCAAATTTATTGCATGAATAACAACAACCATTTAAAGGTCTTACCTCTTTATAATTCCTTGCTATATGTCCATGCTTGCTACATGCATAACAAGTACAGTCTACTAGCTTGTGCTCATCTTTGGATGGTTCAACATGATCTTTAGTCTGATTTTTTGTGTTCTTAGCATCAGTAGAGTTTTTTGGTGCTTTCATCATTTCTTGCATGTTATCAATCTGATTTTGAGCTTCATTGAATCTAATACACCTAGTATCCCCTTTTAGATTTCTTGCATATAACTGAGACTCTATCAAATCAGAACTAGTGTGTAATTTGTCAATGTGATTCTTTTCCTCTTTAATTCAGATTCCAAACTTTCTTTGTTGTTTCTTAGCTCCAATATTTCCATGTTTGCTTGCCTCAATTCTTCAATCAGTTGAAGGTTCTCTTTGATCTGTTCATCATAGACTTCCTGATTGTTAGTTAGCTTGTCATCCAACTCTTCAATCTGATCTTTCAAAGATGTGTTCTCTTCATTTAGCTTTTTGACCATTATCCCTAAATCACTGGTAGAACATTCTTTTAAATCTTTTCTTAGTCTTTTGATGACTGCTTGAGCATCACTAACTTTTTCTTTTAGTTCTTCAATTTCTTTTTCAGATCTGTCCAAGTCTTCAAGAGAAGCTTCAAGATTTCTTTTCAGATGTTTAATTGATATCTTGTCCATGATCTCCTCAAGTGGTTAAACTTCTTTGTTGAGGACTAGAGCTTTGATACCAATTTTTAGGAATGGGAACACTAAGAGGTGGGGGGGGGGGGGGGGGGGGTAAATTAGTGTTCACTATATTCAATCTTTTGCTTTACTCTTTAAACTTAACTTGAATGCTTAAGTACTGAAATGAACATTAACATAAATAAGAAACATGAACTCAACACATAACACCAATATGGTTATGAGGAAACCCATATAGGTAAAAACCCTAGTGGGAATTGACACCCACTAATAATCTATACTAGTGTTTTATGATCCTTGTTAGAAGATCCTTAACCCTGTTAGGAGTTGTCTTTATAATGCATTTAGTACAGTGACCTTGTCAAGGGTTTGACCATGTTAGGAGTCTTTTACAATAACCTTGTTAGGGGTGGGGACACACTGTCCTAGAGCTCATTTCTCAAGTGGTGAAGGCTACAACCTTCTGATCTCAGATACACACTATATCTGCTAGATGAACTAGTGCTGTGACATTGCTTGTTAGATCAGTTCCTTTGATGTGTTGATGCTTTGACCTCTTAAAAAGCTCTAATGCATCTTAAAAAATCTTCGAACACTTCTTCTCTACTTATCTCAACTCAATAACAACTTACATACTTATTACAAGGGGCACATCTCATATTTATATGTGCTACCAAAACAATTAACTAGGTCAGCCTATAACCGATTACATACAATGCTTCCAATTGAATCGACTCAAGCATGTTTACAAAAAAACATAATTACATGTCTGCAACTTAATTACAATAGGTGCATAGCCTTTACAAAATAATATTATAGTTGCTAATCAAATTACCAACAGTCAGTTGCATACACTATTATGTTCTGGCATTTACTATCTGTGTAACTTCAACTGTCTGTATCTTCATCATATGATATCATCTGATCATGTGCTCTTAGACTTAGCATGAATACATACATACAAGCTTAACTTCAAGGGAACATACCATAACTAGGTCATACACGTGTGTCGATGCTCTGATCTACTAGTGCTCTATTGACTATCTAGTCTTCTGTGCTTAGCCAAATACTAATCTTCTGATGATGTGTGCTGACTCCAAAACACTATATGACTTTGTTTCCATAATGACAACACTATATCTATTCATATATGACAGTATAGTCAAATTTCCAATATTTTATGTTTTCTCTCTCCCTCCTCAATAAATGAAAGGTTTTCTCCATGAATCTTTATTTTACTTTCACTCTCTTAGCAGAGTCCAACTTTGGAGAGCTTTAAGAGGTTGTGAAAATTAGTTGATTGTAATAGTGTCTTTGAAAGAGCTGAAGCACAAATTATTGATGTAATTTCTCATTTTGATGAAATATGAAATTTCTTGTCTATCTTTTCTCTCTCTTTTCATTCCTTCATGAACAAGGTGAACCTGGAGAAAATTCCTCAATAGATGCATATATATCAGAATGTTGTTTTCAAATGAAACAGTTTACAAGTAGGATTTGATCAACCCACATCATTGATCACTCATAAGTATAGAGAATTGAGAAGGGTGTTGGCAAAGGTTATAGAATCTGGTTTTAAATTTGCCAATTGAGTTTTTTTTGGAGAATCACCATAGTTATTGTAATAGCTCCTATTTGTAATAAGTATTTAATAAATAAATAAATAAAATAATTGATTTAAGCAATATATTAATCCAATACATGGTAATCAAACATTAATATATTATTGAATAAATAATTAAATAGTTAATTAAATGTATTATATTAATTAATTAATTAAATGATTATTAATAAATAAGCATTAATTAATGTAGCAGTGATTATTAATGAATAGTTATTAATTATGAAATATTTTTTTTTATTTGTAAAAGGCTAAAGCCAAGAATTTTATTAATTATAAAAAGTGTTACAAAAACCCCGCTCAGTGCAAGCGTTGGTAGGAAAGAGTGGGGCTGAGAAAACCTCCAACCTTGCCTGGGACCATAGTCCTGATTCTAATACATGATGTTTTAAGAGGGCATTCCCTCCTATTAATTTTTTATTTGATAAACATAGAACACAACTTTGATTAGTCTTGATCCTTCTTGTCCTTGATTGAAGTAACTAGCATTTTGTTGTTCTTTTGCAATGGACAGAGATGAAGAGTCTCCTTTTGGTATAAACAAGTTCTACCCTTATTGGGATCATATCTTATCAATCCAAGTGTCTTTAAATTCGTAGATCAGAACATAATTACTAATATATGAGCCTGACTTTCCAACATAAATACGCAAGAGATGTTTTTCCTTTCGTGACTTTTGTATCTGCTTTACCCTTAACAACTCAAATTCTTGGCTAAGATCCTCATTAGTATGTTCAAAGTTGTTCTGTGACTTAACACTGATTCCCAAATTTCTAATAATAATAAAGTATGAGTTTTTATTGTTACCCTTTCCAAGTATGGCTCGGGATGGAAAATGTACTCTCTTTGTCTACTCCAAACCTGTAGAATATGCTATATACCTTACCTAATAACGGTTAGCTTCTAGGTTATCCATGGATGAATTTGTTTAAATGGAAGAAATAAGAGTTGAATGAAAACAAATCCTGGCATAAATTATCATTAGAGTTAATCCAATAATTTCTTTACAAAGAAGATACTTGTCAAATATATCACTTTGATATATCGAGTATGATATAATTATTGGGGATTAATGTATTTCTTTTATTTTTAATTATTATTATTTTCATTTTTTATATTATATTACTTATTTATTTATTTTGTATTTACTAGGAATATATGATTTCCTCATTAACCCCTTCTACCCCTTTGTTAGCTAAAAAGTCTGCTATTCTATTACCTTCCCTAAAAATATGATTAATCATATAATGCTTAAAATGGGCTAATAAATTCATCCCTCTCTTTACTAATCCATTTAATCTCCAATTCTGGGTGTTCCCTTTTCTGAAGGCATTTATGATGAGAGTAGAGTCACCTTCTATTTCAATATTTTCTAGCCTTAGTTTTTTACATAGTAATAATCCTTCTATAAGAGAAGTACACTCGGCTATATTATTAGTTGCAATTCCTAAGTCAACAGTTTTGTATGCAATCATTTTTCTAGTCTCGTCATGGATACAACACCCTATCCTAGCCTTACCTGGATTCCCTTTTGAGGCACCATCAAAGTTGATTTTGTGCCATCCATGAGAAGGACATTTCCAAACATAATTACACCTGAGATCATCCTTATTTACTCCTTGTTGGCTAACAAAGGGTGGTATTTTTAGCCCATACCATAATATCCTTAAGCTTTCATCTACATGAGTGAACTTCATGTCCCTTCTACCTCTCATATTCTTATTATTATTAATAAATTCTACAATACATGCTTCAACTTTGTTTAAGAATTTATCTTGAGCCATTTTCTTGTCTTTGAATATTCTCCTATTTCTTTCTTTCCATACCTCCCAGATTAGTATGGAAGGGGCAATAACCCATATCTTCCCAAATAGACCATAGTCCAGATTCCTGGGCCAAATATTTAGGAAATCTATCAAGTTGTTTGGGAAGGCAGTTTTCTAGTTTACTTTGTTTGCTAGCCATGTCCAGCATGAATATGTGAAATTACACTCAGTGAAAAGATGATCAATAGTTTCACTCTCTTTTTCACAAAGTGCACATCTTGATGGACCATGATAGCCAATTTTCTATAACCATTCAAAGGTTAAAATTCTATGTTGGGAAGTTGCCCATGTAAACATGCCAGCTTTTGGGAGACAACTTTTATTCCAACATAGATCAATTGGAAGCTTTGTTTGATTATGTACTGAGTTTGTTAGGGTTGCATACTCATCTTTGGTATTTTATTCTCCATTTTTGGATTTGGCCCAGATAATTCTATCTGTATCAGAAGATGGATTAAGTTTCCTAGTGTTAAGGTTTTATTTTAAAGGAATTCTTAATGCGTTAGGCAATCCTAAATTGTCAAAGGACTTCCATCGCCAACCAAGGGCCAGATTGTTATCTACAATTTCTATATAATCCTTAACAAATACATCCCTAATAACTTTAATGTGTTCAATGATTGGGTCGTCATTAAATAGGTTATTAAGAGGAGGGAAGGCACCCCATGAGTCTTCCCAGAATAGAGTGTTCCTACCATTTCCAATATCCCAAGTAATGTTATTACTGATGACATTTCTACATTCTAGGATAAAATTCCAAATTCTTGAGCCTTTTGGAGGAAGACTATGTTTAAAGATGCTCAAATTATTATTGCCATCTAGATATTTATATCTCAGAATTTTGACCCATTTGGCTTCTGGATCTTTATACATCTTCCACACCAATTTATCTCCTAATGCTATATTTTGATGTTTAATGTTTTTAATATTCAAACCATCTTCCTCCTTACGTTTACATATTTTATCCCAAGCAATCATAGAAAGCCTTTTTTATTGTTAGCTCCTTGCCAAAAGATTTTTCTTAGTTTTTTGTTAATTTATTTTTCTATGCCTTTTGGTAAACTGAGACACATCATTTGATATATAGGAATGGCTAATAGAATAGATTTGATCATTACTGTTTTACCCGCACTAGTCAGCCACTTACCTTTCCATGATTCTTCCTTTTTGTCAATGTTTTTTAGGACTCTATCCCAAAGATTAGTAGACCTATTGCCCTTGTCTAGGGGGAGACCTAAATATTTGCAAGGTAACTTTCCGGTGTTGAAGCCTAAGATTCTGCATATATTCCTTTGTAATCCTTTTGGTGTGTTGAAAAAGTTTTCAAACTTATCCATATTTATTTGTTACCCTGATGCTTTGGAATACATATTTAGGACACTTTTTATTGCTTTAGCTTCTAATAAAATTATTGTCCCAAACATAAGATTATCATCAACAAATTGTTGATGAGTACAAGCCTCCAGGTCCTCAGTGATTTTGATTCCTATAATTAAATTATCATTCTTGGCCTTATTTAAGGATCTACCTAGAGCTTCTACCATGATGATAAAGAGAAAGGGGGATAGAGGGTCCCCTTGCCTAATGCCTTGTGAAATACTAAAAAAACCAGATGGATTACCGTTTACCAATATTGACATCTTAGGACTAGAAATACATTCAAAGATGAGATTAATCCATTGTTTAGAGAAACCAAAGGATTCTAAACATTTACATAAAAATCTCCAATCTACCTTATCATATTCTTTCTTAATATCTAGCTTAATAAGCATACTAGGAGAATGATTGTGCTGGATAGTATGAATAGCTTCTTGAGCAATGATGACTCCATCTAAAATAGATCTATCAGGAACAAAACCTGATTGTTCTTCTGAGATTATAAAAGGGAGAATCTTTTTTAGCCTATTAGCTATAGTTTTGGTTAGCATCTTATATAATGTATTACATAGAGATATAGGTCTATAGTCATCAAAACCTTCAGGTTTCAAATTTTTGGGAATTAAAGCTATGAATGTATTATTAATTTCTTGAAGGAGCTTACTTGAATTCCTTATACCTTCTAAATCTACAACAACCTCATCACCAATAAAGTTCCAACATTTTTGATAAAAGACAGTCGGAAACCCATCAAGATCAGGAGACTTATCAGGATGGAGGTGTTTTAAAGCATATTCTACTTCCTCTTTTGAAAATCTTGCATTAAGCATTTTATTATGATCATTATAAATTATAAGTGGAATATTACCTAATATTTCATTTTGAGATGTTCTGTCTGAACCTTCTAAGTTATTTAGGATTTTCTCAAAGTGTACTACAGCTTCTATCCCTATATTTTTAGGATCATCAACTATCAGCCCATCCTCTTTTTTAACCTTGGTAATTTTATTGTAGTTTCATTTAGCTTTATAGCTATTGTGATTTTTTTTGTATTGTTATCTCCTTCTTCTAACCATATTTCTCTTTATCTCTGTTTCTAGAATGTTTCTTCTTTGGCCAGTATATCTTCATATCTACTTAACAGTTCTTTTTCTCTGGTATATGTTCTAATATTCATTCCTTCTTTGATAACCTCTTCATTAAGTTCTTCTAGATCTTTCTCTATCTTATTTTTAGCATCAAATATATTGCCAAACTACTCTTTATTCCATACAATTAATCGATGTTTAATATGTTTAAGTTTTGAGTTTAGAATGAAGGTTTTTGAGCCTTTAAATTTTTTTTCATTCCACCATTCCTCAATCCTAAGAAAACATTTTTCATCTTTTAGCCACATTCTTTTAATTTTGAAAGGATTTTTTTTGGGCATTATGTCTTCTTCTAAGATTAAACTAATTGGAAAGTGGTCAAATCTAGATTGTGCTATTATATTTGACTTAAAGTTTATATTGAATTTAGCTAGGTTACCAATGTAAAAAAAAACCTATCTAATTTTTCTATAATATATTCAGTATCTATTCTTTTATTTGACCATGTAAAATTTCCATTGTCCATGGGAATATCCATCCCATTAATTGACTGTATCCAATCTTTAAATGCTATTGTTGTTTGAGAAATTTTCTTTGATCCTCCTAATTTTTCTTTGATGTCTAATATAGCATTAAAACCCCCACCCATAAAGAAGTTATCATTTGGTAAACTATTGAGAAAATGCTCAATCTCTTTCCACACAATCCTCTTTTCATGGAGGAATTTGGGACCATATATGTTGATTGTAAAGAATTCAAAATTACTTTTAAGGTTTTTGATCTTAGCTTCCATCTAGTAAGAATTGGAAGCAATGAGCTCTAACAATATAAACCTTAGATTCCAGATAAAGGAAATTCCACCTGACACTCCCTCTGATTCTACACCTTTAACTTCCCATATTCCTAATTTCTTACTGAGCATATTATATCCCTCTTTCCCTAATTTGGATTCTTGTAATAAAAATAGAGGTGCTTCTAAAGAAGATAAGCTTCTCTTTAGAAGACGTTGTTTGATAGGGGCATTTAGTCCCCTAACATTCCATGATATGATTTTCATGGAGTATTGGGAAGGAACTCCCCCTTCCCTAAATTCAAAATTGAAGTTATTTTGACCTTCCCTGAGGTCGTTCCATCCTTTTGTCTTAACTCTATGAGGGACTTCCTACCTCTTTTATGCAACTGTTTTGGAAAATTAGGAGAAGATTTGCCACAAGCAAGGGTAAATAATCCTAACTTGGTGTCCTTACTTGATTCCTGATCAGAATTCGAGATTTTAGTGTCTATCTCTTCTTCTTGATTCATTGATTCAGTAAGTTTAAATAATAATAGATCCTCTGAGTCATTATTTAATTCTAGAAAATTGTTGATTTCTTCTACCTCCCCACAACTAATGTTTTCTTTGCAGAGATTATTCCTATCCAAATCCTCTGAGCATGGTTTTATAAAATTTAATGGTATTGGTTTAAGTATCGTGTCTTGGTGTTCTTTATACCATCCCTCATCCAGTGTATAATATTCTTGATTAATGATATTCTCCCTATTGTCATCCATGGTTAGGCACAAATCTGCTCCTATATTGATTTCCTTCTCTAGGGATATTGCTGCTTTTTCTTAGATTTTAGAAATTGTTAAAGTTATATCCTCTTTCATTATTTCTTTTATCAATACACTTTTCCTTCTATTGGTTTCTTCAATATCACTAGTTTCATCATCAGATGAGAGCAAAAAATCAATATTTTTCAAGGCCATATTAGAGCATGATATCCTACTTTGGTTGTTTGTGGATATCCCATTTTTATGGGAGTTATCACTTGCTGCCATATTTCGTACTGAGGATCTATTTTATTTTAAGAGTCACTCTGAGGACCCTATTTTTAAGCCTCTTTTGATTTTGGACTCCCCTCCATCGATTGGTTTTGCTAAAAGAGATATACTTTTCCTTGATTCAAGATTTTCATTTTCTTTGAGCATTTCAGGTATACAACATTGGCTCATTCTCCCACATTTGATAGAATCATATTCTTTCACATTTACAGGGGTACAACTTGCATCTAAATTCTCCTTATCTTGTTCAGGGGGAAGGTCAGTAAAGCAAAACCCTCCAATATTCCTATTAAAAGATATTTGAGGTAAATTTTCTATAGAAATCGGGAACCTAGGGTAATCACAAATTTCCCCTTCCTCAACTATTAATGGAACCTTATCTATCTTAATAGATGTTTTTGGATTCTTTCTGAGAATTATTTTAAGGGTTGTTGTGTTTAAACATTTATTCTGTTTTATTTTTTTATGTGAAAAGAAAAAAATATTATCTGCAATACCACCTCTGAAGTATTCTGGTAGTAAATGGTAAGAAGTTTTATTAGTAATAAAGTGAATAGGTTTAAGGTTTTGTGATGTGCCTGAGGTCTTAACCAAAATTTTAACCTTGGAGGAGTCCATATAGTTATCTTCCAGTCTAATTAATTCACCAAAAACCTTCCCAATTTGATAAATAATCTAGTTGTGTAATAATTCTACAAGCATATTTAGAAACATAACCCATTTTAGAGTTTCAATGCTATTGAAGGTATTATGGTTAAAATTAGGTTCCCATTTTAGAAACTTAATCACAAGCCCTAGATAAAAAAAATTGTGCTTCAAATAATAGCTTTTGTCTAATGAGTAAATCTTCACATTCAAAATAAAAGTAGTTATCCGAGAGTAAAGTGATACTTACTTGTGTTTCAATGGCTGCTTGAAGCCAATCTTTAATACCGGTGAGTGCCTTCCTCAAGCCAAACCATTTTCCAAAAAGCCCAAAGGAGTGACATTAATTCCAAATGCCTTCTATGTAGATTTGGTGCTCGCTAATGGTTTTAACTTCCTTTGTGTTATTAGACCTAGGTTTGCGATGAGGTGAAGAATATACATCTCCGGGTGCAGATTTCCACACATATGACATATTATCTTTGAATTCTTTTTGATTTCGCCTGTGCGGCAGTGAGTAAGGTTGAGCCTAGAAACCATCATTCCTAACCTTTGATTGGAGATGAATGAAGCTGTTGCTAAGAGGTAAATCAAAGGAAGGTGATAGGTGTTTGCTAGAATAGGTAGAGGGAAGATGTCCACCATGTTGTGCCCTTTTAGAATTTTTCTCATAAGCAGGGATCCATCCATTTTCTGCTACCTGCACCAAAGACTGCAGCTCCCGTGGTGATGCCCTAGGTGCAACCCTAGGGGAAGCATATGCATTTGTGAATGTCTCATGAGGGACAAACGAAACAGAGTAGCTTGGCATGGACCACCAGTGATTTTCTTGGTGGCAATGGCAGATGAAAGTGGCACGGAGTTGCCAGGAACCGCATCTTTTGTTTTCACAAAGAAATTTAATTGTGCATCAAGCGAATTAACTGAGCATTCTTTCGGAGTACAGAGCAGAGCCATCCCCAATTATAAAAAAATATATATGTATTTTTAAAATAATTGCTATCATGTATCAATTATGAAACATTATTAGTCCCTGCCTATTTATAGGCAGAGACTTATGTTTTCACCTCAACTATCTCTTATTAGTTTGCAATTTTTTTTCACATATTTGAATTTTTTCTAATGTTATGTATAATGTTTTGGATAGTGAAATTTATAATGTTTTGGATAGTAAAAAATAATTTTTGAATTGATAATTACTAATAAAAAAAGAAAATGGTGGACAGTTGTTCACGTGGCTTTAATACGGCTGAACATAGATGGAGAATACGACATATGACTTCAAAATTTATTCCACCTGCTCCTCCAACCAGCTCCTTGCCAGTTGTGGTTCGAGCTCTGATGGTGATCTTGCCGGAAGCCTCTCAGAAACACCGAATTGCTGCTCGCAGTCGCACCCATCTACGCAGCCTTCTGCAAAAGCGTCGTTGCCCACATGTGTGCCGAGCTATTTCCACTGCTCATCCCAGTCTGGTGGCTAAAAAGGCTTCCACCCCCACCTAAAAACACAACACCGTGGGCACCATTCAGTTCAGGATACGCACCAATAGCATTCTGAGGCTGTAATCCGCCGGCGGTGAGCAGAGTGGAGACCAGATGTACCATTTTAGGGTTGAGTTCTGAGGCTGTAATATGAGCCCCTGCTGTACCGCTCACATTCACTTTATGGAGAATAGATGTACCATTTTAGGGTTGAGTTATGAATCTTCACTGTTAAGTTCTCTGAAGATTTTCGTGCATGTTGATGCTTTTCCCGTAAAAATCTGTCAGCTTTCTTTTTGGTAGAACAAGCTCTAAATTTAGTGGAATTTCTGTACTTTTAGCAAGAAACTTCCATTTCCACGTAGAAACAGCTTCAAATTTTTTCAGAAATGCTAAATGCATGATTTCGGGCATGTTTTGTGATGGATTTAGAAAGTCTTTAGTAAATATGACTGCTGATTGTGTTTTTGGTGAAGAATTCAGCGGTATTCTTGAGATTACTGAGATTTTGTAATGTTCTGAAGTTTATTGTTTCTTCTGGACAGTGCTATTTTTCGTACAATAGAGAACTGACTGGACCAATCCCAAGCACCCTCAGAAATTTGATCGGCCTTGAGATCTTGTATCTTTTTTAAATTATTAGTAATTTGTGTTCAAAATTATTCAGTTGTCATAACACATTGTTTCTTCAGGGTTTTCATAGGCTGTGGGTTTTCTGGAAATATTCCACATGAATTAGGCAACCTGAAAGAGCTTACTTTTCTGTAAGAAAATCATCACTCCAGAATTAATTTGTACCATGGTTTCTCAATATTTGATTCCTCTTCAATTCTTCTGGTTTTAATCTGCATGAATAAGCTTATTTTGATTTTTTTCAGGGACTTGAGTTCAAACAGTTTCATTTGTATGACGGATGTACAAAGAAGTGGAAGGACAGGAGCAATGGTGGGTTTACAAATTATTTTTTTTCCCCTTGTATCAGTGGATTTGACTGTGCAAAAATGGTGAAGGGTTGTGGAATGCAAATGAAGGTGATGATCTACTCTTTGGCGCGATTTACCCCACAAAGTGGAGAAGAATATCACTGATAATTGGCTTAATGCGCTCTACTCTCTTGGCCCTAAAGTCAGCACTATGCAGTATGAATTCTTTATCTTTCTACCTTCTTTATTCCCATTTTCATATCTGATTAATTAATTTTTGGGTAAGCACTATTGCAGCTATTAGGGTTTCAAGGTTAGGGCTTTAAAATTGTTTTATTAGATTTTTTTCACCTAATAACCCAAGGCCTCTTTAGCTACAAATATAGACTATCATGGGCTGAAAGCTCACATTACAATCACTTGCCAAACAACCCAAGATAACTGCCCAAGTTGTTCCTCAATCAGTTAAGGTTTTTGAAATTAAGAGAACACTGTTCAAGACATCAAATATATTTTCCACTTATCAAATGAGTTCTTATAAACCACCAAAAGCTCTACCTTAAGATGTGTAGATGACTTTTTAGTTGTAGTAAATACACCAGAAAACTCTACAACATAATCAGCTCCAAATCACCCCATGGAATCTCTGCTACTCCCTGCACCAACAATTAGAACCATACTTTAGCATCACCTTTTGGGAATGGTGAATAATAACATTGGTTGCAATTTTGCATTGTACTGTACTAATCTGGAAGTGCAAACCTCTTGGAAGTAACTGTAATCTTGTGGCCATCAACTTCAAGTGTCTTACCATCCACAATACTCCCCTTGGATATACCATGTGTTGAATTGTACTTGAACATGTATGTCTGCACCAATGCCCAGGTTACAAAGAAGTCATCGAGCATTCAATATTTACTAAATAGTCGCAGCACATCAATAAAGAGATTCAACATGTGCACAGTGAATATAAACAAAGGTCCAAAAAATACCTAAGCATGCAATAAATAAATCTTTGAATACATCACATGTATGAGAAAGCTTGGAAAATAAACCGTGGAAGACTAAGAATAATTTTCAAACTTTGAGTTCATGTATGAAAACACTGGCATGCAATCTATATACAAACAGGCCATCCTTGAGTAGAGATTTTAACATCTAATCAAAACCAAACAAAAAATAAAGAAGAAATCGCCAAGCAGTAGCATTTAGACTTGATAGTGAATTTCTCAAATTGTCATTTAAATTCTTTTGTCCTCTCACAATAATACCAGGTTATAAACAGTGCATGCAATCTACACACAATCAGGCCATCCTCAAGTTGAGATTTCACCATCTAATTCAAAATTAAAAAACTCAGTAAAGCAAAATCACCAAGCTGTAGTATTTGGACTTGATGTTGAAATTCTCAAATTGTCTTCTAAGTTTCTTGCTTCCTCTCACAATAATACCTTTGAAACCTTTGAAACATTGGAAAAAGTTTGCTTCTAGCACTATACTAATAAAGAAGTAAGTGATTTTGGTACAGTAGACATGGAATAGTGAGCTCCCCAAAAGAGAATATAAGTCATATTTAATCATCTTCATACCATTTATTTTGACATCAATGAAAGGGTCATTAACTGCAACTACTTCAATGTCACCCCTTCCCAATGCAACACACAAAACCAATCTTCCAATGCGACCAAATCCTACAAAAGTTTGATAGTAATAATATAAGTTGATTGAAACACAATAATTTTCTGGCTTATTAAATAGGACAAATGGTTCTTGGACAATTAGAAATCCTACAGAAGCAACAGATCTTTCAACCATTAACTAGTATAAGAAGGAAGATAGTACGATTGATTGCAATCTTAGTCTTCTCCTTTCCAGAGTATTCTGCAAATTTGATAGGAATAAAAACTTTATTGTTTATTGATATTCAATCAAAGGTTCAAAATGAACAGATGCTACATGTTCTAGTTCTCTTTTAAAAATAATCCCATGTTATATAAGTTGCAGGATAATTACTTTGATGGGCTTGAAATTACTTACGTTGAACCTTGGGAGTTATTTCTGTGGCAGTAGCTCTAATTGGCTGCAAGGGTTTAGCCCTCTGGCATCTGCCAAGGAATAAAATAGAATAAAAACAATGTTCACATACAGTTGATATCAAAAGGCTTGATGATACATTAACACATATACAATTCCCATGCAGCTACTAACGGAAGTTTGTCTATCAATTGCATTGTACCAAAAGGAGGTGAGCACATTCCACCTAGTTCAAAATAACTGAGTTCACTTATTTATTTTCTACAAGCATCATTGAAAATTTTAGACATATCTAAACATTAAACAGGAAAATATATGTTTGGTACAGCAACAAGAAAATGATGTAGAAGACCTCCAAAAAGTAGAATTTATCTAAAGATTAGGCAAATACTAAATATCATATCATCTTAACTATTACACAAATCCCTTCCAGTTTCAGGATACAAAGTAAAACATCATACATCAAAACTTGGGTTTTACACAAAGTTGACAAACCATTCTGAAAGATGCTAAACAATTCTTTTGAATTCCAAAAGTCTCAAAACTCTTCTATTCACTATCCAATAGAAATTTACAAAAACATCTTTTAGACAGTAACCAGATAGCCGAGTCTGATAAAAATATTGATCAAATACACAAATGAAGTTTGTAAAATGATTTACAGAGATCTCAGTCTTCTATAGAATAGACCCAACTACTATTAAGTCCGATTTGAAATATCATACTAATTTTCTAAAGATGAATACTCTCAGGTGACCTTAGCACTGTGTGATATTAGACTTGCATTTCCAAGCTCAAGCCACAACATTTGTGAATTTTGTGATATCCTCTTGGTGTCTGGCCATTTGATAGTGTGATTTATTAGTCCCTGCCTATTTATAGGCAGAGACTTATGTTTTCATGTCAACTATCTTCTATTAATTTGCATTTTTTTTCAGATGTTTGAATTTATTTCTAATGTTATGTATAATGTTTTGAGCAATGGAATATATATTTTAAAAAAAATACAAAATCCTAAATTTTTTATTGGAGTAAACCATTTTTCCTAGGGATAAAAATATTTTTAAAACTGGTAATTACCAATAAAAAATGAAATGGTGGACAGTTGTTTTGTTCACATGGCTTAGAGTACGGCTGAAGACAGTTTCTGACATTTTCCTTAATACAAATTTAACATTTGCAGTTTCTGACGTTCATTAAGATTTATAATGGCATTGTGAACACATTGTGCATTCTGCATTTTAGCATCGTGAGGAGAGGGTTTATTTTCTTCCCCGATATGTAAAGTTCTGCTTTCATGCTCTTGACCAATTTTGTTTTTTGGAATGTTCTCCCATTAAAGAATAGTTCATAGTTTAGACGTAAGGGTTGTGGCATTTTTTATCAGAAAAATGGTAGCATTTGAGGGGCTCACGCGGTAGGATTTCTGCAATTTTTTGATTCTGTAAAGCTTTTAGCGCTAGGATTGCTTTTTGATGCTTTCCATGTCAATATTTGGCGGAAGGAGATATTTATGTTAGGGTTTCTAGTATTGGTCTAGGAATCTAACCTTTTTTTGTTCTCTTGGCAGGGATTTTTTTCCTAGGGTTTTCTTCGGATTCAATTTGTGTTGGAGATGGATTACTTCTTCAGAGTTCATATGGTCGATGGCATGCCGCCGCTTGAGATGCTTATCGATTAGGGCGTAGAATTGTGCCCTTTTCTGAGGAACATTATCAAACCCACAAATTTTTGCTCGCCGCTAAGATTTCCTACGCTAGTGAGTACTGTTTATTCTTACCCATTCCTAACATCACTATCGGAATTAAAAGAAGTATCTTTTCATAAGTGTCTTCAAATTTTGAAAGCATTTTAGTTATTTACTTTTGAGTTTTTAACATACCACTTCTGTAAGTGAAAAAAATGTTCTTGATGCTAATGATGTTCAAGCATTTTGTACATATGCAATTGTGATACTTTTTGTCCTGTCATTTTACTACCATTTCTTCTTATGCATTTGTGGTTTGTACCTCTGTTGTTGTGATACACTCAGAGTTGTAGGAGCATTTAACCCAATTTTAACATCTAACATGTCTAATAAGGATTTGCAGCTGAGCATCTGCTAGAATCGCCCAATGATTTACCAATTTAGCTCTTTCCATTCTGCAAGAGTATATGCAAAATTCATCCGGAAGAGTTTTATAGTTTTTTGATATAATAAATTTACAAGAGAATTGTATTTGCACGTATGCTTTTATTAGCTATGCTTACAAGTTTTGTTCTAGTAAGATCTGCAGTCATATTTAATAGATATTAATTTGCATACAATTTTTTAGTATAATCTTAACTGTTTTAACAGAAACATATATGCAGTTAAAAGGATAAAATATTTGAAGAGTATTTGTACGCTGATTTGTTAGAGCAATTCTACAGTGTAAAGAAGTTCCAAGTCTTATATATCATCACATTAAGTATGTGCCCAGGTTATGTATGTGCCTATGTAAAATTTATAGCAATATCAATTTCTATCTAATTTGCATTATCTATGTATTCATGTGTCGTATTTGTGAGAGATAAGAGGAGGGTTTTTAAAACTAACTGGATGAGTGGTAATGCAGTTTGAAGAAGTGGAGGATTTGTGAGATTAATTGGACGAATAATTTATATTGCTAGTATTTGAAGGATATTACCAAAACTAATTGGATGATTAGTGTATATTTGCATTATTTAAAGGATATTCACAAAATTGACTCAATGAGATTTACTATTGTTTTAACAAAAACTAGATTTATATTGCATTGGAATTTGCAAGCAGGAAGAGAGCTCTGAGTCTTTTTCTGTTTGCAGTTTTAAGAAGTAGTACGAGAGAGCCTATACCAGCTAAGGAGCTCTACACTCTTCCCATTACTGCTCAACGTGTTCAACTTCCTGATGGAAGACACATTGCATATAGAGAGGAAGGGGTTTCAACAAACATAGCTAGACATTCAGTCTTAGTTGTTCACTCCTTTCTTTCATCTTGTCTAGCAGGTGATAAGCATTTTAAAATAATATTAGACAAGTTTTCTACCTTTCCACAACGTTGTAAATTGTTGAAACTGCTGCAATGTCTGTTTCAACTATTTATATTGCTGCTGAAAGGTTGTGGTTTTTTATTTCTGTGTTTCTATCATTATCAGGCAGCTTCTTTATATGCTTCGAGTTGAAGTTATCAAACAAAAAGAGAGTGCATAGATACTATATTCTTCAGTTTTGGGGGTGTATGGAACTTGCTATGGTCTTTTGGTTGTTTATAACTTATGTGTTCTTCTCTCTCTTTGCATCTTATTGTAAATTGTATTTCTTATATAGATGTATGCACTGGTTTAATAATTTGGTGATTTGATCCTCGGTCAACAGTGGAAATTGTGGTTAAACTATTTAAGCTAATCTCATGGCAGGTATTCCTGGTATCAAACACTCATTGCTCGAAGAATTTGGAGTTAGGCTTTTAACATATGATCTGCCTGGATTTGGTCAAAGCAATCCTCATTCAGATCGTAATTTTACTTCATCTACCTTGGACATGAAATATATTTCCAACAGGCTTGCCTTAGGTGAAAAGTTTTGGGTGCTAGGTCATGCAGGGGGAGGAATACATGCTTGGGCTGCTATAAGATATATACCAGAGAGACTGGCTGGTAAGGTGTTTGTATCTTATCATCATACATCTTGCTTGTAAGTTCTTGTTCAAATTGAGAACTCAAAGGTTTTTGTTCATAAATGATTCTTCCCATCGTTAGAAATTTTATGTGATCTGTTAGAAGGTGCTATGTATCAAGTTGACTCTCTTTATACTTGAACTTATGCGATGGGAGATCATGGCAATCATATGAAATATTTTAGAGAATTATTTATCTAATGGTATCTCAATATCTCAGCACAACCCAAGTCAGTCAACCTATTTAAGAGTTCGATGTTCAACAAGGTTCAAGTAGTACAGTTTCCAAGACAATTTGTAAAGGGTGATGTTGATATCTTGGACTGGTGTGAATGATCTTTGCAATAATTATTAATAACTGAAAAAATAGTTCTGTATTTTACTATTTTTAATTATTAGACTTCAACATTATGTATTTTAGGAAGATTTTTCACTTATTATTTCCATTCTTCAACATGCTTCTGAATGGACATATGCAAAGGCAATGAGTGGTGTAAATAGAAATGCCATTTTTCCAGCCATTAGGTCTTAGTTCAAAATCTGACAAGTTTCCTTAGAGTTAGAACTATTGCCTCCATTACAAATTCATAGGGCATATCTAACAAAATTCTGACTAGATAATAATGAGTATTTAAATGCCATCTTTCATGTTCAAGACCTTTTAGTGCTAGGGCTACACATTGGCTGGAAGACAGATTATAAACTGAATTTTGTTTAGTTTACCGATAAAACATGCAAGATCATGGTTTTTTATTTGACTTTTATATTGAGAGTGTCCTCTCAAGATTAACTAACAAAAGTGTAGAAGTAACATGTTGTTGAGTGTCCAATAATATTGCAATGGACATTGTTCTTATAGGCTTCAACCTACAGTATCTTTGATCTGCATCAAAAACAAACTTTACAGGCAAAATTGCAATAATATAATGGTAAGTTTGGAGTTTCAGCTAAAAGAAAAAGTCTACAGATTTCATGGAGCTCAAAGTTTGAATAAATATGGATATGTAGGGTAGCCATCCTTCTAGCTGATTTCCTCACAGGTCCATAAATGTGCCTCCCACTAGTTACTAAATTAGAAACTTAATTGTAGCTCATCCTTTCATTCCAATTCATGACCTGTTTTAAATGAACAATTTCTTAGACCTCTTCTTAATGCCAGATCTAGTGGTCAGTCTCCTCTTCTTGATATTATTTTCAGGTTTATTTTCTTTCTTCAAAGATTGAAAGCCTTTTTTATAAAGTATCAAGTTGAGAAAGACATCCATATTTAGCTCATAGATTCCTTAGATCAAGTTGTCTCTTTGCTTCTTTGCCCACTGGTGTCCTTGGTATAGTCTCACCAGTTAAAAGCTGAGATAGAGCACCATATTTGAAGTGATGAAATGATCTGTCATCTTTGCTTTTAAAAGTTGGGAACAAAAGACATTTTTGTCTAGGTACTTTGTTGATTATGAGATTTTGACACAGTTTTTACTTCTTGCATAGAGGCCCAATGGTGTTCCTCAGCACCCTATCTGTGGTGTCTGCCCCTTTATCTTTGGGGGGCTGTTTCTATTAGTGGCTGGTCTTTTTAGGGCATCCATAGCCACCAGATCGATCAATTCTTTCTTTTAGCCTACCCTAACTTCATGCACATAGTGGTGGATGCTGGATGGTGGAAGATGGATTCCTGAATACTTTATCTAGGAATATTATTATTTTTAGTGCTTCAAAATGCCCTCCCATATACTTGATCCCTTTTGCATGTGCATCTTGCTGGTTTTTCAGCCATAGACATTTATTAAGCTTCTTCAACAAGTTGGGGGCAGCTGCCAAATTCTCTTTAACAACCTTGCACCTATGTAAGGCTTCATTGTTTAGGCCTTTTCAATTTTTGACAACTCCCTTTCTCTCACATATACGTGGCTCATAGAAAGTCTAGGATAAACTTGAAAGCGTAAATTCATAAAGAGACCCTTCACAACAATAAAATACAATTTTTAAAATAAAATCCATTCAAAGTTAGACTCAAAGCATGTGCTAAAATATTGAATTTTTTCTAAAAGAAAAATAAATATATAAATATATATATATTATTTTATTATTTAATTTATAATTTTTTAATATATGATATATAATAGATTTGTTATTGTTTAATTTTTAATTATACATTTAAAAAACTACTAAATATATTCTCAATATTATTATATTGTAAGTTATATATCTATATTAATTATTTCATATTTTTATGTTGACTTGTACCATTCATTTTTATGTGTTTTTTAAATTATTGTTACATTTGATTTGTATTTTAATTCTATTAAATTAATTTTATTTAATTACTCATTAATTTATTAATTAATATGTATTAACATTAAATTATTTATTTTAAATTAGTATTTTGATTTAATTTATTCACTTTAAATTTTAATTTTCTTTTTTTTTTTTAATTTTAAATTTAGATTTAAATTTAAAAATGTTCTAATTATTTATATCAAGTTTCAAAAAAAAAATCTTGATTAAGTGAAAGACTACCTTACAAGTGTGGTAGTATTGCTTTTTAGTTTAGTAATCAATTGCAAATTTCTAAACTCTCCAAAAATTATAATTTTCAATCTCTTTTACCACCATTATTTACACAACTTAAATGTATAAATTTAAGTTAAGGTTCTTTCAACCAAATTTTGCACTCAATGTCTAAAATGGAAATGTAAAAAATATTAAACATTAAACAACTAAAATAATGAATTTCTACAATATTTTATAAGTTATTCAAATTCCTTGTCCTGCACTATATTTTAATGTTCAAATTTGGAGATTGAACCTAATTTTTACACTACATTACTATCTTACATTATATTGGCTCTCATATTTTAAGGACCAGGTTGTGCAGGTGTGTGCAATACATGTGATTTTTTTTTTGACAAAATGCCCTTAATAATATGGTCTTGTAAGAGAATGTTCAAATTTGCAGATTGAACCTAATTTTTACACTACATTACTATCTTACATTATATTGGCTCTCATATTTTAAGGACCAGGTTGTGCAGGTGTGTGCAATACATGTGATTTTTTTTTGACAAAATGCCCTTAATAATATGGTCTTGTAAGAGAATGTGTTGTGTACAAGACTTGAGAAATAGGTGTAAACCCAAGTCCTACAACTATTGTCAATATTATCTCCTATTACAACACCCTTACCTTGAAACTCTATCTGTCCATCTAGTGTAGCTTTCTCCTATCTCAACATAGATTGGCAAGCATTTTCCCACTTCTCCCTAGATGATGTCATAGGTATCTATAAAATGACATAACTTTTTTACTGCATTGATTTGCAACTGGTGATGCTCAACTTGAATCTCACCCTTTCCTTGCCCTATAATAGTTCTAAACTACACAACTAGACAAGTGTTCACAACTGCCATCACATATGGAGTTTTCCCCTAACTTAGTCATTTCTCCAACCTCGAACAAGAAAAATAGATACACAACTAGATAAAACTATTTCCACCACAAACATCGGTTATTAAGATTTAAGAACATACCTACCATTTACTATGAAAATATCATTCATTTCTGGTCTGTACATGTCAGGAGTATCAAGAAAAAGTCACACTTTTGTAAATTATTAAAATTAATAACATCATGATTTCAAATTTATTCATCCATGCTCTACACTTCTAGTACAAAGTCTTAGTCAATTTATTAATACATTGATTTCATTTAGCATTGACAATTTATTTACTAAACATAAAGCCTCATATCCTAATATAAGGCAGGGACTTCTGCTGTGCACAGCTCTTGTTAATTAATAAATTAATAACTAATTATTAAAAACAAGAAAAATGATGACTAACAACATACTGAATGTTTACAGTCAACATAATCATCATCACAAACCCAAGCCAATTCTAGTCCTCGTAGTTTCCACGCTGGCAGATTACAATAAACTGTCGAGTATTATTTAAATTATAATTAATAAAGGAGGTGTGTCACTGAGACATAACCACAACATCATACCTCATCATCCCATGCAAGGGGATATAAAAGTAACAAAATAAAATATGTTTTTTTTCTTACATTTTTCCTATCAACTATATCAGATTTTTCATATAAAAAATTAATCAATATTTTGAATTTTTTCCTATGTTTCAAATAAACTAAATAAAGAGGTATTATATTTTTATATTGAAATAATTCTTTTATGTTTCTAAATTTTGATTATAGAAATATGCAATTATCCACAATTCAACATTAAATAAAATAACTAAAAGTAATAGATGAAAAAACAAACAATGCCTCAAAATATGTAATACATGTCTCTTCCACTACAAACATAAACTTTTAAAATGTACAAATCCATTAGAGCATCATGAAAGGAAACATTAAATGACACAAAGATTTTATAACACATCAAAGTTAATAGCATATGTATTGATATCATTCAATCATAGTGGTCTAAAAATATTCTTTAAAATGTCCAATCCCATTGTCAAGAGAATAATGATGAACCACCAATAAAGGGTACATCAAATCCTTAATTAGGGCTTAAGGGAGTGTATACAATAAAAAATATCTATCTAAAATTTTAATATGAGGGAAATAAACTTTTATATGGTATAGCATAAGTTGGATTAGAAAAAATGAAACCCATAGTCTTCAAGCATTGTCTTTATGTCTTTATTTACCAAACGGGTACCCGCATACATTTTGTAATTCCCCCTCCTAATTTGTTCAGGGCTTTCAATTTCTTGAGTCATGTTTCTAATTCATTTAACTATAATTATTCCTAGAATCTTATAATAGGTATTAATTTTTAACAAAATTAATTAATCTCCATAGACTTTGTTTTCATTTTTTCCCTTTGGTAAAGTCTATCTTTGTAAAGCTCAAATAGTTCCTCCATACTAAATGGCCACTTCGCAGATGTAGCCAGTCGTTAAAATTCAATTTAACATACAATGCATGTGATTGGGTGAAAAATAAGCTCAGGCCTAAAGCCTTGCTAATCTCTTTACCATGTGTATTGATAGGTCCAACGTAGGCCCCATGGCCAAAATAAGTGTATAGTCATACAGTAACGAAATTAAGCATCGATTACAAAATACAACATATCTTGTACAAAGAAAAGAAAAAGGGAATTTGATGCTTACACTAAAATTAGTTCCAGTCGTACTCAAAGAAATAATTGTATTGGATACTATCAACAAAATAAATACATTATAAATCATCCAATCATGGGTGCTAACTGTTTAGGATGATGCATAATTGAGCTAGGGTTTCACTTATATATTTGTTTCTAAAAATACTATAAGGTTTTCTATGATATTTTTAATGTTTTTCAAGAATACAATAATTTCTCAATAATTTTCTAAAAATTTTGTAAGGTTTTCTAATATTTTTCTAAGTTTTCTAGGATATAAAATTATTTATCTAATAATAAAAGAATTCAAAAGTATAAAATCCTGACATATACTTGAATAAATAAATTCAAAAATTTAACAATAGACAAAAAAAATTCAAAAAATATAAAATATACAAGAAAAGAAGAATTTGATGCACCTTGTATAATAGCACTAAAGTATTGAGTGATGTAGTGCACTTAGGAGCCTAGTCAACAAAAAATTGCTATGGGGATTCAATCTAAGTAGGTGTAGAGCCCAAATTGCTAGTTGAAAATGACCTTTTAACTATCACCTTGGGCTTATAAATTATTTGTTAAAAAAGTTAATTTAAAATGTGTTTGATCAAAACTCGTGTTTGATTAAAATCATTAAAATATTAATTAAATAACACTTTCAATCAAACATAAATGATGTCATATATTTGATCAAACCTATATGGCATCTGGGTTCAATCAAAATTGTAAATAATGCTCAATAAAATATTCTTATTTGATTGAATGTACCTACTAAACATTTTTCCTTTATGGGTTTTAGTGGAACTCACTATTGTGGGTTCACCCTACCATTTCTCATTTGTTCTATAACCAATCTTCCAAAACCTTTTCTTATATGGCATCTAGATAAACTTCATCAATTTTATGTTTTCCATCAATATATATAGTTCTCTTGCCAATATAGGTGTAGAACCTTCATTAGCAGATGAGATTGATCCTCCATCATATTTTTCAAGCTCAATTCAAACTCTCTTCTATCACCATTCATATGATTTGAACATTCAGAATCAATAATCCAATGACTAGGTTCTTCTCTTGTATTTAGGGTGGTCTTTACAACTACTGATCTTTCACTATTTTCTACAACATTCTAACTTCTAGATCCATTGCTATAATTCTCCTTGATAGCCAAGAACATTACATCATCATTTGAACCATTTTAATCTTTATCCTCTAATGAATGGGCCTCCATATAATAAAAAATCTTCTTACCCTTATCTTTCTTATCAAACCTTGCATTTCTATTGTTTCCTTTATAACTATCCTTTCTCTCACCATCATTAATCTTCTTAATATTATCTTCTTTATAAGGACATCTAGAAACAAAGTGACTCGTCCTTCCACAAGTAAAACATTTAAAGGGTAACTTACCTTTATACTTTCCCGATCATTTCTTTAGTCTTCTTACAAAGTTTTCTCCTTCATTTGGATCATAATTTGCTTTAGGTGTATCTTCAATATTCTTTGTAGTGTTGAATGCAACATCCTTTCTATCATTTTGATTGTCTCCAAGTTCATCCAACTCAAAATAAGTGGTTACCCCATAGAGTTGATCCAATGTGTATATGTACATGTCTTGACTCTATTGAATGGAAACCACAAATGATTTATAATTTCTATCCATATTTCTCATCACTTTCCACACAACATTGTTGTCCTATATGGTTCCACATATGCCTTTAATTGAAATCATAACTAAATTTACCCAAGGTAGGTATCCTTCAATATTTTCATCATTTTCCATCCTTAGGATTTCAAATTTGTGATTTAGGTTCTACAACTTGATTTCCTTGATCTTATTGTATCCTTCTTATATACTTCTAAACTTCTCCCAAATTTAATTTTTAGACTTGCAAGACATAACTTTCATCAACTCTGAATCACTTAATCCATTGGTAGTTGTATTTCTCGCCTTTGCGTTATTCTCACACAACTTGATTTCATCTGGTATAGAAGGATCACTAGTCAAAGGTATGTAAGGTTTCTTAACTACTTCCCAAATATCAGACAACATAGATTCCAAATGTGATATTATCCTCGCCTTCCAAAAAGGATAGTTTATTCCATCAAACTTAGGCATTTTGTGTTCATTTTCATTCGCCATCCTAGATCTTCATCAAGTGGTCAAGCTTCTTCTTAAGGAACTTAGATCTGATATTAATTGTTAAGAACACCTCAAGATTTAGAGAGGGATTGAATTAGTCTTGACCATATCATAAAAATTTCTGCTACAACCACTTATTAACTATCCATACCCAACTAGCCATCAATTAAAGATAAAAAATCAAAATACAAACACATGAATATTATATTTTTATGTGGAAAACCCAATATAGGGAAAACCATGATGAGAATCACACTCACTACATAAATAATAGATTAAAAATGTTTTGGGCCACATGCCAAAGAGTGTATTGCACATGAAAAAGGACTTACAAGCTAAAGCACCAAGCTTAAGGAAATATACAAGGGACTTGCATATTATTGAAAGAAGAAACTTCTTTTAGGGAAAGATAAAGGTTTGTAAAAGCTACCAAAGAGCCACTATCTTAAGGAAAGCACAAAGAAATGATGAACAAAAAAGATGTAGGATCCTTTGATCATCAACCACTACAACAAATTTTTCAAATTCACTGCACACACGTACCTCTACTCTTCCAAATTCACATCACACTAACCTCTCATATGATCCTAATTCAATCCAAGTCAATCCACACTTCAACTAAACCATATACACATCTATATATCAATTTTATCATTCATAAACACAACTAGGTTGGTAATAGTAGAGATAAACATCATTTACACAAATACAACCACCATGAACAGTTACACTCAATGTGGTCCACCCCAAGAGATAAAGAGGAATCAACTACATCTAAACACATGTTCTACAAATGATTTAATCAAAGCAAAATCACCACAACACTCTCCAAATTCAATGCCAAATATAATATATTGAAAAGGACGGGACCATGTAAACTAGTCGACCCAAAAATATTCTCTGATGCACATAACTTAATATGGATATCAGCATGCCACAAAAAAATCAACATCAACCTATTAACTATTCCTCCAAAGTGTATCCATATAAACAAGTCATAAATTAAATCACCAAAATCAACCGAGTCATCCAGAGACTAACAAAGACAACAATTCCACACTCAAAGAAATATGAATTCATTTATAGAGAAACACAACATAAGAAATCTGAATTGGAACACTGCACAAACATTAGGAACATGTCCACCAAACTTGTACATGTGGAAACATCAATGTGGAGCATTTTCTAGATGATTCTTGACCATACTTGATAGACAAAATCATTTTTAGTAAAAAAACAAAATAGAAATTCAACCTCTAAACTTCTATGGGCCTAAAATTAGGGTAGTGCGACACTCACTAACCATACATGGTAGCACCAAAACTGCAAGTCATCAACTTCTTATGTAGAGTAATGGTGAGAATTCTCCCAAAAGGACTTCAAATAATATTTCCTACATACACTAGATTCCCATACTTGTCACCTTCCAAATATAAAATATACTAACTTATCATCACCCCTAGTCATGGAAACAAAATCTTTGAAAATTGTTTCTTACAAATTTTAGCTTCCTATAAGTAGGCACAATTTGTCCACACAATAGGTTGAAAATTATTATCTATAGTAATATTTAAGAATTATATTTGTTTTTTCTTGAGTCTCAAAGTAATGATGATTAGTTTTACTCCTTGAGTGGGCTATGGTTTTGCCCTAGCAAAGCCTCCTCTCTAGCCTTTGAGAATATTTTGTGGGCATTTTTTTTTTTTCGGTCTGGGTAGATTTTTCTTGATGTTGTCAAGTGAGCTTGATTTTCCTATAGCAATTATAGAGGTTTCTTGTAGAATGAGGATAGTTTTATTGTGTGGCCTCCTTTTCTATGAGTTTTTTGTTGGCTTTCCTTTCTTTATATGATGGTTTTGATAGAGGATTTTGGAATGAATGAAGGGTGAAGGAATTCAAGCAATGGCATGTAAGGTTTGAATGATTTGTAGGTGCACACTACAATGGAAAATACTATTGGTGGACATATGGGTTTGTAGTTATCCATGGGAAATAATGACAACATATCCACAAGGTGGGATTTGGACATTGATCTTCTTAAAGCTCAAAAGGAAGGCAACACATTTTCTTCTCCTATTGATGCTCAAACTTCAACTAGTATTTTTTTGTTGAGGGCTGCAGGAACCAGAGCAATCCATTCTATGTTTGAACTATTTTTTTGAAAATCATGTGTGATTAAGGAGTTTGATAGACCATCCTTTGGCTGGCCTAGGATAACTTGGTGTTGCTTCTTCCCTGGCCAGTTTGAAAACCACGTGATGGGTGACTTAGAGGTTTGGCTAGTAGATGATCCTGTTGACTTTCATATTTCAAAATTCAAGTATTGATGCAATTTCTACCAAGATTGGATTGCATTCCCTTCTTATTCATTGAATGAGTAAGAAACCTCCAATTGATCAGTTTGTTGAATGGATGAAGGTCACTTGAAGCATCCTAGCTACACTAGACATTTACCTCCTTGATTTTGGATTTTTTCAACATCATTTTTCCTCTAAGGAGGATTACATTTATGCAAAGAAAAATGGCCTCTAATTCTATGGCAATTCATGCCATTTTACGTCTTCTTTGTCTCTTTTATTTGATCATATTACTTTTATTATAACTTTTATCCTCATATGAATTGGACTATATAATCTTCCTCTATTCATGTGAGATTCAAAGCTCATTTAAAATATGATTGAATAGATTGGCCACTATGTGAAGTTAGATTCAGACTCTGTGGCTCGCTAATATAGACCCACTATAATTTATGTCACCACTAACATTTCTATGTCAACAAATCATTCAATTTTGATACTCTCTTCCAAAGACACTGGGACACAATATTTAAATTATGAAGGCCTTCCCTTTAGATGCTTTTGGTGCAACATCCTTGGTCACAAAGTTACAAGATGAACTTCCTCTAGGTATACCACTCCAAGGAAGTTCAATCTCAAGAAGTGTGTCAAGAGGCTAGACAATCCTAGTCTTGATTTTATCTAGTGTAATCATGGGAAATTTTTGGCTTTTGTTTCTGACCCTGCCACTATAGTTTTTGATGCTCATGCCTCTCCTTTGGAGCTACCTCCTGCTTACCCCTTTATTATTCCTAGTGTGCTTTCCACCACTATGCAAATCAAAGAGCCTCCTCATCTTAATCATCTTGTTGAGATGACTCCAAATGGGTTTGATTTTCAAAGCCTCAGGGAAGTTTAAATAGGTGCATCTTAGAGGGAGTGACTTACAATAGGGGTCCTGGGCCCAAAGTGGCTAGTTCCAGGATAACCTATTATAATTTGGTAATAAGTGATAAATTAATAATAAAATTTGGGGATAACACTAAAAACAAGATTGATAATGGATTCCTTTCCCATGCCTTGAGTGCTTCTATAGGCTAAGGATGGGAATGGGATGATACCTAGAGACTAGGTATGATTAGATTCCTCATCTTCATGAGAGGGTATCCTGATTCCGTATGGATCATGTTGAGGGTTCATGATCTAGAGTGACCAATCTAGGGTAACTCAACCAGGTGAAGTTTGAGGGTCTAGGGTCTAGAGAGACCATTTCAGGGTAACTCAAGTGGATGACCATGTGATGACACTCCCATAGTATGTAGCCTAAGTCTCCTCTATAGGTTTTTCATTTTCCTCTAGTGTTGGGTATTTGGTATTTTAGTACCCATTCTCTGTTATCTGATTTTTGTTATGTATTTGGTGTTTGTATTTTGGGTATTTTGTTATATGTTGCTTATCTTTTATTTGTGTACCCTTATATTTATCTATGATCCATAGTGTGTCTCAATCATACCTATTTATCAACCTTGTAACCTTGCATCCTTGTACCTTCTCTTTAGTCTATCTTGTGATTAGTGTAGGCTTGGTGTCTATCTCCCTAGCACGGTGGGGTGGACCTCAGGGTTCCACATGGTTGGGTGGTAGTGATTCTATTACCATTGAGATTCTGACATTCATGACTTTATGCTTGGATGATCCTTATTTCTGTTACTATCTTCTTCTTATTCATATCTATCCTATGATGTATACATGTATCATGTATCAGTTGTAATACCTTTTCAGAGATGTATAGTGTACTATGTTCATTGTTCCACTATTGTATACCCTGCGACTTGTGTAGTCGATGATGGTCTATTATGTATATCATGTTGTATCAATTGTATATTTCTTGTATTATATAGATTTGTATCTTGTGATTTAGAACTGTAATATATTTGTATGTTAGTTTACTTTATGGTTACATTCTTAGTAAATTAATTAACTTAAAGTAACTCTACATCATGTAACCCTTGGGATTGTTAGCTGTATTTAATACTTATGTATATGATTTATCTTATTTTGCATTGCTTCTGCATTATTGTTGTGTTTACATTTAGAAAACAAAATATTTTGTAAACTTAGTATCATATTTAATGTTAATTTCTCTTGGGTTCCTTGGTGGAGTGTTACACTTCCATCACTATGCAAATTAAAGAACCTCCTTGTCTTAATCAACTTGTTGAGATGAACAAATGGGTTTGATTTTGAGGGCTCCTACCCCTTTATGAATGATTTGGATGATGAATTTGTTGATTATTGTGATCTAGATGATTTGGTGGATCCAATAAGAAAATGTACCATCTCTCAAACTGCTAGTGTCATCTCAAAATGAAACATCTCAATCAGAAAGAAGAAGAGACACGAATATGAAACTAAGAAGCTCCACATCAAAGGTCGTGGTGCAGTTGATGATGGACTTTAGTGGATTAAGGATGCCCTCCTCACTAGGAGCAAGAGGAAGAAGATAGCCAAATAGGCTAGTTGAGGTGTTCCATTTTTTTATGGTTGGCATGTTCCTTTTTGGCACTGGTTTTTTTATTCTTTTATGTGCTTTGAGATCTTTTGGTACCTTGAGACCTCATTATGATTCTTCACTTTGATGGCTATTCTTTGTGCTCCCCATTCGTGGGTCTAAATTGGTATTTATTCTTTTATTTCTTTATATATTAGGTGTGGACCTTAATCTCATAATTGAGTGATTAAAAGAATGATTATCAACAAAGATTTAATTATAATAAATTTAAAGTTTATTAAATTAAAATATTTTTTAATAAACCCCCTTTAAAGTTCCTTTAAAAGCTCCTCATTTTGAAAGCACAATTTGTCCAATAAGACTATGAAGAAAAATAATTAATTTATAAATAAATTTATAAAAAAATGAACTTCATAATTTTTTATTCGATTAAGTTGTCTAGAATATTATTTTTCAAAATTCACACTAAATAAAAACAAAAATAACTATGTGTATGTAATATAAATATCACATTTGCTTATGTTTCTTTTACTACTTAGGTTGTCAAAATGTTAGTTACATTTTAAAAAATATATTATAATAGTAAGTCATTAAAATATCTATTTTTTAATGAGAATAGTTTAATTTTGTAAATCAAATTAATCCTCTAAACACATTTTATTTTTATAATCTTATTCTTCCTTTTTCAAAAATTTTGTAGATAAAAAACTAAACCATATAATAAACACTAAAATGGATAATGGATTGATAAACACTCTTCCTTTGAGGATGAATCATAAACATTATATAATTAATATTTTTGCTTTTACTCTTTCTTCATTCTTTACTTTCAAATTTTTTTTCTTGGTCTGAAACAAAACCTGGCAAGAATTTCAAAATATTGAGTCGGATTTTTTTTCTTGGCAACTCCCATTTCAATTTGAAATCTGAAATATCTAAGGCTAACGGTAAATCTCAATTTGAAATCTGGAATATCTAAGAAATTTCGAATCGGGCAACAACTGAAAAAATAGGAGAATTAGGGTAAAATAATTATTTTGTCTATTTTTTTTTAAATTAATGAGTCAGATTTTGTTTTCTGGGCAATCAATTTGAATTTGAAAATCTAAAATATCTAAGGCTAATGGTCAAGAAATTTTGAACGATTTGAGGAGTGGGCAAAAGCCGAAAAAATAGGAAAATTAGGGTATATAAATATTTCTATCTTTCAAGAAAATTATACATTGCTTCTTCTGTTTGGTGAAAGTTTTTCTTCTAAAATATTTCCTTCTATTTTCCCATTTCTTTCTCTTGTAATAAACATTGTTTTTGTTTTTCTTAGGATTTTTTATTTTTCTTTCCACAGTGTGCACACTGGTCTATTGTTTATGTTCATCTCTGATTTTGTTTTTGTTTTTTGTCTGCCTATTTCATGTTGTCTGTTATTTCTGTTCATTTGTGATTTTGTTCTTTTAGGTCTCTCTGTTTATATTCATCTGGGTTTTTTTGTCTAGTTTTTTTTGGTTTTTCTGTAACAAAGGAAGAAGTAGAGACAAGAGGGAGGATGGAGCAACAACTGATGGAGTCAACTAATTCTTCTTTTAGGTAAGTTGATTGTAAAATACTTACACAATCATAATTATGCAATAAAATTCTAAAAAAATATTCAATGAAGACTGTATGGTTTGTTAGAAAAGTAAGATATGCATGAATGTAATATAATCTAGAAATTCTAATCAGGGGAAAAGTATATTTATTCTGTTTGGTTTGGAAGAATGAAGTCTTAGGGTACCTTTTTGTCTAAAAAATTGTCTAGATTTTCAAGCTTTTATTGTAGTCTGAAAATTAGATGTCTTATTAATTTCCTACTTATATTGTATGGTATGATTTGAAGTGATTTGATTTTAGTTTAGTTTTGTAGTTAAGGTTCTGAAAGGAAAGTTTGTAAGGCAATTGTGATAGAAATGCCCCTTCCACTCAAGCAATCATCAATCCTCAATCACCCAATATTCTTTCTATAAGTTTTCCAAATACATAGCACTGATTTCTTTTTCATTAGTAAATTGTGTAGCACTTGCATTCATAAGCAGGTAAAAGAAATTGGCATTTCTTATTCTAATGAATGCATTATAATGATATTTTAAGAAAGTAAAAAATAGTTAGTCCTGTTCTCTTTTGTGTCCATTTGGTTTTTCTTTTCTTTTTTTCTTTTCATTTATGAACTTAAATTCTAGTCTCATCATAAATTACAATATAAAATATAATTTACTGGTGTAATTCAATAATGTTGTAATAATAATTAGAGGAAATGTGATCTGCATTTGGAGGGCTCTGCAAAAAGGGACAATTTCAAAATCCTAGCAAGAATCATAGTTGGAATCCCTTTGCAAATGCATCCTAATGAAGGCCACACCTAGGGACATATAGGTGGGAAATCAATGGTTGTTCTCAGCTGCTTGGAATTTGCAAATGCATCCTCTGTCCCTTCCTTTGGCTCACCACTTATGCTTTTATCTGTGCATGTTGAAATCTACTACAAATGCTAAGATGTGGCGATTTTCCATTATCAGAAATCAATGTTTGTTCTCAGCTACTTAGAACTTGCTGGAAGTTTATTTTAAGTTTATGAAGATCTATTCCATCCTTTGTCCCTTCCTTTAACCCACCACTCTGCTCTTATCCCATCAATTGGAAATTTAATAGCTATGCATAAAGAGATCTACAAGATGTACTTGACAGTGATGTAGGTTAACTAAGACCTTTTAAATAACCATTTCATTGTGGGGATTTAGATGAGATAGTTTGACTACAAATTTTTTAAATGAAGGTTCTATGCTATAAGATCTACACCTCATAGGAGAAGCATACTAGCATAAGTTTGATTATTATTGTAATGTAACTTTGAGTGTACTCTATATAGTATCCCACCATTGCAATCATGTTTCTCACCATTGAATCTATATAGTCTCTTGATCAAAAAAGCTAGGTAGTGGAAAGTCCCTACCCATGGCCATGCCCAAATTACCATTAGCGTTGTAGTTTTCCCTCAGGTGCTGCTATTGCGGATGGAAATGTCAATTGGGAAATTATGGAGCTCTAGCCTGCAACTTGCACATGGTTTAGAACACATTTTGACCTCTTCTTGAAGCTTCAAACTATGTACTACTAGGTCCAGCCTGCAACCTGCATTTGGTTTAGAACTAGTTCCATTATTGGCCAAACACATTGCCCTTTTTATTTCTACTTAATCATGTGTCAGGTTTGTGTTTTAACTATAGTAATTGCGTGTTGCTTATTAAAACATTTTTGAATAGCTCCCACAAAGTTCTGAATACTTATATGTATATGCTCGTTGCAAAGCTTAGTGGAAGGTATGCTTACCTCATGGATAAATAATAAATAATTTTAGAAGATGATAAACAACTAAAGGATAGACCACTCAGAATTATCAAGTACACACATAGGAGGCCCCTCCAACATTAGAGGAAACAATAATTGACTCGTTGGCATCAGAATAACCTGAGAAGCTTAGAATAAACGCATCGAGCCTAATGCCACTCCTAGGAAGCATAGCCTAAGGCTTAATATTAATTATAATAATTGAGTAAACCTTAAATAGCCACATTGTCCCAGCAATGGAATCATGGCTATAGCTTAAGTAACTTTTTCCCTGTACAGTCAGGAAATTTCAGGAAATTAATTCTCAGTGCTAGTCTTCAAATCTATGGTTAGTGAGATTTATCACCTTGGGGCAATCCTGTCATCACGATGGACTACGGTACCAAAATTAATAAGGCTGACCAACAGCAAATAGCAATATATATATAATAAAATATAGTCAATAGCAATATAATATATTATATACCCAAATATCGTCAATAGCAATATATAAGGATGACCAGCAGCAACCTTCCTAGATGGTGGTTGATTTGCAAAAGTGTCTACTGTCCAATAACAGAGGAAACTGAGTGTTCTTAGGTTTATATTGTACTCTTAACTCTTAAGTATGCTGAAGTGTATATTGTGCAACAAATAGTGGAAATCAACCTTCGTATTGGGCCCAATTCTTGTAAATTTGTCTGGTGCCAACATCAAACCCTCAAACACTAGAAATCCCAAAAAGCAGTTCGTATGAGTGAAAAATCTCACTTGGCTCAATAAATTGGTGTTTAATTTGGTAACCATGATACAAAAACCAAAGAAAGAGCTTCTGATTGACTTAATTTTATATCTTAGTTTTCCAGAATGTTTTGATTTTTTATTTGAATTTTAAGAATGTTTTGATTTGTTTGATTTATACTTATTTTTGTTCTTGTAGATAAGCTTTTTAAGGAAATGCTACAAGGTAAATTTAGGTTTGTAGTTTTCTTTTCTATTTTTAAATTTCTCTCTTTTTCAAATTTTATATATTTATTTAACTAGTATCATTATTTAATTACAAACATGTTCAGATTATTACGTTCTTATATGTTCTTTATTTTAAGAACTAGTCAAGTTGTGAAATGATGATTAACAATTAAGAGAATTTGTAGCTATCAAGATTGTTTGTTAGTTGATCTATAATAGAGAGAAGCTGAAATCAGTGAAGTTGATGCATTTGGTGTTGTTGAAAAGAATAGGAAAAAGAGACCTAGTATGTATGCATTCTTGATGCTTAAATTTTTTATGTTGACCATTTTTTTACTACACTTGCCCTCATTTTATATATTTCTTGCATATGAATTTCATTACATTGCTCTTCTCAATATAAATGATATTGCAACTGAGATTGATAATGATAGGCAGAGACAAGAATCCTCAGGGCCAAAGGCTTTCTTAGCTAATTAATTTTCACCTTTATCAAAGGTGCAAGCATAGGAGTGAAGTTACTGGTATGGATTCAGAGCAACAATGGATCTGATTGGTCATTTTCATTTCCTTTGGAATATTTTGATCAAACATTGATCTAGCAGTTTTGTAACATGTAAAAACACAATGCACAATAAAAGAAAGTTATTGGAAGGGGTTAAAAGCCCCTTCAAAGACTGAAGGGAATGCCCATTCACCATGGTCATCCCTTAAAGTCTTTTTTTTACAGCTTAAAGAATGGTCTATTAGCCAAGGCCATTCTTTAAGGTATGTTGCTTGTGTCCCTTGCACTATTTTTTTTTTTTATAAATTTTTTATTAGAATAATTTACTAATTTTGATCTTAATTTTCAAGCTACAAAGCATAATTTCATAAATAAATTGATCGTTAATGAATCACAAATCACTCCATAAAATGGTTCATAGTAGACAATCTTAAATAATCATTATCAAACTAACATGACATATTTATATCACCATAATAATATGTATGTTTTAACCCATTACATATTACCATTGTTCATGAAAATAAATTACCACTCTAAACACAATATTTAAAAGACAATGTGAACTCAATGAATATAAAATTCATGACATAATTTGATTGCACAATTGTTAAATGCATATTTTTACACATGACATTTAAACATGATTGCAAAGGACCAAATTTTTTGACAAAATAATAAAATAAATGGATAAAGATGTGCTATATGACCATTACATATTAACATTATTACAATACAACCATAGCCTTAAAAACTTTAAAATAAATTTTCATGTATTTAGCAATGCATATCGCAAAAGAAAACATAAAAAATCAACATTCACATGTAACTTAAATAATATAAAATAAATACATTCATAAAGTGAGTTCACGCTAATGTAAACAATGAAATAATAAAATGAACTTGTTGGGTTGTTTTGTGTCATGGGTTGTGTTATTTCGTGTGATGTTGTGTTGTGTTGTGGTTGTCTTAGGTCACTTAGGGAAGGCCATATAAGCTCCTACCTTCACGTGGTTGGCCTTGTTAGTAGAGAATATTTGATTAAATATTCTTGAAGCTAAGAGAAGCTTGTTTATTAAAAAAGATATTCATGTGACATGGTGAGATTTTAAAAATTAAAAAAAATATCATTGCAAAGGTGAAATTTTAAATAATTAATTATTACCAAATTGAATAGTATTTTCTTAGTTATCACAGTTATATATATATATATATATATATATATATATAGCTCAAGAATGATTTAAGGTTTTTACACTAAAAATATTCATTAAA
Organism: Chamaecyparis obtusa; assembly: GCA_027943335.1. Lineage (NCBI taxonomy): Eukaryota > Viridiplantae > Streptophyta > Pinopsida > Cupressales > Cupressaceae > Chamaecyparis > Chamaecyparis obtusa. The sequence goes on from BSBK01006700.1 coordinate 268,018, forward strand.
AATGCCATTTAAAAGATAACTCTTGTATTATAGTTTTAATTATAATATTTTTCCCTATAATTCTAAATTTTGTTTTAAAGCAATTAAATTTTAATGTTAAATTAAATTTTAGAAGAATTAAATAAATCTTTGTTATAACTATCAAAGAGTTGATTTTTTTTGTAACTCATTTTATACAAAGTAAGTATAAGCGATTTACTTTGAGTGTTTTACACTATCAAGTGGGCGGGGTTATGTGCTTAGCCCGCTGCCATCTAGTAAACCTCAATATGTAAACCAACATTTGCATGCAAACGACCCCACCGACATAGCTTTCTTTAACCCACAATCTATGATTGGTGCACTGGGCTACTAAATAACCTTAAGATTCAATTGACAAAGTGCAAGGTTGGGCAACAAAATAACAGTTATGGGAGTATCCTATGTTCCTGAGAGAGAGAGACTCCTAGGGATGCAACCCAAAGTCAACATGCTACCACCATCACTGAGGGAACCTTAGATGATTAGGTGGACATATGTACTATACATGCTAGGAGGGGGACCTCAAACCCATCATTTTGATGAGGGGTTCTTTGGATGGTGGAACAAACAGATGATAGGCATTGATGACCATGCCTACAATGGCATGGATTTCTGTGGAGAGTCAAATATGGTCCTTACAAAGGATCAACTATCTATCCCACCTCTTATGCTGATAGTAGGCCAATGAATGAGGTCAGCTGCACCTGTCACTATATCTCCTACTTTTGTTCATGGGCGTCAATCATGTGGGATGAAAGTCACATGCATGCATAAGTATGTCATGATCATTTCTTGTGGATACAGTTGATACCACTTGAATAGGGGTAAAATGGCATCACCAGTATTCAAATTTAAAATGTGTATATGTAGATAGATGTATGGGGGAAATATGAGATCTACTCCTAAATCCAAATTCCCAAAGGAGAGATCCAATTTGATCAACCAAGAGTCTAATGCACAATCAAATCAATCTATGAAGAATATGAAGGAGAGAGAAAACCCTATATTCCTTATAAAGGAGTTATGCTTGAAATTTGAAATAATTGAAATACAAATACTAACCTCAAATTAGGGAAAATCTAGAAAATGTGAATTTCTGATGTCTGTGTATACTTTCGGGCAATTCTACAACCTGTTTCAGACTAGAAATGTTGGGACGAAGAAAACCCAAAAATCTTTTGTCTTTCCAATGACAGGTAGTCTTTGACCCTCATAAAAGGTCAAAGGCTACATTCTTTATTTTAAGGTCAATTCTGACTTTGTTCGTAGATCCTGAAAGTTTGTCGAAAAGAGTATCAAATCTACTCTCAGATCCAAAATTCCACACCTGTACCTACAAGAAAAAGAGGGTTTTTGTTATTTGTTTGGGGGGTTTGCCTTGGTCAAACCCTGGTTTGGAATCAACCTTAATATTGAAATTGAAATGGAGAATGCTAGCAAGTAGTAGAAGTAGATCTAATAATGAAGCTATTCAATTCGATAGATATGCAATTGTATTTGAAATGCAATCAAGTACGTTGATATGAAAGCTTGAACATAACATCAACAAATGTAGATCAAACCTCCATGTTTGTATGCTTGGAATCCACCTTGAGGGAAGAATGAATAACAATCTTGAGGATGAATCAAAGGATCTTGAAGGAAGATCACACCACCATGATGGCTAGATCTAGGGTTTGAATGATGAATCTTGAATACTTGAACCAAATCCCTTCAATGGCTTGAATTCTTGAATCCTTGATCTTCAATGGAGAACTTGGATGGAGAAGAGGGCTTGAATGCTTGAATGGATGCTTTCTTGATCACCTTGAGAGCTTGAGAGAGGAGATTGCAAAACTTGATGATGAAAATGAGAGAGGAAGGCTTCCTTTTATAGTGAACTAGGGCACAATCCTCTAGAGGGGCCACCTTGGAGAATTAAATCCCAATTAGGTCCTAAAATTTAGAAAATATATCTAGATTAAATGCAATTTAAGGATTTACCATTCTGAAACCTGAAATAGCCAACCCAGAGGCGGGAAAAGAAATATCCCCAAAACCCGACACCTGGAAACCAAGGAATTTTGAAATCTGGATAAGGGGGTCAAGGATGAGATCGAACCTAACTAGGTCAGGGTTGAGGTTAATCCTGACCTAGTCAGGATTGAGGTTGACTTTGACCCTATAAGGTCTAATTTGACCTTATGGTCAAAAACCCCAGAATCCTGATCCAAAATGCTAGGAAATGCAGATTGAAGTGAAAATCAGGGACATATAGAAGCAGAATGAGGAGAACAAGTATGATCCAAGAAAAAAGATGATTCAAGGTGCCTGACATGACCTAGACCACTCACTCAGAGGGCTAAACACTCTTAACATGGAAGTGCTTCCATTTTAAGATGATGCACCACTAAATTGAGGGAAAATTATCCTAGTCCCCTACTATTCTATGCCTCATATTTCACTTTTTAGACCTTATATTTCACCTTTTACAGTTGAGGCCATGACTCTGCCCAAGAGCACCACAAACATGAAGGTAGTGGAATTTAATTTTTTATAAAATAGGAAATATGTTAATCCTAAACTATTATTGATGCTGGTGATATTGATCTCCGGTGATCAAGAAACTATAATAGTTAGAGGACTAGGAATCTTGAATGCCTTTTGGGCCCAATGTAAATCATGAGGAAGTGATGACTTCCAAATGATTATCACTTGTATTTGTTAAAGTTATCAGAAGGTGAGGATCTTACATTAAATTGATCTTCTATCATGATATACATCTTATGATAGTTGAAACAAATCATGATAGATGATATATTGCATGGTGGATTCAGTTCCTTAAACAAGCCATGATCTTCTATTATGATAGACATCTTGATGGCTGAAACAGATCATGATAGATGATATATTACATGGTGGATTCAGTTCCTTAAATAGGCCATGATATTTTATTATGATAGACATTTTATGATGGTTGAAACAGATCATGATAGATGATGTATTGCATGGTGGATTGAGTTACTTAAACAGGCCATGATCTTCTATTATAATAGACATCTTATGATGGCTGAAATAGATCATGATAGATGATATATTGCATGGTGGATTGAGTTCCTTAAATAGGCGATGATCTTCTATTGTGATAGACATATTATTATGGCTAAAATAGATCATGATAGATGATAAGAATGTTCCTATGGTAAGTGCACATTACCTATGGACATTTGTTGAGTACTTGGTAGACATCATGAGACTTGATGTTGGTAGGCCATTACTCTGAGCACTTGGTGAATATCATGTGATTTGATATTCTATAAGCCAATGCTCCTAATATCATGAGATGATATCTTTATAAACTTTTGAGTACTTGGTGGACATCATGAGACTTGATGTTGGTAGGCCATTACTCTGAGCACTTGGCAAATATCATGTGGCTTGATATTCTACAGGCCAATGCTCCAAGTGATATCATGAGATGATATCTTTATAAAATTTTGAGTACTTGGTGGACATCATGAGACTTGATGTTGGTAGGCCATTACTCTGAGCACTTGGTGAATATCATGTGACTTGATATTCTATAGGCCAATGCTCCCAATATCATGAGGTGACATCTTTATAAACTTTTGAGTACTTGGTGGACATCATGAGACTTGATGTTGGTAGGCCATTACTATGAGCACTTGGTGAATATCATGAGACTTGATATTCTATGGCCAATGCTCCCACTAGCATGAGATGATATTCTTATGAATCTATGAGTTATGGTGAATATCATGCAACTTGATAATCCTAATCAAACCATATCTCTGATATCATGGTAAATGCTATCTTCTAATCCTAATCATGTGTTTAATCTTCCCTAGCTAAGAGGGAGTGTTGATGTTTTGTAGCTTCAGTCAGATAAACACTATGTGTCAATACTAGTGAAGATATGTATATATATATTTAGTATATATGAGATGTATATATATATATATAATGTAAATATTAGATAAATTAGTATAATACTCAAGAGATATTATATATATATATATATATATATATATATATATATATATATATATATATATATATATATATATATAATCATAATTATCATTATATTAATTACATAAATGAATAGACATGTCCCATGAAGGGACATGTCTCTTCTTGGCTCATTCTCAATATAAATGAAAGAGATTGTTGGATTTGGAAAACACATACAATCAGATAGTGCTATTACATTTGCAATGATCCTAAAACCTTAACAGTTTGCTTGCCTAAGTGGGTTTTGTGTTCTTAAAAGCCTTTGAGTTCTTGCTTGAATTGTGACTATGGGAAAACTTGGAAGCTTCAAAGCATGTTCCAAATTTCTAAGTTATCTTATCCCTTCAACTTCTACATTTTGTAGTTATGTGAGACTGAGTCTTGAGGTACACCTTGGAATTGAAATGTCCTAATCTCACTCATTGTTTGATCCTTGCCTATTGTACCTTATAATTATTTAATACCAATTTCTCCAATTTTGTCCCTCACTCTTATTTGTGTACTCTTACAAATCCCAAGGCATTAATCTATTGTAATTTCCACATCCCCAATTCTATGTTCTTACATACTAGGCCTTGGCCCTATGGAGGAACTTAGAAACATAACACATAGGTTCTAAGTACCATTTATACCCCAAGTTTGAATCCTTGGTATTTCTTTTGTCTCAATCCGTGTTCATTTCTTGAATGTGTGAATTGATCCTTCCTCACTTCATAGGACTTTGTTTCATATTACTCCTCGGGTTTGACCCTCGACCTTACCTTTTGTATCCTTTTCCACATGAATCCGTCACTCAATTTATTGATTCTCATTTCCATTTCCCCTCCCACTCCTAATTCTTGGCTCACTTTATTCTCCATGTAGTTCAATAGTTCCTTCTAAAATTAAACTTCAACTAAGCACCAAATAGATCCATTTTCTTAACTTAAGTTGTGTTTCAAAAGAGAAACTCTTGGGAAACATTTTTACCTAACTCAACCAATTCTGAAATGCACCATTACACTTGATTGAACCCTAGAAGAACCATTTCACCTTTTTACTCCTAAAACACATTAGTTTGACATCTAGGATTGGTTTCATTTGTAGGATTGATAAGATAGAGTTTGGTCACCCTTATTGGTTTTATGAGGGTTGCTAAGTTTTTGAACCTTAGATTCTATTACAACTATTCCCACCATATGTTTTGAAGGCTCTAAGACCTTGTTCCTCTCTTCTACATGACATCCCAATTTTTTCACAATTTTCACATGTTTGGTATAGATTTCATTGCCATCCTTGATATTTATCAATTGTAAGTGACCGAAGACCATAAATATCAATTTAAAAATCATTCTAAGGCTGTGACAACAAATCAATTTATAAATATTAGAATTTGATTTGTTACATTTGTTGCCATGAGTATAATATTAGAATTTGATTTGTTAAATATGTTGCCATGAGTACAATTGTGTAAACAAATTATGTCACGACATTCATAAAGTGAGTTCATATTATTTTTTAGATGTTGTGTTTAAATGGGTAATTTATTTTTGTGAACAATGTTAATATGCGATGGCTTAAAATTGGTATATTATTTAAATAAAAAAGTTAGTATATTCTTTAAATAAAAAAAACACACTAAATGAAACAATGTAAGGGACACAAGTGACATACCTTAAATAATGGCATTGGCCTATAAACCATTCTTTAAGCTATCAAAAAAATACGTGACTTAAGGGATGACCATAGCCAATGGGCATTCCCTTTAGTCTTTGAAGGGGCTTTTAACCCCTTCCAATAACTTTCTTTTATTGAGCATTGTATTTTTACAGGTTACAAAACAATTAAATCAATGTTTGATCAAAATATTACAAAGGAAATGAAAAATGACTTATCAGATCCCTTGCTGCTCTGAATCCATACTAGCAACTTCACTCCTATGTTTGCACCTTCAATAATGGTGAAGATTAATTAGAAGAAAAAGTTTCTTAGGTCTTTGGCCTTGAGTATCCTTTTATTTTCCTATCATTAGCAATATTAATTGCAATATCCTTTATACGTAAAAAAATGGTCAACAAAAAAATTTTAGATGTCAAGAACACTTACATACCAGATCTCTTTTTCCTTTTAAAAAAAAAAATCTTCTTTTCAATGATTTCAGCTTCTCTCTATTATATCAATTCACAGACAATCGTGATAGGTACAAATTTTATTAATTGTTAGTTAACATTTCACAACTTGACTAGTACTTAAGAGAAAGTTTATGCTGAGAAGCTTGATGGATTTCCTTTGACTGATCAGAAAGACGTGGTCTACCAACTAAAGAAATCATTGTATGGATTGAAATAAGCCCCTAGAGCATGGTATGCAAGATTGAATAGGTATCTTCTTAAACTTGGTTTCTGTTAGAGTAAAGTATTAATTATGTTAATTAACTTTACTCCCTTCTTAAGATGTCAACTCTTTTGCTTTAGTTGTTTATATTTAAACACACATGTACTAGTTGTTTTAAACTGATGCACTAGTTGTTTTAAATATAAACTTGCATGCATTAGTCATGTAATAATTAAAATAATTATTAAATACACTTCTGATTTTTAGGATTTTCCTTTCAAGGCTTTTGATCTCCTTTATAAGGATGATCCATTGTATATTTTATTCATTCATTATTTGAGGATATTTTATTCTTCATATTTTTGAGTAAAACTCTTGCCCTCTTCTTGTATCTACTTCCTTGTAACAGGTTTTTGTATGTAGGTGATCTTCGGGTTTTGTAGATTTGTATTGCTTAAATCCTACATGGTATCAGAGATTAATTTGCTATAGCTTGTTCACATTTGAAGGATTTAGAGATTAGAAATTCATCTGTTTCAAATTAGAGCTTTTTTTTTTGGTTTTTTTATTGAAAATAGGGGGTCCCTAAATTTTGGTGCACTTTGAGCTCAAACAAACCTCATCGTTAGCTCGAAGCACCCAAAAACCCCTATTTCAATATAAAACACATCAAATTTGGACAACGTTTCATTTTGGGGCATTTTTTTGGTACCAAACAGCTTAGCACACTTACTGAGGTATAATTTGTATGGACTGGCACGCTTCCTGAGGTAAAATTCACTATTTTGGCATGGAAATTAATGCAAAAATTTTGCTATCTGACATGCAAATTAAGACCCAAAAAAATTGGCATGCAAATTGAGATAAAAATCTGAAAGGCTTGACACGGATCTCGAGGTGTGCATGCGATTTAAAATTTTTTAAATTTTTTTTAGGTCGGCGATGACCATTTGGCCGTCAAATTTAAGCCAGGCAAATGCAATTTAGCCCCTGGTCATATGGCGACCAGGGGCCTAGAATTTTAGCCCCAAGGGGGCCTTGTATGCTATGATGGTCATTTGGCCGTCAATTTTAAGCCCGTGAAGTGCTGACGTCAACACATTTAGACACTATTTTGGGCCCTCTAGAGCACTCGGTGGTATTTTGCTCATAACTTGAGCATACGGTGTCGCAATTAGGCAAACAAGATATCGTCGGAAAGCTAGTTCCGAGCTATATTCAGATCTAGAGGTTTGAATTTCTAATTTTTCTTTTTTGATGGTGTTTTTTACTATCAAATCTAGATGTTCATTTTTGCTCTCCAGAAGCTCTATCTTGCGCATCCAGACTCTTTTTTGGGAAAGCAAGATATCATTGGAAAGCTTGTTTTGAGAGCTTTCTAGTGTTGTGAGTCATTTTCCTAGATTCTGCTCCAATTATATTTTATTCATTTTTTTGCATTTTACAATCTGGTGGATATCTTGGATGTTTCAAGTCCTAGGATCTCTTCCCTTTAGGGGATGGCTCTTCTTAGGCTGTTCTTTTGTTTCAACAGCCTTCTCTCTTATTTGAGTAGTGTATACTTCACTTTTGTAGTATTCTTTTATGCACATGCACTGAGATAAAGTGTCATTTTATTATATCTATGGGATCTTGCACATGTTTGTGCTCTTTGTACTTGCACTCCATTATAAAGTGTCATGGGAGGTTTGATGTTTGCCCTTGTTTGCCATCTACCTTTTTCAAGTGAGTGTTCCTTCCACAACATTAGCCTCATGGTATCTTTATTTGTGTTTGTACTTTTACTGCACCTTTGATGTTCCTCATTCTTCACGATGTAGTTCTTATTGGTGCTATTTTCAGTGTACCTATCACCTCTCCCTTGTCAGCATTATGGGGGGTTTCTACTAATCATTATTCTACTTCCTTGGTTTAATAGTGTGAGCTATGTATTCAGTATTTGTTCCTATGTACTAGGCGAATGCAGTGGTTGGGTACCTATGCATTTCGGTGACATGGATCATTTACCATATAGACACTCTTTCTTTCCTATTTTTAGAGGCACTCTTCCATCTTTGATTGATCAGCTCTTCAAGCTTTGGAGTTTTATACCATTTGTATCTTCAAGTTGAGTTGTTTGCCTCTTGATTCAAGTAGTGTCATTTAAGGGCACTCATACAAATTACAGTCTTCTCTACTTGATCATGCTCTATTTCAGTGGAGGATCTTCAGATCAATAGTTACTTCTTGACAGAGTTTGCATCTTCTTGATTCAGTGATGTTCTACATGTTCATTATTGTTCCTATTTTTTGTAACATTCCTAGTTTTGGAAGCTTCTTCACTCCTTTAGATTAGTTTTTGTCTCTTTTTGGAGTAGAGTTTTTCCCATGTGGTTTTTTCTATTCCTCCACTTTATAGAGACTCTCTTTTGTACTTGGGTACCTCATCAGGCCATGTTGCCGGGACCCATTTTTATGCTTTCAGCACTATAATTTCCTTTTCTTTCTTCTTGCATTGTTTGTAGCTACATTGTTGCTCATCTTGGGGGGGGGGCATGTTAGAGTAAAGTATTAATTATGTTAATTAACTTTACTCCCTTCTTAAGATGTCAACTCTTTTGCTTTAGTTGTTTATATTTAAACATGCATGCACTAGTTGTTTTAAACTGATGCACTAGTTGTTTTAAATATAAACTTGCATGCATTAGTCATGTAATAATTAAACTAATTATTAAATGCACTTCTGCTTTTTAGGGTTTGCCTTTCAAGGATTTTGATCTCCTTTATAAGGATGATCCATTGTATATTTTATTCATTCATTATTTGAGGATATTTTATTCTTCATATTTTTGAGTAAAACCCTTGCCCTCTTCTTGTCTCTACTTCCTTGTAATAGGTTTTTGTATGCAGGTGATCTTCGGGTTTTGTAGATTTGTATTGCTCAAATCCTAAAGTTTCAAATAAGGTATTGTTGATAGTAATTTATATGTCAAAGTTGATCATGAAAATATCTTTATTGTTGAAGTCTTTGTTGATGATATCATTTTTTGTGGTGATAACAAGTTGATTAAGAAATTTTCTAATGAGATCTATAATGAATTTGAGATTTCTATGATCGGTGATATGAAATTCTTTCTTCGTTTACAAGTTACTCAATGAGAAAAAGGGATTTTCATGTCTCTATCTAAATATATGAACTATACAATTAATTAGATTAATTGCACAATTTATTGATTTAATTTGATTTAAATTGATTTATTAGCTTTTGGATTTTCAATTAAATTTAGATTTTCAAGGGTGCCAGTGGAATGGCGGGGTAACATGTGGTATGATCTCAATAGAAAATAGGAAATATCTCCTGGGATTTTGTAGGATATGGAATGATATGTGACAAAGTGTCACAGAGGGGCGAGTTGAGGTGATGGAAGCCACGAGTGTGAGTAAGGCCTCATCATTTTGTGTGGAGTTTTTTACCAATGCAATGTGGGGCATAAAAGCACGAGGTCTTTTTTGTCCTTGAATAAATGAAGGTAAATACCCTCCCTAGGGTTCTATGATGGAATAATGAAGCCCATTCAATGTGTTGTGGAAACACAGGAGGCATGTTACAAGAGAAATACTTAGAGCCTCATGTTCTCGTAGTTATAGAAAGAAACTTTTGGACTTTCCAGCAGATTGGTAGGGTGCACAAATACAAAGATCAAACACGGTCTATGCTATTGGTTGGAAAATCATAATGAGGTCATTGATGATGATTTTGGAAGTTATGGTTGCAATTGATTTCAAACCATCACATCGGTGAAAGTAGTTGTGCCAAGTATGAGAAGTTACACTAATTGGTAAACAAAGATATCCAACAGGTAAACATAGTAGATAATTGGTACATGGAAAGGAAATGGTGAAATACAATATCGCTAAGGGATAGATGGGTAAAATGAATAAGTAAAGCCTTATCAAAAAATAGGATAAGTCAATAGGTGAAGACCAAGCAGTAAGAAGAAAAAGGTATATTATCAGTGAACTAAAAGATATCGATATATTGGAATACAGTCGGTGAACAAGAAAGACTAAGTGTAAGACACTAATAGAAATCAAAACTTAGGGATCAACAGTGCTAACACTAAGTCAGATCAAGAAGAAATATCATATATGATGGAAAAGAATAAGATCATGGTTGATGAGGTAACCAAGATGAAAAGAGAACAAGAAATTCAAGCCATGAGAATTTGTGAAGTACTTGAAGGAAAGAGAGTTGTCGAAGATGCTAAGAAGAATGTTGAAGACTAGATTACAGAAAAGAATGCAATAATAAAAAGGTTGACACATGAGAATCATACATTGAATGGAAAATTGGGTGACACTAATAATGAGAATATATAAATGAGTTTTGAAAATGAGAGATTAATACAAGAAAATAAACAACTAAAAAAGGACTTGAAGATTGAAAGAGATGCAAATAAAAAAATCAAGAGGTATGAACAAAGCATGTAAAAGATTGATGAGAAACTAAGGAATCAAAGGAAACATAAGGATACTTTTGTCCTAGGATACTTTGGTGACAAAAAACTTGAAAAAGGAGAATCATTCAAGATTGATGTTGAGCAACAATCACTGATTCCAAAGGGAAATACTAGTCCACAAGGTAAGAAACCTGCTAAACCCACTTGCTATAATTTTGGAAAGATTGGACACACAACTAATGTATGTAGAAGGAAATTGGTAAATATTCCAAGAACTACTTATTTTGATGGATATTGTTACAATTGCAATAAGTATGGTCATCAAGCCTATGAATGAAAATCAAGACCTAATAGTAGATCATATGAAGGGAGTTTCTGATGCTCGATTGGATCAATGAATTAGAAGAATATTTTGAGTATGAAGACATCAAGGATCTTGATTGGGTCAAGTTTGCGAAGGCTAGAATGAAGGGTCATGCACAGATTTGGTGGCAAGAGATTCAATTGGAGTGAAATAGAAGAGGAAATGATAAAATCACAAGATGGGATCAGATGGTGGATAAATTGAAGTGACAGTTCATTCCTGTTGATTATGAGCTTGATCTACTAAAGAAAATGCAAAGTTTGAAGCAAGCAGGAAGATCTGTTTAGGACTATACAGAGGAGTTCTGTCGAATCCTCATCAGAATAGGCCATGAAGAAGCTGATAAGGAGAAAGTTGTATGTTACCTTAATGGGTTGAGGCCAAACATTTAGGAAGAGTTGAATTTGGTTTGAATGAATAGTATTGAAGAGGCATACCAGTTTTTCCTAAAAGTAGAGGAAAAGATGAACAAGAAGTTTGAGAGCAGGCAAAGTGAAAGAGGTCATGGTGGAAGATCTGGTGGATGGTCATATGGAGGCTAAAATGAAGATCCAAAAAAGAAAGATGAGGCCAGTAGCACTCAGAATCAGAGAGGAAACAATTTCGATCATTTCCATGATCATAATAATAGAGATCAGAGAGGAAGAGGAAGAGGACAAGGACCTGGAAGAGGAGGCTTCCATGGAACATGTTTTCATTGCGGAGAAGAAGGTCATAGGGTATTCAAAATGTCCTCAATGCCAAGGAAGGACAGATAGGAGAAATGAAGGCCAGGCTAGAGTTGCACATATAGATGAAGATGCCAGATCATCACATTCTAAAGATATTGAAAGGGAAGAAATGCTAATTAATAGAAGAGTCTTGCTGAGAGGTGAGAATGAACTTGAACAAAGGAGGAGCCACACCAAATGAAAGTGTGAGGATAAATGTTTTGATGTGATTATTGATAGTGGAAGCACTGACAATTTGGTGTCAAAAGACATGGTCACTAAGTTGAATCTCAAGAGGTAGAAACACCCACATCCATATCGGATTGCTTGGGTATAGGATAACCACAAGGTCATGGTCAATGAACAATGCCTAGTGAAGTTCAAGATTGGAGGATACCATGATGAGGTACTATGTGATATCATACCTATGGATGCATGTCATATGTTGTTGGGTAGACCATGGTAGTTTGATAGGCGTGTTGTACATGATGGTCATACAAATACCTATTCTATGAAAAAGGAGGGAGTGCAACATAAGCTAAAGCCATTGAAGGACACAAAAGAAAAGGTATGTGGTAATGCAAGACTAAGTTTATTTGATGGAAGAAAATTCCTAGAGGGTATGAGGCATGAGCATGTGTGTTTTGCTTTAATTCCAAAAGCCGGTAAAGAGGAAGTAGAAGATGTACCTATAGAAGTTGCAGATCTATTGAATGATTTTGAGGATATTGTATTTGATAATGTACTTGAAAGATTACCACCAGTAAGGAAGATCAGTCATCAGATGTACTTGATTCCAAGAGCTAGTTTTTCAAATAAGGCAGTACATAGAATGACACTAGTAGAAAGTGAAGAGTTGAATAGAAAAGTACATGAGTTGTTACAAAAGGGGTTGATTTGAGAGAGCCTAAGTCCCTGTGTTGTACCTATAGTATTAGCACCAAAGAAGAATGGAGAATGGAGGATGTGTATAGATTCTAGGGCTATAAACAAGATCACAATCAAGTACAGGTTTCCATTGCCATGAATGGATGATATTATGGATTGTTTGAGTGGAGCTATGCATTTCTCAAACATAGATCTGAAGAATGGATATCATCAGATTTGGATTAGAGAAGGAGATGAATGGAATATTGCCTTCAAGAAAAAGGAAGGATTGTATGAGTGGTTAGTCATGCCTTTTGGGCTAACCAATGCACCGAGCACTTTCATGCGGCTCATGAATGAGGTTCTAAAAGACTTTTTGGGTAAGTTTTTCATTGTTTACCTAGATGATATTTTGATCTTTAGTAAGACAATGGAGGAGAATATGATGCATATTCATATGGTACTTGAGAAGTTAAGGGAAGAGAAATTTTTGATTAATTTGAAGAAGTGCAGTTTTGTGAAGGAGTTAGTGTATTTGGGATTTGTAGTTTCAGCAGAAGGTCTAAAAATGGACGTAGAGAAAGTGCAGGCTATTCTTGAATGGCCTACTCTAAGGAGTGCAACTGAGGTAAGATCTTTTCATGGTTTGGCTAGCTTTTACATAAATTTTATCAAAAAATTTAGCAGTATTTGTGGACCCTTGACTGAAACAATGAGAGGGGATAGAAAAGAGTTTAAATGGACTACTAGGGAAGATTAGAGTTTTAAACTGTTGAAATAGAAAGTTACAGAGAAACCTATTTTAGCACTTCTAGATTTTAATAAGGTGTTTCAAGTATTTTGTGATGCTAGTGGTACTGCAATAGGAGCTGTTATGAGCCAAGAAGGTAAACCTGTTGCTTATTTCAGTGAGAATTTAAATGATGCCAAGAGAAAGTATTATGTTTATGATGAAGAATTTTATGCTATAGTTTAGGCATTAAAGAAGTGGAGACACTATCTGCTTCCTAAGGAGTTTTTTTTGTATACTGATCATCAAGCTTTGCAATATTTGAATAGTTAAGGAAAGTTGAATCAAAGACATTTGAAATGGTTTGAGTTTTTGCAGAGTTATACATTTGTTTTGAAACACAGGAGTGGAAAGTCTAACAGGGTTGTAGATGCGCTTAGCAGAAGGAAACTATTGCTGATAGAGATGCACATTGAGGTGGTTGGGTTCAAGGAACCCAAGAATTTGTATCTAAAGGATCCTGATTTTGGAGAAGCTTGGAAAGCTTGTACAAAACCTATTACTCTAGACAAAACAAAGTGGTTGGATTTTATCATCCAAGATAGTATGCTATTCAGAGGGAGTTAGTTGTGCATTCCACAAAGTTCTATGAGGGAGAATCTCATCAAGGAGAAGCATAGCAGAGGATTGGCTAGACACTTTGGTCGTGATAAAATGCTTTCTTTGGTTAGTGAGAATTATTATTGGCCACATTTGTAGCAAGATGTCAAGAAGTTTGTATAGAGTTGTAGAGTATGTCAGATGGAAAAAGGAGTGAAGAAAAATATAGGGTTGTATCAGCCATTACTTGTACCAGAGAAACCTTGGGAGGATATTAGTATGGATTTTGTTCTTGGTTTACCAAGGACTTAGTGGGGACATGATTCAATTTTTGTGGTAATTGACAAATTTTCAAAGATGACACATTTCATTCCCTACAAGAAGACTAATGATGTTGTTTATGTAGTAGAATTATTTTTCAGAGAAGTGGTGAGACTACATGGTTTGCCAAAGAGCATAGTTTCAGATTGAGAGAATAAGTTTGTTGGATATTTCTAGTGCACATTGTGGAAGAAGTTGAAGACAAATTTGAAGTTCAGTTCATCACATCATCCACAGACTGATGGATAGATAGAGGTGGTCAATAGGAGTTTGGGAAATTTGCTAAGATGTTTGGTTGGAGACAAGCCAATAGGATAGTCATGTTTAATATTTCACCAATGTTTAACATTTTAGAGTTGATAGAGTATCATGAAGGAGGTGTTGAGGATGAGATCAAAATAGCACAGTGGAGTATTCCAACAACTATTTTAGCTACCAAGGAGATTGAAGACATACTAGATAGTCATGTTGGTAGAAGCACAAGGAACAGGACATATGAAGAATATCTGGTCAAATGGAAAGGATGACCTGTTGAAGATTCATCATGGATGACAAGGGATGAGTTTAACTATCTTGGTTTTCCTCTACACACTTGAGTCGTGATAGGGTCACTTCTCAAATTACCCTGAGTATCATCACCTAAACTACCTAAGAAATCGATGAATGTTCTAAGAAGAGAAGGAAACATAAATGTTACATGTTCTATTTTTGGTAAATATGGACATATGGTGGTGAATTGTCAATTAAGGAATCCTAGAAGTAATGTTGGACCCTAGAGGACAATAAGTATGACATGTTTTCATTGTCACAAGATTGGACATCTAGCAAGAGATTGTTTTCACAAGAACCTATCACCAAAAAATGAAGGAAGAAAAGGTAAAAAGACTGTTAATCCTGAAGAGGTAATGAATGAGATGAAGAAGATATGGTAAAAGAAGGAAGAAAGAAAAGAATATGTCAACGCATTAACAGGTAACCCATTATCCTCTGGCTCTGGGGATTCATCCTCAAACTAAGAAAGTAAGTATTGCTTAGGGACTAAATTCCATTGTTATAACTTATCGGTCTCTTATAATGATGACCAGTAATATCTATTGGCATAATGAGATGCATTGATGTTGGTTCTGATGTATTACATAGAGTTGAGCTATGAAATGTGTGCGGTCATCACTGACATTATCATTTTTAAATGTTATGTGCTAATGTTACTATTAGTACTAACTAGTGGAGGTTGCAATCGGTGGTAAGTGTAATCGATAAAGAAAGTGGTATCTATAAACTGCATTTATTGTATTGTACCTAATGTTAACATTGGATAGGTTGTGGGTGTGTGTGTGAATTTTGTACCTAGTTGTAGACACAACACTTCAGTAAAACATTAGAGGTTAGCCGAAATCAAAATCGTGCAATGAAATGGAAACTAATCTAACCAGGCAATTTACTGCCTTCTAGTAGATGCGAGTATGTATTCTCAGATTGGACCGAGATCAGTGACCTTGATGACACCTACACGAAGGATTTGAATGAAAAATCTAGATATGAGATGAATGCAAATTAATCTATATTTTTGGATTTTCTATGCAATAAGATGAAATAAACTGATATGAATCTATTCTATATGAAAAATTGATGACATGCAATTAATCTAACAATGATATGCTAAATGATATGAATTCTTAAAACAATGAAAATCTCACAACAACTTGGATTCGCAAAGATGGATTCTTTGATCACCAATTCGCCAGCGTGAGGATGCAATTTGTGGATGGATCCAAAATGAAGAGTTGAGACCTTAATTTATAGAAATCCAAAACTTTGGAGGTGCATGGAAAGAGCCATAAATCACTCTTGATAAACTCAGGTTGATTTTTGAGTTATCAATAATTAAGAGATAAATTAACTCACAAAAATCATGCAAATCAACTTTTTGATTTAAATTAGAAGTTGAGATTAGCTTTCAACTCAAAAGAGAGTTGAGTTTATTTTTAAAACAACTTGAATTGATTTTTTGATGTAAAGTTTAACTATTTTTTGGATGTGCATAATTAATTATGAATTAATTAACTAAATAAAGTGATTTATCCTCAACTTAACTGATTTTTAAAAATATAACAATTGATTTATGGGTTAATCAATTATTAAATCAAACTTTTATTCAAAAAACTATATTATTAAATTTGACAATTGACATTAATTAATTAAATAAGAATTTAATCAATTAGTCATAGGATATTTGATTTATTGTCAAAATGAAATAATACAGTTTAGGAATAAATATAATTAAATCCAATTAAATAATTAAGTGGTAGTATTAAATGTAATTAATTAAATATTCAAAAATATTTAATTAATCAAACTTTAGGATAAATAGGATTTATCGCCAAATAATCATTAAATCAAAGATAATTAGGATAAATAGGAATAAGGAATATTGCCCAATGCAGAATTTAGGATAATCAATTAAGATTCGATAATGTGCTGATGTGCCTTAGGTTAGGACTTTGATGTTGATTTCATTTGATGTGTCGATGTAGGAGTTTAATGAACTTATAGCCCATTTTTGGGGTATTACATTTTTCCCCTCTTTGAATTACTATGCGAAGTGCAGTGGTTCAAAGACAATTTGTGTATGATGTTGAAACTGATGTTTAAAATTGAAATTGATATGGAATTGAAACTGATTGAAGTTTGATATGAAGATAATAGGTCCTAATTGACCAAAGATAATGTCAACTATAATAGCAATGAACCGATGACTGTGAATAAGTGTCAAAATGCCTGATTCTAAACCTTATGATTGTGAAGAAGTGAGTGACGTATTCCAGACCCGATTGTTGATAAGAATCACATTGGTATCACATCTGAACCCTTCAGTTATGAAGAACTAAGGAAATAAAACTAATGAACCAATGGTTACAAAAGACTGATACAATTTACAAGATTAAGAGAATACTAGATTGATATGGATCTTGATGAATCTAATATGTCCCGAGAGATGATTGATTTGCCCCAAGCGATGAGGTATTTTTGATGAATCAACAACTAGACATGGTTGTTGTCTTGATTACCGAGGAAAGATATGATTTCAAATTTAGATTACAAACTTTGAATGATGTGCAATACCATGCCGCCTTCAGGATGAAAATTGAAATCTAGCAAGAAAAGTCAGCATTGAATAGTTCAGAAGCATGTTAATTGATTTGAGGAGTGGTTAAACACGTTCAAGAATGCATTCTGCATCGTTCAGAGGTCTAGAAGACCAAGTTTGACTAGGTTTGACCATGAGTTGACCATGGTTGACCAGGTTGAAATGTTGATAGTTTGATGTAAGATAATCAGTTAAGTTGAATATAGGATTTCTGTGATGATTGAAGGTCGATTATGCAAGCAGTAGACTGTCCTAGGTCCAAAAATTTTAAATTGCGATTTTGACATAGTAAATGATCTTAGATTTTGATTTTGATCCTGAAAATGGAGTCAAAACATTGAAATTAGCTAGGGGTGCAATTTTTGTAAAAATGGAGCACTTTTGAAAATTAGGTCAAAAGCTATATAAAGGTTGGAAGGGTCATTTTCAATTCATTTCAACCTTTTGACTTTAGAAATCTTGTGGAGCCCTCTTAGTAAGAAAATGGTAGAGAAAGTGGAAGAACCAAAGGTACCTATGAGTTCGCATCGATTTGAGCATAGCCGAAGACACCAGAGACCTCGATAGTATGGACATCCGGTAGGTGGACCTCTTTGCTTTTTTGAAAAGTCAAATTTTCCATGATTTATAGCATTTATAGCTTTTTTCGTACGTTTTAATTTTGAATTTTTCAATGCATGGAAACTCATATGACTCTCCAGCAAGACTCGTGTGACTTTTGAACTGTAGATAGGTTGTCATTTCATTAACCCCCAAGACTCATATCAGAGGGACCCAAGAGTCGTACAACATTTTGTCGGGTCCCTCATAACTCGTACAAGGAGGAATACATTATTGTATCACTATGCATTGTCGTATGGTATGATACAGAAACTCATACAACTTTCCCTACGAGTCTGAAGTGTCGTATGGAAAACAATGAGCCTAAAACTCAGTATTAGGTCAAATTTTTGAATTTTCTGATCTTTTAGCCTGATTGCTGACCTTTTAACCTACCTTGTGAAATACTGAACTATCCCATTTCTACCCTTGTAACTTGTTCTATGACCAAATTAATGATAGGATTCCCTATTTCTGTACTGTGTAGGTCATGTATCCAGATGTTCATGTATAGATTTCACATCCAGCTACTCAGAGATTATGTGTGTCACTGCTAAACCCTATGAGGGTACACTTGGCTTCCTGTGGATTTGAGTACCTCATTCATTTACCTAAGATTAGGGTAAATCATGGACTTTTGACTGCTCTGATTGAGAGATTTCATTCAGGGACCTAAACATTCCACCTGTCGACCAGGGAGATCACTATTACCCCTGAGGATGTGTATCATATACTGCACATTCCTTTCCATGCAGGTCGATGGCTAGAGTATGTGAGTTTGGGAAACTCAAGTTTATTACCATTTAGACGTCTCTTTGGAGATGATACTCAGATGACTACCTCTATTTCCTGGGAGACACTAGTATAATGTTATGGACAAATGCACCGGCTAGAGTGCATTATTGTCGGGATAATAGGAGGGATTATCATGTCTGATCATTAGCAGAATGGTCTATTGATGGGCTGGGCCTTGATGGTTGCACATCTGATGGTGACACCTTCTGAGTTGGCTTGGGGTCAGTGTCTTTTGGTCCATATGCTCTCTAAGATGCACGAGGTAGTGTATCAGGAGAGCAAGTCTTTTGTAGTTGGGGCTTTAGTTCTACAGAGCTGGGCATGGGAGTATATCCCCATGTTCAGACTAGTATGCACCTCACAGAGGCACCCATAGGAGCCTGCCATTTATATATATGCTAGATATGTCATATAGGGATGGATGGGTCATGTAGAGTACCGGAGGCAATGCCTCGATGATATGACTTTTGTTCAATGGAGACCATATGTGGGGATAGAGCCTTGTCCTACTACATGAGAGTAGTTTAGTTTCTTCTTCCAAAGTTGTGTACTGATCGAGAGGTCATCCTCCACTTTAGAGAGATTCATCATCACCAAGGTGTGGTGGCAGTATGGACGAGTGCAGGATGCACCAGAGGATTATGCCACTTATGCTCGGATAGCTCAGGAGATAGGGCTTTGATGGACCATGAGGCTCTCTTATGCTTTGTATTCATAGGAGTATAGTGGTATCATTGGTAGAGATTGGGAGTATAGACCAGATGTACTTGATGCTAGAGTTACAGATGGATTCATTGCCTGGCTTACTGACCATCCTATCCATAGGTTCTTAGATCCTACAGAGCTGATACCCTCCATGGAGGAGGTGATGGATGTGATTGGAGCATCATTGAGATAGGTTCCTAGACCCACATAGGTTCCTATTGTGCATCCCACACCTCTGAGACCTAGAGCGATGGCTCCTCTATAGAGACCATCAGGACAGATGAGGCCCCCTCATCCCACTAGTTCTACAATAGGTAGATTGACAGGTTCTCATCAATGGACTAGGGGAGAGGGTGGTACCTTAGGGAGTGTTGGTTTAGCTAAGGAGGTACTTGCAGTAGAGCAGGTTGTGGGTGGTGGTATGGGTTCGATAGAGGAGGATACAAGATTTGATCTAGGTGCAGAGGTTAGATGCTGTAAGGCGTAGAGAATAGAGACTACAGAGCAGACTTCCCCAGATACTGAGATGCCAGTAGCCGATGTTGATCCTACTATTCCTCTTACTCCATAGGAGACTATTAGACAGCTCAAATTATAGGTCAGGGACCTAAAGGTTTGTAGTGTGCAGTGGGAGGAGAGATATATAGAGGCTGATAGATAGCACACTAAGCTTCATGCAGAGGTGCAAAGATTACAGGCTGAGGTGATTCATAAGACTGCATGGGTAGCTTACTATGTGTCCACATATTACACTATTGTTCCTGCTACATAGAGAGTCCCTACGTACTCCTAGTACATGATGGCATCAGAGGGATCCAGAGCATGTAGAGAAGAGGCAATACTAGATACACCACCTCCACCTCCACCAGATGCAGAGGACCAGGCTAACAATTGATCTATTTTGATATGTTTTGATATACTGTGCTCTTTTTGATCATTGATATACTATTCTAACTTTGATAGCTCACATGAGCGTATTCTTTTGTACACTATGCCAGTAGTGCACCCCTGACTAGTTTGAGATTTTTGATATATATGAGATCGATATTTTGGTTATGACTTCATTTGTACTTGTCATGTTTTCGAGTTATGATGATATCATGTGATGCTTGTGCTATGAGTAGTGTAGAATGTATGTATGGATATATGCAATGTAATGATTTCTTTCATATGTATGGATGTAATGCAAACATGTTTTGATTATGAAAAGATGTATGTATGATTTATGCTTATGAACATGGATGTATTGTAATGCAACAAGTGATTATGATATGAAATGTAAATGCAATGATACACATGATATGTTTTGTAGGAATTGATGAAGACAAGTACTCAGTCTCATGTCAAAAGGGATGTTTAACCCAGGAGGATAACTGCTTGCAATTCTATGAAGAGGCCTTCAAGGTAGGTTTCAGTTCTTGTTAGATTTGAATAGGTGATCAAAGAATCATTTTTGTGTTGAAGTTTTTTTAGCCATTTTGAGATCATGCAAACATGCAA
The DNA here is from genome assembly GCA_027943335.1 of Chamaecyparis obtusa. Taxonomy (NCBI): domain Eukaryota; kingdom Viridiplantae; phylum Streptophyta; class Pinopsida; order Cupressales; family Cupressaceae; genus Chamaecyparis; species Chamaecyparis obtusa. Next base: position 289,145 of record BSBK01006700.1, read on the forward strand.
AATACAAAGAAACATGTAAAAATGCAATTTAAGACCTAGGACCTAGTCACTGATCATGTGTTGGTTGATTTCATCATTGAATTTTTAGGTAACCAGATAAATCAATACAATTCCCACTAGTTATGAAACCATAGACATATGAATATCGATTTGTATGCCCAGGAATCAATACAACACCCACTGATTAGGAAACCATGGATTAATGAATATTGATTTTGTTTTTGGAATGTTAGATTAGATATAAGCACCAAGGTAAAAATGCTAGGATGACCTAAATATCATGTCCATTTTGATATAGAAATTTGTATAAACATCAAAACATAAACGTCATGATGACCTAAATATGCCTTGCATTACAAACACATCAAACAGTCAAGAGATCATTCTAAATCCAATGTGAATTACCCATAGTGAACCTTTATCGTTCACATCCTTAGGTAAGATCGCATTTCACAATAGGAGAAAGAACTCACTCCAAAAAAGATAATAGTTAGATCAGAATTCCTTGAATTTTCTAGGTATCAATGGTCAAGGTACGCATGGCCATCCAATTCGAGATAGAGGCTCTCATAGTCAAACACCATTTCAATCCAGAATTTCCAAAGTTGTTAGATTTTCACATACAAGCAGAAGACAAAGAAAAGATTATGCCCCCAGTCATCACTCTCTAAATCTTGTATAGGACATCATCGAAGAGCTTAAGGGAACATAATATGCAAAAATCTCAATGTGAATCAGTAAGCATACAAGGAGATAAAAGCATGTAAAGCACATATTGTTTTCAGTTTGGGTTTGATGTTTGATTGCATTGTTGTAGATGCAAAATCCTTTCTGGAGACAAGATAGATTGACTGACTCGGATGAAGCTTTAAAGGAATCTGACTAGATATGATACATCTAAGATACATTGGAGGCCATAGGATAGGAATTTGATTGCCTACAAGTTTGAACATTGATAGGATACCGACGCTTAAGCTGATTGGTGTACAGACCAACTTATTGAAAATAGGAATGCAGAAACAAACTGGGAGATATGTACAAACTAAAGCAAGACTGAAAGCTGGGAAAGACCAAGATTGCGCTGATAGATGGAGCATTTTGAAGAAGTGGTGCCCATTTTCTGAGTTTTCACCATCTTGGCAGAGATTCTATTTTTGCTACCAAGGCGCCTGTTTCCAGGTTTTCACCAAGGCACTTTTTTCTTTTTCTCATTTTTTTTTTTTTTTTGTATTTTTCATTTTTCCAATTTTTTGTACTTTTGATATTTTTTACTTTTTTTTGTGAATCATCAAGGCACACATTGCTAGGTTTTCACCAAAATGTTAATTTTTTTAGGACTTTTTCAGATTTTTAAGATTTTTTCAGGACATTTTACCATACACTAAATGCCTTAGGCATAGAATTTCTTTAGATGGAGAACATTGATTGGTTCTCAGAGCTGTTCTCCTTCAATCATTGAGAGTTGATAGGCACCAGAGCCAAAATTAGTAGTGATAACAAAGGGACCCAGCCAATTGGGTTCAAACTTCCCCTTGCATTCTTGATGTGATTGATTTTTAGGATTTTCTCTCAAGACTAGATCACCAACCTAAAATTCTCTATGTTTGACTTTCTTGTTGTAACCTCTAGACATTCTCTTCTGATATACTATGAGATGATCATATGCTGCTTGTCTGCGTTCATCTAGTAGTTCAAGTTGTTACAACCTAGACACTCTGTAGTCATCATCAGTTACTAGACCATGCATTCTGATTCTTAGTGATGGGATTTCAACCTCAATAGGCAGGACTGCTTCAAACCCATAAACTAAAGTGAAAGGTGTAGCCCCAGTAGGTGTTCTGATACTTGTTCTATAGGCCTAGAGAGTTGGATTGATCATAAGATGCTAGTCTCTTCCTATTTTATTAACTGTACGGTGCAATATTTTCAATAGATTCTTGTTAGAAGCTTCTACTTGTCCATTCCCTTGAAGATAGTAGATAGATGACCAATGTTGTGTAATCTTGAATTTAGCACATAAATCATCTAGATCTTTGATCTTGAATTGTCCACCATTGTCTATGATTATGGAATGAGGTATCCCATATCTGCATATGATATAGTTCAATATGAACATAGATATTTGTTTTCCAGTTGCTTGTGTCAAAGGGACTACGTCTACCCATTTTGTAAAATAATCTGTAGCTGTGATTATATGGGTATGTCCATTAGAAGAATGAGGATGCATGGCTCCTATAAGATCAAATGCCCATTGATGAAAAGGTCATTGTGTAGTAAAGGGAATTAGATCTCTCCCTGGAGCATGAATTAAGTTACCATGCAGTTGGCACTTTTGACAGTTCTTAGCAAACTTGATAGACTCTTTCTCCATTTCAGGCCAATAGTACCCAACCCTAATAAGTTTTTGAGCTAGTGTTAAACTGTTCAAGTGTGACCCACACATACTATCATGGGCTTCCTCTAATGCACGTTGAGACTCTTCCCATTCTAAACATCTAAGTAGTGTACCATCTAGACCTTGTTTGTATAGATCGTGACCAATGATGACATATCGGGAGGCATTACGAATAAGGTATCTCTTTTCATGGCGATTGAAGGTATTGGGAATGATTTGGTCTTGGAGATAGGAGAATAGGTTTTTGTATTTGGATGAATCATGACCAACAATAGTGCAGATCATGTGGGTTTTAGGGGAATCATATGTAGGATAAGATAGTGCTTCCACCAGGAACCCATAGCATAGCTCATGTTCAGGCTATTGTAATAAAGTAGATAGCATTTCCATTGCATCGGCAACCTTATTCTCTATTCTAGGTATTTGCTCAAATTTGATAGATATGAAATACTTCTTTAGATCATCTACCATTATCTTGTATGGGATAAGCTTTTCATCTTTAGTCTGGGACACATCATTGATTTGATGGATAACAAGTTGAGTCTCCATGAATGTGTATCTTTGTTACTCTCCACTCAATTGCTAGTTTCATGCCATTAAGAAGGGCTTCATATTCTGCAATATTGTTTGTGCAAGGGAACTTTAATCTGAATGCTTTAGGTATGGAGTATCCTTGGGGAGTTATAAATAATATGCCTGCTCTTGATCCATTCTATGTATAGGAGCCATAAAAGAATAACTGCCATCCTCTAGAAGAAAGAGTCATGATAGAGGAATCTGGAAATTCTGTTTGCATTGGTGTATCATCAACCATAGGTGCATTTGCTAATTGATCAACAATAACCTATCCTTTTATAGCTTTTCTTTCAACATATTCAATGTCAAATTCACTTAAGAGCATGACCCATTTATCCAATCTACCCATGAGGGCAACTTTGCTTAGTAGGTACTTTAGTGGATCAATCTTAGCTACCAAATGTGTGGTATGCACCAACATGTAATGTCTCAGTTTTTGTGATGCAAAGATCACAGCTAGACAAGCCTTCTCAATCATAGAATAATTCTTTTCATATGCCACCAATGTCCTACTAATATAGTATATAGCTCTTTCCTTTTTGTTCTCATCATGTTGTGCAAGAAATGCCCCTAGTGATGTATCTGTAGCGGAGAAATATAAGATCAAAGGCTTCTCTGGAATGGGAGGCATTAAGATAGGAGGATTTGATAGATACTTCTTGATATGGTTAAATTTGTGTTCACATTATTCATTCCACGCAAATGTAACACCTTTATGTAATGTTTTTGTAAAAGGGTGTGATATGTTTGCTAGCTGAGATATGAAGCATCTGATAGATTGAACTCTACCTTGCAATGTCCTCATTTGATTGATTTTTTTGGGAGGTTTTATCTCCATTATAGCCTTTACTTTAGCTGGATCAACTTTAATGCCCTTCTTTGAAACTATGTATCCTAAGAGCTTTCCAGAAGTGACACCAAAAGCACACTTCTTAGGATTTAGTCTGAGACTAAATTTTTCCATTCTATCTAGTATCTTGCTCAAGTCATTTAGATGTTCAGTTCTAATCATAGATTTTGCTAAAGTATCATCAACATAATCCTCCATAGTCATATGCATCATGTCATGAAAAATAGATGTCATGGCTCTTTGATATGTAGCACTAGCATTCTTAAGCCCAAATGGCATGACATTCCAATAGAAGGTGCCCCATGCACATGTGAAAGTAGTTTTCTCTTGATCCTCTAGAGCAATTTTTATTTGATTATATCCAGAAAAACCATCCATTAAAGAATACATCTCAAAGCCCGTAGTCATGTCCACTATCATATCAATGTTAGGTAGTGGAAAATCATCCTTAGGGAATGCTCTATTTACATCTCTAAAGTCTGTGCACACTCTGATTGATTTATCTAGTTTTGAAATAGGTACAATATTAGAGATCCATTCTGCATAATCAATAACTTGGATGAATCCAGCTTTTAGTAGTTTCTCTAATTCAGCTTTTACCAAGAGTGCAACATGAGGATGCATCTTTCTTAATTTTTGTTTAACTGGTTTTACTCCAAGAGCTATAGATAAATGGTGCATTATAATATCAAGATCCAACCCTGGCATATCTAAATATTTCCATGCAAAGTTGATCTTCTTCTCTGTTAGGAATGTTTTAAATTTTTTCTTCTCTTCTTCTGATAAAGATTGTGCTACATGGATCAACTGTGGTTCCTTTTCTGTTCCCAAGTTGATAGATTGAGCGGGCTCAATTAGAACTAGAGATCTATCCTGTAAATGACTCAGAAGGACATCAAATATCTCATCCTTAGGTGCCTCAGAGAGTTTTTCACCTTCAGATACATCTTTTATTTTTACTTTTGTAAGTTTTGAGACTGCCACAAAGTGGTTTTCACCCTCGGAACTCCTTTTCTTTTTATTCTTATTCTTATTTTTCTGACTAAGATACTTGATGTCCAACTCCATCATGCTAACACTCGGTTCACTGATGGAAGTCCTCATAGGGTCAACTACATTGAGGTAGCAAGCAAGGGCATAGTCATTCAAGAAGGTATAAATACCATGGCTTGGATTTGTGGAGGTTTGATCAAGAAGTTCAGGATGTTAGATAGTCAAAGTGGTGAAAGATTGGGAAAGAGTATTTACAGATATGGATCTGTCATCATTGGTCCTAACCCGATGCTCGAGTTCAAAGGTGATATTAAAACTTAAGACATTCAATTCATGAATAGGCTCAATGTCATTGTGATAGTCCACTTCAGCCATCAGTGGATCAGACTCGATAAGTTCATCATTTACTCTAGACTTACATTGGGTTTAGGTGCATATTGGTGAATAACATCAACATGTTTCTCTGTAATAAGCTAATCTTCTTTTGGAATGCCTCCCCATTTATAGTCATTAGATTCTTCATCTATGCCTCTAGGAAAGCTAAGAACATGAGTAAAGTTGGGATGAATACCCCAAGAAGGGTTACCCTCAGATTTTGATTTGAATTCATACTCATGGGAATCTGTCTCAGAATAATTACCACCTTCCTCTTTATCTATTTGATTGCCTTCAAGATTAGCTGTTTCTTGTGTTACAACTACCTCTTGTTGTATAGTAGGTTCTTGTGTTTCTACTACATTAATTCTTTTGATTGGATCATCTTCAGCATCAAGGAGGTCTTTGATTTCTTTAGGCAAATGCTCATAAGGAATGAGCTCATCAGTGGTGTCAGAATTGTTAGCTCTTTTTCATGTAGAATCGCCAATATAGCTATTTAGCTTGACTCTCATGTTCCCAATTCCAGATTCTTATAGGGAAAAGGCTAATTGATAAGGACCAAGTCCTTCTTCTACTTCGGGTTCCACAAACCTAGGCAGGTGTACCTATCTTCAGACTCACTGCTTCACAATGAAATCCTTACAGTGGATTAGGGGTTCTCACAATGACTTGCTAATGTCTCTTGCTGCAACTGATGCAGAGCTTAGAAAGCCAATCCATGATATTAACAAAAGCAAACAATCATTGCAGAAAAATGGCAAATGTGACAAGGGTATTCACCCTTCTTCTCTTCGAGTTTAAAACTTAGGCAAGTTAACCTATCTGATTCACTTCTACAAGGAATCACCAAAAGCACTTGCATTATTCAATGCGATTGACAAACATTTATGCTCTTGAACTAGAAATGGAAAAGTGATTTGAATTTAAGATTTGGATGCGATTTTGGTGTAAAACCAGTGTCTTATCCTAGGGTGCGGAGTCAAATTGAGAAAACATCCACAAAACTTCATCAATTCAAAAACACCTGAAATCAATACCCTGCCTTATAGACTATCATTTTCACTGCAAACACATGATCATCAAATCTATACATTCTTGAAATTCTCAGAGATTATCCAGCCAGATTTACTCCTTCCTTGAAGGAAACTTATGGACAAACTCACAGTCTACCTTGTAAATGACAAATTGAACATTGCCTTACAAATCCAATTCATAAGAATTTCCAAAACACACAGAGACATCAGAATACTTGCAATGAGATTCCAGTCATATCTTCTTGATAAAACCTATTTCAGTATACTCAAATTAACATTACACTTAGGCTAAAACAACAAATTCAGAACCAAGCTTGCATTAATGGAACTTGCTTTGATTTCTCCCTTGGAGAACCAAAATTCAGAACCCTCCACCAAGAAACAATTCCAGAATAAGAAGGAGAAAGGGAACATTCTAGAAGGAATCAAGAGAGGACACTTGTCAAACTCTGAACTACTCACTGAATGAATCACCATGTCTGGAACAACAAATATGATCTGCCCTCATCCACTAAAAACACTTGTTCACCTACCCCAACAAAAAACACGAGTCACCAGATTGCAACAAACAAGATATCTCATAAAAAACCCCTTGACCCTTGTTTCGTTCAACTGCAAATATCTTGAAACCAGTAAGACTTGCATCAAATCTGATCTCGAAAATGGATTCCTCGTTCTCTCACCTTTCCGGCAACATATAACACTTCATATTTCGGACAAAAAAAAAATCTTCAGGCCCCTTTTTCATGCACAGGCTATGACACTTTAAATTTTGAATTTGAATAATATAGTTCAGACTATATCAAAATTTGAAATATTTTCTCAATCTGCAATTTAAAAATATTTTCACATTAATCTACACTTTTCTCAGGAAGCACCGGAATCTGCCACATGTCACCATATCATTTAGTGCACAGGCTTCACCTCAGGTTAACTCCATCATCTGGAGAACTGGTGAATACATGCACTCTCTAAGTCTCCGAGTATGTTGACTAACTACGGTTAACACTGGAGAACTAGTGAAATGGGCATTCTCCAATTCTCAGAATAAATTCTTGACCAGGGTTACCATTTGGAGAATGGGCGACTAATCCCATTCTCTAGTTCTCTGAGTAATCTTTGTTAACTGCCAGGCACTTGGAGAACTGGCGAATGGCTAATTCTCTGATTCGTGAAATATTTGCCCAAACCATCACCTCATTTGGAGAATCCGCGACTACTAATCTCATGATCTCCAAGTTATTTGGGTTAACCGCCAGCTACTTGGTGAATTGGCAAATGCAGTCAATAGACTGCCAGCTCTAAATTGCGCAACAATCCTCTAACCGCTAGCTCTATTCAGTGAATACATGACAGATTGCCATGTGTCAACCTAGCGCATGATCGCATGGGCCAGAAATGGCCCATGCGATCATGCGACCACTCTGCAAAATGTACTATTGTCAAGTGGGGGCATGGAAACCGAGGTTGTCTTGGGTGGTCACGCGAGTAGGCAAAGCTTCCTCCATTACTTTGACTTACTTATCGTGTGTGTTGAGTTGTATTTATGCATTTTAGAAGTCTTTTATGGGAGCAATGTGCGATAAATTTGCTTTGTAGTTTTAAAGAATTCTCATGCACTTCTTTTCAAAATAGTGGGCCCCTCTGCATACAAACACCACCAGCAGGCCTGCCAAGAGCCTATAGGCTTTGTTTACCATGTATACAAGTGCCATTGTTTTTAAATACACATGAACCCTTCCACCCATGCAATGTGGGATAAACACTCTTATCTGTTTGGCCTTTAAAACTCTTCCAGCGCGTTGCTTGTCCCAAACATGTTAACACTGCCATTGGTTGTTGCTGGCCTGGTCTTAACACTGGCATCCATGCACACTATGCAAGGCACCTTATACTTTTTGCTGGTATCCATTTCATTCGTGCTTCACTCGTAGGTAGCTCCAAAGGCTTGCGCAAGGCAGCCTTGATTCTATTGGCATTTGGTAACTATGTTGGCCCTCCAATTCCATCATTGGTAGCTTCCAATCACATGAGGCAAGGCCTCTCTTTGTTTCATGCCAGCTCAACTATATTCAGCGCTGGCTCCTTTGACCTGGAAACCTCCCTATTTAAAATTTGTGCAAGGCAGGCTCTTGACCTTTCGCGGGCAGCACTTCCATCAAATGCGCAAGCCATTCTACTATGCACAGGGCCCCTTCATGAATGCAAGCTCTCCCTTGTGGACTAGTTGCTACCACTATCTATGTGAGGCTCTTCAAACATTGGTAAAGCTGCCATTATATTAGAAGTGCCTATTCGATTTTTAAAAAATGGCAATCTAACCTTAGCCGCTATGCACTTATCGGGCTTCTCTCCTCTTCTTTTTATAGGTAGGTCCTCCTTATTATGTTGGAAAGTGCAGCAATCTTTGCCTCGGAGGCATCTAATTTCACTGTCAGCTCCCATTTCTCATGTTGTAACTCTTTATTGGCCCTCCTTAATTCCACTACTTCCACATCCAATTCTTTTAGATGATGCAGCGTCTTCTCAATCTCAAAATCTGCTTTAGATGCTTCCTTCTCTTTTTCTTTTGGGGTTTCCAAAGAATTAATTCTGAGCTTGAGTACGTCAATTTCCACAACTTTTATTTGAAGCTGTCTTTGTAGCTCTCCTATGCTTGTTTGTTGCTTTTTCATACCATAATATTCAAGCAATTCTCCTTCAAGCTTTACTGCCCTTTTTTCCAACTCCTTGATTAGATTCCTTAATTTCTCAAGCTCAACTGAGTTACTCTCCATTGTAGCTTCATATGATAATTTTGATAAGCTATCTTTCTCAGATATCCGCCTCAGAAGACTTCCCTCTTCTGATTGGAACTCCGAACTACTTGAGAAGAGATCTTCAAATTTAGGCACGAGCATTTGTTCACCATCCAAAAAGCTCTTACAACTCAAAGTAGGGCTCATTACATGATTAACTATTTTGACTTCCTCTTGCTCTTCCTGTGTTGAGTCAACATAAGTATGTGCATATAATTCTTTCTTGTGCTCTTCATTTTGTTGTTCATACGCCTCCACATTTGCATTTTAGCCAACACTTATGCCTCATTAACAGACAGATCCCATGTTTGTGATATCCCTTTTATTTGATATTGCCCTCAAAATATAGTGGGTATCTAAAAGTTGCCCCGTATGTGCATTGCTTTCACCTCACTGTGCAGCTCCATTTCATGTCAAAATGCAAATATGCGCCAGGAGGCTCCAAAGGGCGGCCCTAAAAACTGACAAAAAGGCCTGAACAAATCTCATAGTGTGACTGACATAAACCTTGAGATACATAGAATCACCCTGCAAAATGACATCCCTTGACTGTACCCAAGGTGAGAGATATTAACCTTCAAATTTGGCACTTTCATTCTGCTCTGCAAACCCACCGTTAGAAAACAATAAACTGCAATTGCAACCATCCTGGTAAAAATAGCAAACGGGCCCCGGAGGAACCACAAACCGGTATGCAAGTATGTTAAGATGTCTAGAACCCAAATCCACATCTGATTCAATTTGGGCATCTTTCAGACAAAAGATATACCTCACTGAAAATAGGTACTTGCAGAAGTAAACTCAGGACATGCAGAAAAGTACTGAAAATTGCAAATGGAATTAGTTTCAAAAACTGAAAAGGTGGATTGGCAGAGAGTCCCAACTGAAATTCAAAATAGTATGTTATGTCTACAATGCAGGGCAACAATAATTTCAACATTAGGCTTGACTGGTCAAAAGTTATAAGCAGGTAAAGTTGGCTCCTGGGATTTTGCAATTCAGAACAACTAGGCAGTTTTCAGTTTTTGAAAACAGAATGGGCCTGGAAAAGCTAACAAATGAATTGGTCAAGACCCAAAATCCTGGAACATTGAAGTATTTTATGCATAGATCATAGAGACAACATGGATTTAGATTAGGATCACGTGGGCGCAAGATACAAGCTATCAAAGTAGGCTTCTGAAAAAAAAGTTCGCACAGTGCACCCTGTCCAAACAGCAAAAACTGCGAATGGAATCACATTGGGAAACTCATCCAATCGATTCATCGTGAGCTAAAAACCAACCAGGATGAAGAAAAACTTGTTTATAATATAGGGACATGACCATCACTTCACTTCCAATCACCGGGAAAAAGGTACAACTCCACAAACAGGGCCTCCGAGAATAATTGAACAAGTGCATTAGTGCACGACTTAAGAAAACACCTCCGAAAGGGGATGAATAAAAAGGTTCAAAACTTATCACAGGGACTTGAAACCAGAAACATAAGTAGTATGCAAAGTGTACAACAAGACGCTACACTCAGACTTTTATGACACTTATCAGATTTCAAGATATTCAATCTCAAAGTAACCCTTCCCGGTGAATTCTACAAAGCAATTTTCTGATTTTGAGACCCCCTAGGAATGACATGATGAAAACCCATTTCAAAATGTGAAATGAAAGCTCAATTTGAAACAATGGGATATAAACAAGGTATCAAATCATTCTCCACTCATTACAGGACCTGGAAACACCCTTTTCTCATGTGCATTTTGGACCAAAAGGAGCACTTTAGCAAGCGTTTTACATGGTACCTCAAAACTGCATTTTGACTACCAACATTGGCTCTGTCTGGGGATGGCTGAGCATAAGATCAGCACAAGAATCTCAGAATCTCTTGGAAGAGCAGACCACCCCAAAAACTAGCTTCTCTTCTTGTCACTCCAAACACACTTCATTTTCTTATTCCAACAACTCCTTTTCAACATTTAAAACCGGTTCCATTAGCAGGCTCTTTTATTGAAAGAAAACTACACTACTGCTGAAAGGAAAGCAACTGTACAAGTATTTACAAAACTTTCAACTAAAATCAATGCTTACCCCGGTCAAATACATGATTTTCATTTCCATCCCACTCAGGCAAGCTGTAAGTATCATTCACATCTACTTGATTAACAATACTCACATTCTTCATCAGTTCAGCATACAAAACATGGTCAGCAAACTCACCATTATCCGATACGGGAAAGCTATCAGGATGCCATGAGTACTGATCACTGTGGGACATTAAACCGTCACGCTCTTCATTGTCACTGCCATGCTGAAAAGTGAAGCATTCCAACTCAACATTATGGCTGGAAACATCCACATTCTGAACACTAGTTTGCACCACAGGATAGGATTCTTTTACATCAGTTTGCAAACTAAAAAAGAATGTCTCTAAACAAAAATTAGATTGTAATAAATTAGAGAAATCTTGCTGATCATAACTCCTATCAACATCTTGTAAACATGGGAAAGCGTTGTCAAATAATGGTTCATCATTTACTTGTAAATCTGAGAATACACATTTAGATTCATCTTTTCCTTCAGCATCATGGCATATGTGAGGATCAATGACATTAGACTCATGATAATCTGAATCTACAACAGCACATACATCTTCATACTCATCATACATGATAGTAGCAAATCCATCACAATCATATGTACTCTTAATCTGCATGTCATGAACTTCAAAAATAGGGGAAAGGAACTCATCATATCTCTCACATTTGATGCCCTGATTAATACCCTCTTTATCAAAACATATGTCTGTCGAGCATGAGACTCTAGAATCAATTGTGTGTGCATACCTCTGAAAGTCAGCATCTAAGAGTTGTGAAATGTTCTCACTACTGAGTAGGCATTGAACCTCTTGTCCATTTTCTTTGATATCCTGCTCAATGCTGAATACATCTTCCTTGTTGGAAACAAGAGACAAGACTTCTTGATTTATCTCATTTTGTGTAAAAGACTCAGTATCACTTTCATCTGCATCATACTAAAACTCTTATTGTTCACATGAGTTATTTTCAAGCTGAAAAATGAAGTCATCATCTACAAGCTGAGAATACAGGAACTCTACAAACTCAAAGGAATCATTTCCAGTTACAGATTCTTCCTCATTGTCTTGTTGTTCATAGACTTCATTGTCGGCATTATATTCAACACTACTAGCACAAGTAGACTCAGCATCAGCACAACTAAGTTCAGATTCAGCATTTTCAATTTCATCTATCCATCTTCTAACACATTTAGTTGTTTCTTCTATACAAGAAGTTGACAAATCATAGGATTCTGGCATACAAAGCTCTACAAATAATTGTACCCACTCTAATTCTGGGAAATCAATATCCATTACAAGCTTATCAACTGTACTAGAAAACCTTTGGTAAAATGAAAATGCTGACTCATTGTTTCTTTCTCCTACCCTTTTTCTCAAAATCAATAGGGCTTCCTCTTGGACTCCTTGCCAACTCGATGCAGTATCCTTTTCTACATTATCATTTCCAAGATGCTGCTCATAAACTTCATATTTAAAAAACATATCTTGCTTGATGAATGCCGGAATTTCCATTCTAACCACTTATTTGATCAACACATCATATTCAGTCACAAAGATTTTTATCTGACTTTATGAAATCATTATCTTCACAAAACCATAGCATACTCCTGATTTCTTGAAACCAAAATTTCAACCAGAACGTATGACAAACTTTGAAACTAATTTCCCTTTTCTTAGCGCTTTGCTCACCTATCAAGGGAATTTTATTATCGTATAAAAACTTGGGATTACCTGGATAAGATTTGCAGCTTCTTCTTTTTTAATTCTGGAGACTCACTCCAACCAGCAAAGTCACATAATCCCTTTTCAAATTGCTGCAAATATAAATACTTCCAAGCTATTCATACACAGAGATCTGAACAAATTTTAGATTCTTTTTCTGACTCTCTTTCACAAAACTAGATTCAAATATTGATTTAGCCAAGCAAGGATACAAATGTCTTAAACTTGCTAATCTTAAACATCAAAGAACAACTGATAATCGCAAATTACACTGGCATAACATAACCAGGATTCTCCAATTACAAACAGAGCCGTCACCCACAACATGTATGGGATTAAATTTCATAAACTGGTATGTAACAAGTACAATAGATAGTATTCCACAAATCTACTGTATATTCACATTATACTCCCCAGCAGAGTCGCCAATTTGTTAGCTCTTTTTCATGTAGAATCACCAATATAGCTATTCAGCTTGACTCTCAAGTTCCCAATTCTGGATTCTTACAGGGAAAAGGCTAATTGATAAGGACCAAGTCCCTCTTCTACTTCGGGTTCCATAAACCCAGGCAGGTGTACCTATCTTTAGACTCACTGCTTCACAATGAAATCCTTCCAGTGGATTAGGGGTTCTCACAATGACTTGCTAATGTCTCTTGCTACAACTGATGCAAAGCTTAGAAAGCCAATCCATGATATTAACAAAAGCAAACAATCATTGCAGAAAAATGGCAAATGTGACAAGGGTATTCACCCTTCTTCTCTTCGAGTTTAAAACTCAGGCAGGTTAACCTATCTGATTCACTTCTACAAGGAATCACCAAAAGCACTTGCATTATTCAATGCGATTGACAAACATTTATGCTCTTGAACTAGAAATGGAAAAGTGATTTGAATTTAAGATTTGGATGCGAGTCTGGTGTAAAACTAGTGCCTTATCCTAGGGTACGGAGTCAAATTGAGAAAACATCCACAAAACTTCATCAATTCAAAAACACCTGAAATCAATACCCTGCCTTACAGACTATCATTTTCACTGTAAACACATGATCATCAAATCTATACATTCTTGAAATTCTCAGAGATTATCCAGCCAGATTTACTCCTTCCTTGAAGGAAACTTATGGACAAACTCACAGTCTACCTTGTAAACGACAAATTGAACATTGCCTTACAAATCCAATTCATAAGAATTTCCAAAACACACAGAGACATCAGAATACTTGCAATGAGATTCCAGTCATATCTTATTGATAAAACCTATTTCAGTATACTCAAATTAACATTACACTTAGGCTAAAATAGTAAATTCAAAACCAAGCTTGCATTAATGGAACTTGCTTTGATTTCTCCCTTGGAGAACCAAAATTCAGAACCCTCCACCAAGAAAGAATTCCTGAATAAGAAGGAGAAGGGGAACATTCCAGAAGGAATCAAGAGAGGACACTTGTCAAACTCTGAACTACTCACTAAATGAATCACCATGTCTGGAATAGCAAATATGATCTACCCTCATCCACTAAAAACACCTGTTCACCTGCCCCAACAGAAAACATGAGTCACCAGATTGCAACAAACAAGATATCTCATAAAAAACCCCTTGACCCCTGTTTCGTTCAACTGCAAATATCTTGAAACCAGTAAGACCTGCATCAAATCTGATCCCGAAAATGGATTCCTCGTTCTCTCACCTTTCTGGCAACATATAACACTTCATATTTCGGACAAAAAAAATAATCTTCAAGCCCCTTTTTCATGCACAGGCTATGACACTTTAAATTTTGAATTTGAATAATATAGTTCAGACTATATCAAAATTTGAAATATTTTCTCAATCTACAATTTAAAAATATTTTCACATTAATCTGCACTTTTCTCAGGAAGCACCAGCATCTGCCACATGTCACCATATCATTTAGTGCACAGGCTTCACCTCAGGTTAACTCCATCATCTGGAGAACTGGCGAATACATGCACTCTCTAAGTCTCCGAGTATGTTGACTAACTGCGGTTAACACTGGAGAACTAGTGAAATGGGCATTCTCCAATTCTCAAAATAAATTCTTGACCAGGGTTACCATTTGGATAATGGGCGACTAATCCCATTCTCTAGTTCTCTGAGTAATCTTTGTTAACTACCAGGCACTTGGAGAACTGGCGAATGGCTAATTCTCTGATTCATAAAATATTTGCTGAAACCGTCACCTCATTTGGAGAATCTGCGACTACTAATCTCGTGATCTCCAAGTTATTTGGGTTAACCGCTAGCTACTTGGTGAATTGGTGAACGCAGTCAACAGACCGCCACCTCTAAATCGCGCAACAATCCTCTAACCGCCAGCTCTATTCTGTGAATACATGATAGATTGCCACGTGTCAGCCTGGCACATGATCGCATGGGCCAGAAATGGCCCATGCGATGATGCAACCACTCTCAAAATGTACTCTTGTCAAGCGCGGGCATGAAAACCGAGGTTGTCTTGGGTGGTCACGCGAGTAGGCAGAGCTTCCTCCATTGCTTTGACTTACTTTGCGTGTGTGTTGAGTTGTATTTATGCATTTTAGAAGTCTTTTATGGGAGCAATGTGGGATAAATCCGCTTTGCAGTTTTAAAGACTTCTCACGCACTTCTTTTCAAAATAGTGGGCCCCTTCGCATACAAACACCACCAGCGGGCCTGCCAAGAGCCTATAGGCTTTGTTTACCATGTATGCAAGTGCCATTGTTTTTAAATTCACACGAACCCTTCCACCCACGCAATGTGGGATAAACACTCTTATCTGTTTGGCCTTTAAAACTCTTCCAGTGCGCTGCTTGTCCCAAACATGTTAAGACTGCCATTGGTTGTTGTTGGCCTGGTCTTAACATTGGCATCCATGCACACTACGCAAGGCACCTTATACTTTTTGCTGGTATCCATTTCATTTGTGCTTCACTCGCAGGTAGCTCCAAAGGCTTGCGCAAGGCAGCCTTGATTCTATTGGCATTTGGTAACTGTGCTGGCCCTCCAATTCCATCATTGGCAGCTTCCAATCACACGAGGCAAGGCCTCTCTCTGTTTCATGCTAGCTCAACTATATTCAGCGCTGGCTCCTTTGACCTAGAAACCTCCCTATTTAAAATTTGCGCAAGGCAGGCTCTTGACCTTTCGCGGGCAGCACTTCCATCAAATGCGCAAGCCATTCTACTATGCACAGGGCCCCTTCATAAATGCAAGCTCTCCCTTGTGGACTGGTTGCTACCACTATCTATGTGAGGCTCTTCAAACATTGGTAAAGCCGCCATTATATTAGAAGTGCCTGTTCGATGCTTAAAAACTGGCAATCTAACCTTAGCCGCTATGCACTTACCGAGCTTCTCTCCTCTTCTTTGTATAGGCAGGTCCTCCTTATTATGTTGGAAAGTGCAGCAATCTTTGCCTCGCAGGCATCTAATTTCACTGTTAGCTCCCGTTTCTCATGTTGTAACTCTTTATTGGCCCTCCTTAATTCCACTACTTCCACATCCAATTCTTTTAGATGATGCAGCGTCTTCTCAATCTCAAAATCTGCTTTAGATGCTTCCTTCTCTTTTTCTTTTGGGGTTTCCAAAGAATTAATTCTAAGCTTGAGTACGTCAATTTCCACAACTTTTATTTGAAGCTGTCTTTGCAGCTCTCCTATGCTTTTTTGTTGCTCTTTCATACCATAATATTCAAGCAATTCTCCTTCAAGCTTTACTTCCCTTTTTTCCAACTCCTTGATTAGATTCCTTAATTTCTCAAGCTCAACTGAGTTACTCTCCATTGTAGCTTCATATGATAATTTTGATAAGCTATCTTTCTTAGATATCCGCCTCAGAAGACTTCCCTCTTCTGATTGGAACTCCGAATTGCTTGAGAAGAGATCTTCAAATTCAGGCACGAGCATTTGTTCACCATCCAAAAAGCTCTTACAACTCAAAGTAGGGCTCATTACATGATTAACTATTTTGACTTCCTCTTGCTCTTCCTGTGTTGAGTCAACATAAGTATGTGTATATAATTGTTTCTTGTGCTCCTCATTTTGTTGTTCATACGCCTCCGCATTTGCATTTTAGCCAACACTTGTGCCTCATTAATAGGCAGATCCCATGTTTGTGATATCCCTTTTATTTGATATTGCCCTCAAAATACAGTGGGTATCTAAAAGTTGCCCCATATGTGCATTGCTTTCACCTCACTGTGCAGCTCCATTTCATGTCAAAATGCAAATATGCGCTAGGAGGCTCCAAAGGGCGGCCCTAAAAACTGACAAAAAGGCCTGAACAAATCTCATAGTGTGACTGACATAAACCTTGAGATACATAGAATCACCCTGCAAAATGACATCCCTTGAATGTACCCGAGGCGAGATATATTAACCTTCAAATTTGGCACTTTCATTCTGCTCTGCAAACCCATTGTTAGAAAACAATAAACTGCAACTGCAACCATCCTGGTAAAAATAGCAAACGGGCCCTGGAGGAGCCACAAACTGGTATGCAAGTATGTTAAGGTGTCTAGAACCCAAATCCACAACTGATTCGATCTGGGCATCTTTCAGACAAAAGATATAGCTCACTGAAAACAGGTACTTGCAGAAGTAAACTCAGGACATCTAGAAAAGTATTGAAAATTGCAAATGGAATTAGTTTCAAAAAATGAAAAGGTGGATTGGCAGAGAGTCCCAACTGAAATTGAAAGTAGTATGTTATGTTTACAATGCAGGGCAACAAGAATTTCAACATTAGGCTTGACTAGTCAAAAGTTATAAGCAGGTAAAGTTGGCTCTTGGGATTTTGCAATTCAGAACAACTAGGCAGTTTTCAGTTTTTGCAAACAGAATGGGCCTGGAAAAGCTAACAAATGAATTGGTCAAGACCCAAAATCTTGGAGCATTGAATTATTTTATACATAGATCATAGAGACACAAACGGATTCAGATTAGGATCACCTAGGCGCAAGATACAAGCTATGAAAGTAGGCTTCTGAAAAAAAAGTTCGCACAATGCACCCTGTCCAAACAGCGAAAACTGCAAATGGAATCGCATTGGGAAACTCATCCAATGGATTCGTCATGAGCTAAAAACCAATCGGGATGAAGAAAAACTTGTCTATAATATAGGGACATGATCATCACTTCATTTCCAATCATCGGGAAAAAAGGTACAACTCCACAAACAGGGCCTCCGAGAATAACTGAACAAGTGCATTAGTGCATGACTTAAGAAAACACCTCCGAAAGGGGATGAATAAAAAGGTTCAAAACTTATCACAGGGACCTGAAACCGGAAACATAAGTATCATGAAAAGTGTACAACAAGACGCTAGGCTCAGACTTTTATGACACTTATCAGATTTCAAGATATTCAATCTCAAAGTAACCCTTCCCGGTGAATTCTACACTTAGCAATTTTCTGATTTTGAGACCCCCTAGGAATGACATGATGAAAACCCATTTCAAAATGTGAAATGAAAGCTCAATTTGAAACAATGAGACATAAACAAGGTATTAAATCATTCTCCACTCATTACAGGACCTGGAAACACCCTTTTATCATGTGCATTTTGGACCAAAAGGAGCACTTTAGCAAGCGTTTTACATGGTACGTCAAAATTGCATTTTGAGTACCAACAAGAATCATCACTATCAAATTGTGCAGTTGTTTCCTTCTTTATTTGATTTGCTATGGAAGGCTCAATTTTTTCTAGAACATGTGGGGAGTTCTTGCTAAGACAGAAAGGCTTCTTCATGTATCCTAGACCTGTGGTATTCTTGTTGGCTCGACCATGATGTTCAAGAGGTGACAGAAGACCTTTACCTTGTAGTCCTAGAGGTCCTTTTCCTTTATATCCCATCTTAGCTATTAGTTTATCCCCTGGGCCATATGACTTAGAAGGAACCTTCGATACTTTAGAGTCACTAGGTGGAACAACTTGGGATTCAGGCTCGTCTTTGTAAAGCCATGCAAGCACAACTTCATCTTCTTCAAATTCTTGCTTAGGTACTTTCTCTACAACAAATTTTCCTTTATATGCCTCAAGAGGTTCCTTAGATTCTAGTTTGAACTATTTTTGAGTTTTCCCATAAGACTTAGGCGAGATAGGGAGAGATGTCAAGGACAAGACTGGCTCTATAGTATACTCTCCCATACCATTTTCTTTGATATTGACCTCTTTTGCAATGTCTTCCATCTTAGAGGTGGATGCTAAATCTGTTTTCTTAGTGGAAGATTCTTTGTTATTAGGAACAAGTTTATCTACATTTTCCTTCAATGTATTGCAAGTTGTTGACACGTCAGCTGGAATGGTTACCTCTACTCCGTCACAAGGAAATTTCAAGCACTGATGGTATGTAGAAGGAACAAATCTCATCTTATGTATCCAGGGTCTCCCTAGAAGGATGTTGTAAGCCAAAGGTATATCAAGAACTTGACATATATTATCTATAATGATAGGAGCTATTCTGATAGGTAAGACAATTGTTCCCTTGGAGGATCTTTCCTCTTCATCATATGCTTTGATAGTTATTTTCTTTCTAGGATCAATGGATGTTTCTAAAAATCCCAATTGTGTGATCAAGCTGTAAGAACAAATATTCAGACCAGCGCCTCCATCTATCAACACATGTTTGACATGACGGTTTTGGATCAAGACTTCAATATGCAAGGGCTGGTTATGCGGATGACTCAAGGAGTTATCATCCTCCTTTGAAAAGGAGATATACTGTGGAGATGTAAGATGACCAACCATAGCCTGGAATCTGTCTAAATCAAGATTATCAAGAACATTGGATCCGAGCAGAGCTTTGTCTAGAATGGGTCTATGAGATGGAGATATCCGAAGCAACTCAAACATGGAGATTTTAGCATTAGTATGTTGGAGTTGTTGAACGATACTTTATGAAGTAGGCCTCGTGTCCTTAGGATTTGAAGATTTAGATGTTGCCCTCTATTTAGAAGTTGAAGATAGATTGAAAGGCACCTTAGGGACATTTGATTGATTTGGGATTTGTCCTTGTAGGTGTGCCTGAGCTTGTGATTGAGTAACTACGTTAGCTGATTGATTTTCTCTATCTCTTCTTACAATTGTGATGACATTATAATGCTCAATAGGCTTGTTCAACCATATTGATAACAATATTATTTGCAAGATAGACATAATTGACCTTAGCACCCACATTAGGCTAAGAAGATGAATCTCCTTGGCTATGCTTTGGAAATGGTTTGGTGAATGCTGTGTGATCATTATTGCTTTTAGGATTATCAATCGTTATTTCTCCATTATCAATCTTGTCTTGAATGGTATGCTTCAAGTGCAAGCAGTTATTAGTTTTGTGACCTTTACCCTGATGGAAATCACATAATTCATTCTCTCTCCACCATTTCAGCTTAGTATTAGGATCAAATTGTTGGATCTCAGGCAAAGAGATGATGTTATTAGCTAGTAGAGTTATCATAGCTGATTCCAAAGATTCTCCAAGAGGAGTAAACTTTTATTTATTATCAATGGACCAAGATTTGTATTCTGGCTTCTTTTGAGATGATTCAGACACCTTTTGTTCTGACGCTTTGATGGCTTGAGTACCAATGGTTAAATTGAAAGTAGGTGCCTTAGATGGGGTATGATTATCAACAACTCCATCTGTGATGATGCCCTTATTCTTGTTCCAATTTTTGTTCTTGTCTTTAGAACTAGATTCATACTTGTCCTTTCGAAGTGTGACGTCTCCTTTTTTCACAAGTACTTTTTCAATTTTGATTGCATTATCTACCATCTTGTCAAAAGATGTATGATTTTGCATTTGTAAATGGTAGTTGATTTCTAGAACAAGCTTGTTGATGAAGATTTCTAACTTCTTAGTTTCTAGAATAGGCCTAGCATATAGAGAGAATTTCTTTCTCCATCTTTTGAGAAATGTCAGGAATGGTTCTCCTAGATATTGTTTGAGATTGTAGATATCGATCATGGTGACTAGATGTTGGATGTTATAGGAGTATTGTTGATAGAAAAATTTGATCAACTCTTCAAAGGTTTTGATTGTAGGAGGCATCCTAGAGAACCAATGAATGGCTGCTTCTCCTAGAGATCGAGGGAAAAGACGCATTAGATAGGTTGGTTCGTGCATGAACTCCATAGACTGAGTATAGAATTCTCTGACATGATCTTGAGGATCAGAGTTTCCATCATACTTATCATATTTTGGCATTTCCACCCATTTAGGGAATGGTGGAATATACAAGTCTTTATCGAATGGAAAAGGACATAGGGCCTCCATGGAGAACTCCTTAGGTTCTTTTTCTTTTTCCATTTTGTTAAGTTTTACTTGCATGGCATGCATTTGTTTCATCATAGCTGAAATAGGTGTTTCTTCCTCATGTGTAATGATATCTTCCACATTAAAATTGGGAGGAAGTTTAGCTCCTTGATGAGCTAATTGTAAAAAGTATTTTTCTCTATCTTCTTTCAAGAAATGCTTCATCATTGTTTTGAAGTCATCATCATTTTGATACTGAGCAATTTCTTCAGGTGTGGGTTCTTGATCTGCACTATCTTGAGATTGAGCTCTTTGAGAGCCATGGTTTGTCCCCACTTGAGACATGGTAGGAGTTCTCCCTGGGATAGATAGAGGAGGAGTTTTTTTATTACCTCCGTGAGTTGATGGAGGGGATATGTATCCAGTTTTTAATCAAAAGTTGCTAAGACCGTCATCTTCATAAAGACCAGAATTATAGAGTTGCTCAAGAGTTGGACCCTTGATAGTGGTTATAGGTAAGGTATGGGATGCTCCTCTAGATTTCTTATGAGAGGAAGCTCTAGTTTCCACCATTAACATTGGGTGAAACAAAAGAATATGATGAAGACAACTGAAGAAAGATTTGATTCAAGAAGATCAAATGATGCAACCTTGTCAAGGTTTGATTGATTGAAGCTTAGATTAGATGTAAATGAAGGAAACTATGTCCTAGATGTAGGTTAGATGCCCAAAAGATAGCAGACATGATTTCACAATACTTAGCCATTTTGAAGATGGATTGAAGATTGATAGTTATGACAAGGTTTTGACACAAGATGAAAATGACTCAAATCGATTAAACAGAAGGCTAAATCAGATTCAAAAGGCCACTTTAGGAAAATGATTGGATTCTCAGTAGTTGTTGCTCTGTTCCTGACATAGTGATTTGTTAAATAGATTTTGGAAATAGGTTGGAAACGCCAGGGCTCTGACAGTTTTGACAACTTTTTGGAAATTTTTCAAAATTTATCAAATGACTTTTTGTAGGCTTGTACAACAGTGGGTAGGCTATGAAACAATAATTGACACGATAGTTGCAAAACTCGCATGATAGTTGATAGCAGGGTTTTTGACTTTTTGAATTGACTGGAAGCAAAACTCGTACAATAATATACCAGCTACCATACGACAATCTGGGGGTAATGAAATGACACTTTCCAAAAGTCGTACAACTTTCTGATTTTACAAGATGACTTTTGACTCTAGAAAGGTGTTTTGACATCAGATTTTGCAATTTTTTAGATTTTTAGTTTCAGATTGTTCATAAAATTGTCTGTCTGGATTTGAAGATTGTATCAGATTGATTCGTTCTTAGTAACCAGATAGATAAACAAGCACACAAAATAGCAAGCAAGTGATTTCAAGCACATCTGAAAAAAATGAATAGGGGAAAAAGAAACCCTGCGCATGAACAACCAAGTGACTGAATGTGCTAATCCCCAGGAGTGCTAACAATGTATGTTCCAAATTTTTTTGCAATAACGCACATATTCCTAGAAAATGAAAATTTGGCCTCACTAGGGTTTTTAGTAATGGTCTAACTCTACAACATTTTTGATCTCAAGAGGGCGAGCTCCAACCCAGGCGCACCGAGGTTTTGACATAGTCTGAGAAATTAATCAATTAGGAGCTGCTAGGGAGATCTGACAGCCCAACAAGAGACCACACCTATGAAGATTTCCTCCACGATGACATTTATATAGCGGCTATTTCTACCATGGAAAAAATGGCTATTACCGCTTGAGGTTTTGTCAACGTGGTTGACCCAATTAAGGGAATGTCCACTATGGTTAACCCTCTCTAAAGGTGACTCACAAAATATACCACATGGAGACTGGTTCCAGATTCAAGGATTTGAGTTTTTGATACTACCCAAAAAGGGAGTAGAGCATAGTCCTCTAGCCTTTTCACTTTTAACCCAAACAAAGCAGACAGATTAATCTGACATGCTAAGACCAAGATTATCTCACAAAGATGTATGATGTCAACCACTTATGATCTATCAACCTCTCTGGAGAGAGAATGTATCAATCAGAAGGTGAAGATGCACAAATCTAGTAGAACGTGAGATGCTCTCAGTAACCTGCCTACCTACAAGGGTTCCTTCATTGAGAAGAGTTTTGCTGGAAACCCACTCTCTCAAGAAGCATGAATAGTGTTCATAGGGCCTATTTACTATGTGTAACAAAGATGTTGAAAAGCCAATCTATGTTCATTTTTATAGCCCAAAATGAAATCTGTGATATGAAAGCAATAAAGGTCACACAAGCTTGACATGCAAGAGTTCTTTTTAATCCAAATCAAAATGTTATCAGCTGAGAAGATTTACCTGAATTCCTCGCAACACGCTTAGTAGATTCTTACCTATTTTTAGCAATTCTCATGCTTTTGCCCAATCAAAATCAACAAAAATCAATCAGAAACAACAAATTTCAATTGTTAATGTTAGCTGTTAGTCCAAATCAGGAAAACAAATATGGAAAACTATCTAAAAAAGTGAAACAACAATTGCAATCTAGCACTAAAACTTGTACGACAGTGGGTCACATACCAGATGACAATCTAGAAACTCATATGACAATGGGTATCAGATCATATGACAAAAGAGCTTCCAAATGACACTATGTTTCTGATGGTACGATCCTTGATCAAATCAATTATCATATGATAGTGGGTACCTCCTGATATGAGTTTCTGACAAAAATCATATGAAAATTGTACAGATAGAAATTAAAAATCACAGCTTGGAAGAGAAAATGACAAGAAAATGATAGAAATTGAATGGAAACCCATTTCAAGGCCCCACAGTGGGTGCCAAAAATGTGCGTGTGAATTTTGTACCTAGCTGTAGACACAACACTTCAGTAAAACATTAGAGGTTAGAAAAAATCAAAATCATGTAGTGAAATGGAAACTAATCTAACCAGGTGATTTACTACCTTGTAGTAGATGCGAGTATGTATTCTTAGATTGGACCGAGATCAGTGACCTTGATGACACCTAAACGAAGGATTTGAATGCAGAATCTAGATATGAGATGAATGCAAATTAATCTATATTTTTGGATTTTCTATGCAATAAGATGAAATAAACTAATATGAATCTATTCTATATGAAAAAATGATATGACATGTAATTAATCTAACAATGATATGCTAAATGATATGAATGCTTAAAATAATGAAAATCTCACAACAGCTTGGATTTGCAAAGATGGATTCTTCGATCACCAATTCGCCAGCGTGAGGATACAATTTGTGGATGGATCCGAAATGAAGAGCTAAGACCTTAATTTATAGAAATCCAGGACTTTGGAGGTGCATGGAAAAAGCCATAAATCACTCTTGATAAACTTAGGTTGATTTTTGAGTTATCAAGAATTAAGAGATAAATTAACTCACAAAAATCATGCAAATCAGCTTTTTGATTTAAATCAGAAGTTGAGATCAACTTTCAACTCAAAAGAGAGTTGAGTTTATTTTTAAAACAACTTGAATTGATTTTTTGATTTAAAGTTTAACTATTTTTTGGATGTGCATAATTAATTATGAATTAATTAAATAAATAAAGTGATTTATCCTCAACTTAACTGATTTTTAAAAATATAACAATTGATTTATGGGTTAATCAATTATTAAATCAAACTTTTATTCAAAAAACTATATTATTAAATTTGACAATTGACATTAATTAATTAAATAAGAATTTAATCAATTAGTCATAGGATATTTGATTTATTGTCAAAATGAAATAATACAGTTTAGGAATAAATATAATTAAATCCAATTAAATAATTAAGTGGCAATATTAAATCTAATTAATTAAATATTCAAAAATATTCAATTAATCAAACTTTAGGATAAATAGGATTTATCGCCAAATAATCATTAAATCAAAGATAATTAGGATAAATAGGAATAAGGAATATTCCCCAATGCAGAATTTAGGATAATCAATTAAGATTCGATAATGTGCCGATGTGCCTTAGGTTAGGACTTTGATGTCGATTTCATTTGATGTGTCGATGTAGGAGGTTAATGAACTTATAGCCCATTTTTGGGGTATTACAGTGGGTAAATAAATATTGAAGTTAACTTTTTCATTATTCACATTGCATTATGAAGAGAGGTTATCATAATAGAGAGTGAGTACTCAGTGCAATTAATTGTGAGATTTGTTTGAGAAAAATTCATGCAAAGAATCGATTAACAAATTTGAGAACCCTAGCTGAGTGGTTGAGTAGAGTGGTGGTCAGTTGAGAATATATTAGAAGTAATTTGTGGTTTAGGGCATAAATTTGAAGAGGTGTCATGGCATCATAAATTGCAACACCAAAGTTGACCGAAATCTCTAAGGAACCTGAACCAAATCACAAACTATGTCTGTTGGAGGTTGCTGAAATTGATAAAATGGGTGCCCTATCCCTAGTTCCACCTAGGGTATTATTGTCAAGAAGTAGAGTCCACACACAACTAGGAGGGAGGGGTGAATTAGTTGTGACCAAATCAAATTAAATCCAAATCTTATAATACATATTATTAATAACAGTAACAAGAATAAACCATACAAGTAATCATGCACCATAACACAAATATATTTTCTCAAGGAAACCCTTGATCAAAGGGAAAAATCTAGTGGGGATAGAACCCACAAGATAGTGTACTAACATATAAATTTCATGTGAAAGGTTGTGACCCTCTTAGGAGTCAAATGAAGTTCATTTAGTACAACAGTGCCTGTTAAAGGACATATCCCTGTTAAGAGACCTTAAACCCTTGTTAAAAGGTTATAACCCTATTGAAGGTTGAAAGGAAACAAGTAGACCCACTACCAAAATGTTCCAACAAAGATGATAGATTGATCTTTTAGGATAGCATATCCAAAAGGGTGAACTTAATGAACCTGTAACTTCATTTTTCCTAACAGATCCTTTGAAGTCCACAAATCAATTCAGTAATGCCTATGCACTATCTCACATATCCATCCATTTCCTTATATATACCATACATGTCAAACAACTTTCCTTTATACCCAATACAAAAATACAAATTAGGTCAGTTTGTTAAAGCTTCCCCAATGATCATTTAATTACATAGGGTCATGCTAAGGCATACATGCCTTCTTAAGAATTATTAAAAATGTTACATTCTAGTTCCCAAATGTTACAATACATATATTACATTTTACAATGAAAAATAATATGCTTCCTCAACATAGTCGGTTACCAGTAAAATGTGTTGTATGTTACACAACAATTATTATTCAAGAATAATCCAAATTCCTTTCCATCATGAACAAAGCTACACTAACAAGGTTTCTATCATGATCCAAGCTTGTGGATGTTGATTCCACTTCACCAATAAGATATAGCAATATGCCATAGACTATCACTATTAACAATTCATGTTCACTAGTATGCTACTAGTCTTCACCACATGAATCATAACTCATCCAAAATAGAATATAAGATTCACTGAACATAGATATGATATCTACACTCATCCATGCATTAAAAACTAATCTTTCATACCAAAATACATCAACCTATGACTTTGTTGTCTTGATACCTACCTGCGATGTACAGAATCTATGTCTATTATAACATATGTTGTCATCAATGAAAAAAATTTCCATCAAAAATCTATTTCAAAAAATCCCCCTCTTTAGCATTGATGGAAACATATGGAGAAAAACCACCAACCCAAAATTAAACATTACATTTCCTCAACTTATATAATCTTTAGCATCAACACTAAAGTAAACATTTCCTCAACATATATAGTCTTCATCATTGCTACCAGATTAAAAACTCTTCTCTCCTTAAGAGAGGTTTTTCACATCTTTCTCCCCCCTTTGACAATAATCTAAAAGGAGCCAATATGCCAAACATTAGATCACTCCCACTTTGATAATTACATCAACTTTCTTGCATTGAATCAAACCAACCTACAATCTCAAAATAATGTCAAGTGCTAAAAAACACTATTAGAGTCAAAATCATTACATAAGATCCCTTGGATATCTCTTTGTAATGTGAGTACTCCCCCTAAGGAGTAGTACCCAACATCACATCTAGAGGAATAAATATAATTTGAATACACTGGACTGGTGCATTTCTGCATCTTCTATTCTTCATAAGGAGGGGTCATCACCTCAAGAATACCTCTAAGATACTCAAAGGTGTATTTAGCTCATGGATTAACGAATATATCTGCTACCTTCTCTTTAGTGCTCACATATTATAGTCAGATCTCTTCCACAATGACTTTCTCTCTCAAAAAGTGATACTTAATAGTAATGTGTTTAGTCTTTGAATGTAAAACTAGATGCTTTGACATGCTAATTGTACTTGTATTATCATAGTGAATAATAATAGTTTATAAAAAGTTATACCAATATCTTTTAGCATTTTCTACATCCACATTATCTGATTATGGTTATTTGCTGCTGCAACATATTCTGCATCTGCAGTAGACTGAGATATGTAATCTTTCTTCTTACTAAACCATGAAAGTAGTCTTCTTCCAAGGAAAAATGCTCCTCCACTTGTTCTTTTTCTTTCATCAATGTTTCCTTCCCAATCAACATCAATATATGCATATAATATAAAATCATTTGACCTGTCATACCATAATCCAAATTCCAATGTTCCTTTCAGATATCTAAAGATTCTTTTTATTGCTGCAAGATGTGATTCTTTAAGATTTTCCTGATATCTCACCACAATACTAATTGCATTAGAAATATCTAATAGAGTGTGAGTCGCTTATTGTAAACCACCAATCATAGATCTATAACTTGTCTGCATTGTACTTGGTGAATCATCAATGTTAGTCAACTTACAACCTATAACCATAGGTCTCCCAACTAGTTTGAAATTTTCAAATCCAAATCTTTTCAATAGGTATTTAAGACACTTGGTTTGAGATATGAAAATCTCATCATCAGTTTGTGTAATTTGTAATCCCAAAAAGTATTTCATCTCACCTATCATGGACATTTCAAATTCTTCTTTCATCTTATTAGAAAATTTCTTACTTACCTCATCATTTCCTGCAAAGATAATGTCATCAACAAAAACTTCAATGATCAATAGTCCATTTGCATTTATTCTCAAGTACAAATTTCTATATATATTTCCTTTCTTGAATCTCAAATGTAACAAATGCTTATCCAACCTCGCATACCATGCTCTAGGTGCTTGCTTTAATCCATAGAGTGCCTTATTCAATTTGCATACCATGTCTTGCTATGTTAAAGGAAATCCATTTGGTTTCTCAATGCATACCTCTTGTTCTAATTCACCATTTAAGAATTATGATTTAACATCTATCTGATAAAATTTAAATTTCTTGTTAGCCGCATATGCCAAAAATATTCTTATTGCTTCCACTCTTGCTACATGGGTGAGGGTTTCTTCAAAATCAATACCTTTTTGTTGTGAATATCCTTTACATACTAGTCTTTCCTTGTTCCTTACCTCTTTCAGACCTCATACATTTAATCTTAAATCATCATTCATTCTCAAATTTTTCCTTAAAGATTTTGAACTTATCAAATGCTTCTAATTTTTCTCTAAGAAAAGTAACCCACATTATTTTCGTGAAATCATCAATGAAAAGAATAAAATACTTCTCACCATAAAATGACTTTGTCTTTTTTGGTCCACATAAATTTGTATGCACAATCTCCAATTTGTTTGATGTAGAAAATAATTTTCTCTGAAATGAACCTTTTGTCTATTTTTCCATGACACATTCCTTACATAGCCTGTTAGAGGGCTTCACAATATTAGGTAAGTCTTTGACTACATTTAAATTTCTAACATTCACTATGTTATCAATTTTTATGTGACAAAATCTTATATGCCATAACCAATTATCATAAACTTTTGCAATAAGGAAACTTACTCCAAAATGATTTAATTGAAATACATTACATTTGGTTAAAGTATCAGTTGCAATATCATTTACTACCTTGTCTTTGATTGAACACATATTATCAAAAAATCGTAAGTGACATCCCTTATCAACAAGTTGTCCAACACTTAAATAGTTGTGTTTCAGGCCATCAACAAATAGTATATCATTAGTATTAGTCGTACCATCAAGTTTGATTTATCCTTTTCTCTTTATCATGCAAGGAGTATTATTTTTAAACTAAACAACACCACCATCATACCTTTTTGGCTTAAAAAATCTATCTTTATCACCCCTCATATGATGTGAACATCCATTGTCTATGATCCAATCTTCCTTCTTCTTTTAAAAATGTGAAACAAGTGCTTTCTCTTTTATAATATAATTTTCATCTTTGATAGCAACAAATCCAATTTCATCTTCATTATCATTTTCTTCTAGGTTAATATCCTTAAGCTCAATTTCATCATTGTCATTAACATGGAAACATTCTTTAGGAAATTTTGACTTGAAAGGCTTATGCTTAATCTTAGATACTCTTGTAGGACATCTTGATGCAAAATGACCAACTTGTTTACATGAATAATAAATAATTGGTAACTTTCCTTTAAGGATCCCTTACCTTTGTGTTCTCTTTTTGCGATCAAAGCTTCAAGCTCATCCAACTTATTTTCTTCTTCCTCAATATATTCCCAACCACTTGCATATTATCCAAGGTTTTTGTTTCTTGTACTCGCACTTTTGGTTAGTAACTTTTTATCCTTTTGTGCACTAGCTCTAAATGTTGTCTCAGCTCTAGGTAAAATATCTTTTAATTTTTTAAATTCAAAATCTTGTAACTTACCAATCAACATTTCCCTTTTAAATCCTGTCATGAGTGGAATGACTTCTTCAATAGCATGTTCCTTGTTCTCATAAGCTGGTGTAAGATATCTGAGAATCTTTCCAACAATTTCATCTTTAGGCATAATACCTCATGTGCTCCTTATTCCTATGACAATCTCAGTGATTCTTTGAACATGTGAGCTGATGGTTTCACCTTCCTGCATTTTAGCTTCTTCAAATCTTGTTTTCCAATTCTGAAACTTAGCCCTTTTGTATATTTATCACCTTTATATAAATTTTATGATTTAACCCAAATATCATGTGCAAGATCAAGTTCTTTTACCTCAATGAATTCAGCTTTTGATATAGCTCTTAGCAGTGCTTTCCTTGCAATCATGTTGTGTTGAAATAAATACTTCTCATCATCAATGCAAGTGCCTAGATCACTCTCAATTTTGACTTGAGTTTGTATCTTGGTAATTAGCCAATAGTCTATTCCCATGAAGATCAGGTGTATTCTCATCTTGTTCTTCCAATTGTCATAGTTATCTACATCAAAATTAGGACTCTCCTTTATGTAGGCCATTGAAGATAGCCTCAAGATGCTAGGATTCCTTCTCAAAGAGGACCTGATGCTCTAATATCAATTGTTAAGAAGTAGAGTCCACACACAACTAAGAGGGGGGGTGAATCAGTTGTGACCAAATCAAATTAAATCCAAATCTTATAATGTGGATTATTAATAATAGTAACAAGAATTAACTAGACATGTAATCATGCACCATGACACATAGATTTGTTCTCGAGGAAACCCTTGACCAAAGGGAAAACCCCAGTGGGAATGGAACCCACAAGATAGTGTACTAACATATAAATTCCTTGTGAAATGGTGTGACCCTATTAGGAGTCAAATGAAGTACATTTAGTACAATGGTCCCTATTAAAGGACACATACCTATTAAGAGATGATAGATTGATCTTTCATGATAACATATTCAAAAGGGTGAACTGAATGAACCTGTAACTCAATTTTCCATAACAATTCCTTTGAAGTCCACAACTCAATTTAGAAATGCCTATGCTCAGCTTTGCACTATCTTGCATATCTATACTCATCCATGCATTCAAAACTAAGCTTGCATGCCAAAATACATCAACCTGTGACTTCGGTGTCCTAATACCTGTCTGTGATATACAAAATCTTTGTATGTTATGAACACATAAGCATATGTTTTTTTTAATGAAAAAACTTGCCACTAATACAACATAAAATCAATACATCCAAGTGCCACCAAAACTCTATTTCCAACAATTGTTGATTGAGGATGTAAGAACATTTATACATAGCAACATTGTTGAGCATGGAGATGAACAGATTCAAGAGGAATACTTGGCTATGTGCGACAATCCATAATTGAAAGACGAGTTCAAACACCTTTAGACAAAAGGTTTGATCCATCTATTGGATTTGTCAAAAGTATTCAAGGAAGAATGGATACGCTATGTTCTTGTAGACACTTAAAAATAGTCTATTTCTCTAACGGAATGACATTACTAACATTCCTCCTAAATTGTTAAATAATCTTTATTATTTAATTAATTGTGTTATTCTACCATATTCTAATATCAAAATCATCATTTTTCCCTAATTCCATAATTAAGTGATTTTAAAATTAATTACTTTAATTATTGTACTTCTAAAAATTAATTCATCATCTATTCATCTATAATATAATTAAATAAATATTCTTATTTAATTATACCTGACATTATAATTATTAATTAAATAACCAAATTTAATTAATGTTCCCCCTCCTAATTATTGCATTTCTATAATAATTAAATCAAATTCAATCTCATGATTAGATAAATGATATTTATTTAATTAAACTAATTATTCCCCTCACATGATTAAATAAATTATATTTATTTAATTACAACTAACAATCCCCCTCATAAATAAATAAGTAATTATTTATTTATATAATATCTTCACATGTGCAAATAAAAAATATTATATTTATTTAAATCATAATTATCCTCCTAAATCCTAACTCACACTCACTTTGAGTTAGTTTTTCAATTAGAGCTCTTAACTCCACAATTCCCTCTCCTAACTATTCAATCCATAGTGTTAATTCCTCCCTCAGCAAATAGTTAAGTCTTCCATCAATTCAGTCTTCTAATCCATGCAGTTAATTGATTCATTCATGCAATCAGTTAATTCACCAGTCCATTCAAAGTCATCTCTCTAATATATTTTCTAACTGATTAATCAATTCTGTTAAACCTAAGTAATCAACTTAGTTGAACTCTCACTCACTCTGAGTTCAACTCCTCAATCATAGTTAATCAACCCTTCAATCATGTATTATTGGTTGAAACCCCTAAAATATTATAAATAGAGAGCCAAACTTTTGATTTTGGTAACCACAATTGCTTTGAATTCTTATGTTGGCATGATCTTGAGCTCAATTCTGAGAGCCCACATTGCATGAGAAGGAGAACACCAAGGAAGGATTTTATGGTTTTCATATTCATGTTTTGGATTGATTTCATAATATTTGTTGATTATGCTTATTATTTGTCTTGCATCCTTTCTTGAATATTGGGAATACTAATTTCTCTAACAATTTCTTTTTGGTTGAGATTGTATATGTTATTGTAGGTTTCTATTGATCTTATTATTACCCAATTATAGTTCTGAGATGATTTCATGGCCAATTCGTCTAGCTAGAGAAAATGATCAAGATCACAAAGGAGTTGATACATCTAATTACTAGATTGTCTACCGAAGGTGAACCATGTACCCTAAGGAAAATTTTGGCACAAATGGTGGAAAAGTTGACAAAGTCAAGACAAGAGCATTGTGTAATGACGATTGATGACATTGAGGATTAGGAAGTTATAATCACTTCAATGATTGTGGTATATAAAGTTTGTTAGAATAACTAAGAGGGGGGGGGGTGTTGAATCAGTTAGATCAGTTATCCTACAGTCCCAAATACAAAGATGTACCTTATAAAATAATTCCAATAAATTATGCAACTCGGTAACATAAAATATTAATATGTTTGTTTACTTTTACCGATTACCAGTTAAATAGCTAACTGTGATTATCGACCAAATCAAGTATGCAGTATGTAAAGTATGATAGAAAAAAAATCATAACAAGTAACACATAACATAATGATTTAATGTGGAAACCCTGTTAAGGGAAAAACCACCTGGGACCGGTAACCCAAAATATTTCACTCTTCTGAAGTGAGCTCGGTGAAGAGCCAACCCTGTTAAAGGTTACAAACACACTATTAGGTGTGACCTTGTTAGAGGATTTAGCACTAATAGTTAAATTTTGACCAACATTCACTATGGGGTCAATAATATAACAATGTACATTCTCTGAATGACATAGGGCAGAATATAAGACTGTTAAGTCCACTCGGTTAAGAGATTTTCTTAATCAATGGTTAAACTGATACAGTATGATCTGATTCAAATACAACTCAATTGCATATATTCAGATCTATGCTAAGCCCATACAAATCCTCTTATCAATAATCAAATTCACTTCTTCAATATTCATCAACTTACTGTTACTCGGTAAATAGTTTTTTGACGCTCAGTTAACTTTGCAGTTCAGTTCTTTCACTAACCAGTCTGATCAGGCATGCATGAATAGGCTTCATGCAATATCTCTATAGTCTTCTTCCTCTGGCATTATTTCAACAATGAAACTCATGTCTCTTAAATAGACAAGTGAACCATTTTCATATCAGCCATTAGATTTTGCTGCTTAATCTCCTTCATCAATTTTGCCTCTTAAACCTTCCTCGACAGATGTGTCATTAACTTGTTTTAATCTCATCCTTTAGATCTTCTCTGAATTATGTTAGTCATGGATCTCATAAAAAACTTAATCCTTAACCTTGAAATCATAACAATATCCAACTCATCAAATTCAGGTGACTGTTCTTAGCATTTAATGTTTTCATCCATCATCAGTTAATACATAAATACATCGGTGATAACTAGTTAAACTAGCTTGATTGATAATGTCAGTCGGTATATACTGCACTGGCTCGGTGTATACAGAAATGTTCAATTACCAACCACATTGTCTTGTTCAATTTTAGTTCTCTTCTTCATAATAGATTAATGTAACATAATCAAGTCAACAATATAAAGTCATAGACTCATCAATAAGTTACCCAATGTTTACCTTATCCTTATCTATCAGATTCATCTTTTTCTCATGTAGATATCTTAGTTCTTCATCTTTTCTTTCTCTGCCATATGTTCAGATATTTTTAACTAACATGATAAGTACTGTCAAGACTAGTTGACATCAATGACAACATATTGACTGATTTAATCAACTTACATATCATTTTAGTACTCAGTGATCTCTAATCATTGTTCCTTTAGTTCATTCAGATATTCATTCAGTTGTAGTTCATCAATCTCTTCCTTTGGCATTGATGGCAACATAAGCAATATGATTTTTTCCAAACACATACCAAATATGTATTCTACAACTATGTAAGAAAATGGTGTAGCTCGGTAAGTTTGAATTTAATATGTTTAATCACTACAAAACATAAAAACATTACAAGTGCAGAATCTCCTTGAAAATTTGATATTTTCAGCTCTTTGATTCCTTTTGTGTCTTTCCCTTTCTCTATGTTCTCAGTAACTGATTTTCCATATAACTCTCTCCCTTTGACAACAATGCCAAAGAAAACATACAAATAAACAGCTCTACAACAGCCAAATATTCTCTGTTGTTTAGTTCATATCATGTACCTTCAGTGTACAGATAAAAAAAATTATGTTCTAGCTTCTACAATCTTTCTCAACCTTAGATATAATCCAAAGTGTGAACTATGTGCATCAACATGAATGATATTCTAATAAGTGTAGGTTGATGTAACCTCCAAATCACCTCAGTGATCGGTAGATAGGGGATGGACCCCAATTCTATTTCTCAAATATTCAAATGTATCCTTCGGTAATGGTTTAGTAAAGATGTCAACAAATTGTTCCTTGGATGTTACAAATTCCAATTGTACTTGCTTCTCTTGAACTTGTTCTCTTAAGTAGTGATACTTAATAGATATGTGCTTTATCTTCAAATGCATCACAGGATTCTTTGAAATGTTTATAGCATTGGTGTTGTCACAATATATAATCACTAGGTTAGTGATTACCTCATTCATTCATTCCAACACTTGTCTGATCCATGCTATATTTGAACAATTTGCAATAGCAACAACATACTTTGCTTCTACAGTGGACTGAGAAATGCATGCTTGTTTC
The DNA here is from genome assembly GCA_027943335.1 of Chamaecyparis obtusa. Taxonomy (NCBI): domain Eukaryota; kingdom Viridiplantae; phylum Streptophyta; class Pinopsida; order Cupressales; family Cupressaceae; genus Chamaecyparis; species Chamaecyparis obtusa. The sequence goes on from BSBK01006700.1 coordinate 324,339, forward strand.
TTGCTAATCCAAGTCACAAGCCATTTCCCTAAAAATAATGCTCCACTGGTTGTGCTCTTTCAGTCATCTATGTTTCCAGCCTAATTTGCATTAGTGTAAACCTTCAATTAAAATTTGCCTTCCAATGTGTACCATAATCCATAGTCATCTATTTTCTTTAGGTATCTCAAGATTCTCTTTACATCAACCATATGTGAATCTTTAGGATTGGTAGAAAATCTTGCCACAATCCCCACTACATGTGCTATATCAGGCCTACTATGTACAACATACATCAGTTTACAAATCATAGATCAGTATAGAGTCTAATTTACCTTAGTAGATTCATCATCCTTTATTAATTTGCAACCAATCACCATCGGTGTTCCCACAGGTTTAGCATCTTCCATGCCAAAAAAATTTAGTACTTCTTTAATGTATTTTCATTGTGTGATGAAAATCCCATCTTTCTATTGTATAATCTGCAAACCTAAAAATAATTTAAGCTCTCCAAACATAGACATTTCAAATTCTTTCCTCATTTCATTAGCAAAAGATTTGAAAATCTGAGCTTGTCCACCAAATATTATATCATCAACAAATATTGCAGCAATCAAAATGTTATCATCAGAATCTCCTTTCATATACATATTATTGTTTTCACTAGTTCTCACAAAACCAATATTGATAAGATAAGCATGTAATCTTTCATATCATGCCCTCGGTGCTTTCTTGAGTCCATATAAAGCTTTGTATAGTCTACATACCATGTCTCTTTGATTTAGATCAACAAACCCTTCAGGTTGTTCTATGTAGACCTCCTCCTCAAGAATTCCATTTAGAAATGTTGATTTCACATCCATTTGATATACCTTAAATCCCTTATGTGCAGCATAGGCAAGAAATATTTGAACTCCTTCCAATCTAGCAATAGGTGCAAAGGTTTCACCATAATCAATACCTTCTTCTTGTGCATATCCCTTACAAACAAGTCTTGCCTTATTCCTTGTAACTTCTCCATTCTCATTCAGCTTATTCCTGAAAATTCACTTAGTACCGATAACATTTTTATGTTTCGGTCTGGGCACTAAGGTCCATGTCTTATTCTTTTTAATTTATTCAATTTCCTCATTCATAGCATTTATCCATTCCTCATTTTCAAGTGCATCCCTAAAATTCTTCAGTTCAAACTCACAAACTAAGCATGTGTTTTGTCTTAACTTACTTTAGGTCAGCATTCCAGCTTGCTTGTCTCCAATGATTTTATTCTCAGGGTGGTGTCTTCTAACAAATCTTGCTAGCACTTGATCTCTCCTCTTCTCATCATTCTATTCAGGTACAATTTCTTGCTCGGTAGCTTCTTCCTGATTCTCAGTGTCCATTTGTTGATTCTTGGTAGCATTTTCTTGATGCTTGGTACACTCAACCTACAACTTTGGTAGATACTCTAGATCTTCAACATAAGTGAACCTACCATAGTCTTCTAGCTCCTTCATGCTTTCTACATCATTCTTGTCAGCAAACTCATCAACTTTTACATTAGCACTTTCTATCATCTTGTTAGTAACTTTATTCAAATATTTATAAGCTTTACTTTAGTATAATATCCTAAGAATATTCCATCATCACCTTTGGAGTCAAATTTTCCATTCCTATTTAGAATATAACACTTGCTACTAAAAATTCTGAAATAACTTACACTCGGTGTGTATCCAAACCATAATTCGTAGGGTGTCTTGTTTGTGTCTTTCTTTAGTTGAACTCGATTTAGGACATATACTACTGTGCTAACTACCTCTCTCCAGTACATTTGTGCAACATTTTTCTCAATCATCAGTGTTCTAGAAAAATCAACAATAGATCTATTTCTCCTTTCAACAATTCCATTCTACTGTGGTGTTCTAGGTGCAGAAACTTGTCTTTTTATACCATGCTCATAAAAGAAGTTAGTGAATTCATCAGAAACAAACTCACCTCCTCTATCAGACCTTAAGCATTTCAATTCTTTTCCAGTTTCTTTTTCTACTTTAGCCTTATACCATTTAAACAGTTTGAATGCCTCGGATTTTTCTTTTAAGAACATAACTGGCATCAATCTAGTATAGTCATCAACAAAAAAAATAAATTATCTATCTCCATAGTAGCTTTGAGTTCTCATGGGACCACATAAGTTGGTGTGAAACAACTCCAAAATACCTTTAGATGAGTAGTCCTTACTTTTAAAAGTAGATTTTGTCATCTTCCCTTTCTAACATTGATGATACATAACATGATCAGGTTTGGTTAGACTAGGCAATCCTCTAAGTCTTCTCTTTTTATTGATCTTAATCATGTTATCAAAATTCACATGACATAACCTCTTATGCAATAACCATGCATCTTCATTTTTCATAAGTAAACAAGAATTCTCAGCATTGTCAAGATAAAATAAGTTATCTTTTTATTGTCCTCCTATTCCAACAAGCTTTCCATTTTCATCATAGATCTTTACCTTCTTGCTTTCAAATGCCACTTGGTGACATGAGTTATTAACCCATACCACACTCAACAAATTGTAATTCAATACTTTTACCCAGTATGCATTATCACATCTAATTTTATCATTCAGTAGAAAAGATCCTTTTCCTTTAACCATGCAGGGTGTATCATTACCCATTTTCACTGATCCTCCATTATAATTCTCAAGATGATCAAACTTATCTTCATCACCAATCATGTGATGTGTACATCCACTATCAATGATCCAAGTATCATTTTTACTAACTTTATAAATGAGTGATATTTCTACATACCTTTCTTTGTCTTCTGAGTCATCTTTCATTGAAACAAACACTACCTCAATGTCATCATCAATGTCGGTGTTGGTGTCCTCATCTCCAACCAAATAACATGCCTTTTTTACCTTATCTTTGTGATCTTGATTGTCTCTTTTGTAGTGTTGGTAACCTCTATTGTTTTTTCTTCCATATCTTCCATCACCAGATCGGTCTTTGTCTTTACCTTCCTCTTTCCTATTGGGACATCTAGCAGCAATATGGCAACCTTCTTTACAATTAAAACAAGATAAAGGTAACTTTCCCTTATATCTACCTTTACCTTTAGGTAGTCTCTAGGCCATAAGAGCTTCAAGTTCATCAAGCTCATCATCAGTATTACTATCACTTTCATTCCTTATATTATGTTTACTACTAGATTTACCAATCCTCAGAGAAGACATAAAAGCAGACTCAACAGACGATACAACACTATTATCAAAATTGTTCAGCTCAAAAGTTGTTAATTTTCCAATCAAACTATCAAGAGTAAGAGTGATACTAGGTGTAGACCCCATTTCATGAATAGTAGATATTTTGATTGCATAAGTAGGGAATAGGGTTCTTAGTATCTTACTTACCACTATATCTTCATCAATGATACCACTAGCTCCTCGAATAACATTGACTACCTCTTTGATTCGGTTTGTGTATTGTGTGATATTATCTCCTTCCTTCATTTTCATATCATCAAATCTTCCTCTCAAGGTTTCAGCTCTAGCTCTCATCACATTTACATTGCCACCATAGACTAGAGCAAGTTTATTCCACATTTGCTTTGTAGTAGTGCAAGCCTTGACATCCTCAAATTCAGCATCAGATAGAGCAGCAACAATCTCTATCATAGTAATATTATGTTCATGTCGGTCTCTCAACTGATCAAGAGTTAAAGGTCTAGTTGGTGGTTGTAAGTAGCCATGGTCAACTAAATGTAAGGCAGAATCTTCGATTCCAAATATGTGATGTCTCATTTGAATTTGCCATATAGTAAAGTTATCCTTGTTCAACTTCGGCACTTCCCTCTTATACATCTTGTAATCTTTCTGCTAAAGTCCTTAAAACTCTATTCCAAGAAACCAATATTCTATGATACCAATTGTTAGAATAATTGAGAGTGGGGGTGAATAAGTTAGATTAGTTATCCTATAGTCCCAAATACAAAGATGTACCTTATAAAACAATTCCAATAAATTATGCAACTCGGTAACATAAAATATTAATCTGTCTGTTTACTTTTACCAATTACCATTTAAATAGCTAACTGTGAATACTAACCAAATCAAGTATGTAGTATGTAAAGTATGATAGAAAAACAATCATAACATGTAACACATAACACAATAATTTAATGTGGAAACCCTGTTAAGGGAAAAACCACCTGGGACCGATAACCCAAATATTTCACTCTTCTGAAGTGAGCTCGGTGAAGAGCCAACCCTGTTAAAGGTTAAAAACACACTATTAAGTGTGATCTTGTCAGAGGATTTAGCACTAATAGTTAAATTTTGACCATCATTCACTATGGGGTTAATAAGATAACAATGTACATTCTCTGAATGACATAGGGCAGAATATAAGATTATTAAGTCCACTCGGTTAAGATATTTTTTGAATCAATGGTTAAACTAATATAGTATGATCTGATTCAAATACAACTCAATTAAAAATATTTAGATCTATGCTAAGCCCATACAAATCATCTAATCAATAATCAAATTCACTTCTTCAATATTCATCAATTTACAGTTACTCAGTAAATAGTTCTTTGACGCTCGGTTAACTCTGTAGTTTAGTTCTTTCACTAACCAGTCTGATCAAGCATGCACATGAATAGTCTTCACGTGATATCTCTATAGTCTTCTTCCTCTGGAATTATTTCAACAATGAAACTCATGTCTCTTAAATAGACAAGTGAACCATTTTTATATCAGCCATTAGATTTTTCTGCTTAATCTCCTTCATCCATTTTGCCTCTTAAACCTTCCTCGATAGATGTGTCATTAACTTGTTTTAATCTCATCCTTTAGATCTTCTCTGAATTATGTCAGTCATGGATCTCATAACAAACTTAATCCTTAACCTTGAAATCATAATAATGTTCATGTCATCAAATTCAGTTGGTTGTTCTTAGCATTTAATGTTTTCATCCATCGTTGGTTAATACATAAATGCGTCAGTGATAACTAGTTAAACTAGCTCAGTTGATACTGCCAGTCGGTATACACTGCACTAGCTCAGTGTATAAAAAAATCTTCAATTACCGACCACATTGTCTTGTTCAATTTTAGTTCTCTTCTTCATAATAGATTAATGCAACATAATCAAGTCAACAATATAAAGCTATAGACTCATCAATAAGTTACCCAATGTTTACCTTATCCTTATCTATCATATTTATCTTTTTCTCATGTAGATATCTCAGTTCTTCATCTTTTCTTGCTCTGACAGATGTTCAGATATTTGTAACTGACATGATAAGTACTGTCAAGACTAGTTGACATCAATGACAACATATTGACTGATTTAATCATCTTACATATCATTTTAGTACTTGGTGATTTCTAATCATTGTTCCTTCAGTTCATTCGGATATTCAATCAATTGTAGTTCATCAAAGTCTATCAATCTAGTCAATTGAATAGCATGTCCTATGGTGCTATTCCTTATGCATATCAGATTGTAAAGGAAGCAACAAGATATGACATAGCTAAGATGGTCAAAACACAATTACTAGAAAATATGAAGAGGATCTAGAATGACAAAAAGAAAGCATTCAAATATGGATCGCTTTTGGTATGTATTTTCTTCTATGTGTATAACTATTATCCTGGAAAATGAAATGTTATTTGGAAAACCATTAGGCCTACAATTTATCAGATGAATTATTTCATTGGTAAACTAGGAGATAATCGAAACCATATTATGTGGGGATACTTTAATGACTTCCAAGACAAAATGCAAAATTAGTATAGGATGCCCCCTCACATAGTTGAAAAGTATAGAGATAATTATTTTCTAGTGGATACCAACACATGTAAGATTCAAGCATTTAAACCTAGAGTCTCGTGGATATCAACAATAGGTTATGAGACATATGCACATTTTATCACCCTGCATATAGATGCATTGCTACAATTATTGGTGAACAAAACTGCAAAGAGATATGGAACATATGAAGAAGCATATCAGAGAATAGCAATTGAATTGAAAAATCCTAGGGTAGAAAGAAAAGTAAAGAAGATAATAAGTCAATTAGAAGAAAAAAATTGAACAAGAGAAGGTAACAGTTCCATATTTGAAAACAATAAAATTCTTGAGGTCAATGCAATGAGGAAGGAAAATAAAAAGGATGCAAAAACACCAAAACTACCATAGGTGAAGGAAAAAGAAGTGGATAAAGCTCAATAAGGTCAATCCACTGACCCTAAGAAAACAAAAACTTATGAGAAGAGGAAAATTAGAGGTCAGACCAATGCCTCTCTAAGCAGAAGAAAGAAGTAGAAATAAGAGGAGGATAGTGAAAAGATTGATTCTGATAAGGAGATCATATACTTAGGTAAGTCTGGAAAGACAAGAACTATTGCATATATTTCAAAAGGAATAAGAGAATTTGGAACAATCGGTTACATAAGAAATTTTAAGTTTGAGAAGTTCTTTGATGAAGAGAAAAAGGTAATTGAGGATGCACTTGTATTTCATTTTCATAAACATACTAGAGTGCCTAATCACCTTAAAGGAAATGTACCTAATAAATTACTTGATGCAATCAATATAAGATGGGAGGCAACATTGATAATAGAGAGAGAGGTAAGAGAAAGGACACTCATACTCACCATGCCACACTTCTCAGTGAAAGAAATTGATAATGCACTTGAAACATATCAAGGAAAATTTAGAATTTGTCATGGAATTGGACTCATTATAGTTGGTAAAGAACAAGAGGTTGAAGAGAAAGCGGTAACAACTTGGAAAAGGATATTCAACATTGACCAACCTCAACCACCATTCATAGAAACTGAGACTGTTACAATTGAAGACATCACAAACACACCTAATATTGAAGATGACATAACAGACACTCGTGATTCCCCATTGGATGGAAATAATGATGATGAATCACCACTCCAACCACCACTTGAAGTAAATCCTATTGTTATAATTGATGATGTGGTTGATACTGAAGTAAAAAAGTTTGAAGAAACTAAAAAGAGTAAAGAGCTTGAATAGGTAACTGAGACCACAGATCAATCAAAGGATACAAATCGAGAGGACAAGAAGAAATAGAAAAGAAGTGAAGAGGAAGATGAAAGATGATGAAAATGATTTTGAATTTGAGATAATGAAAAAGGATCCTAAGAAAATGAAGAAAAAGGAGAAGCTATTGTATTCACAGAAGTTTGCAGAGAAAGCTGAGAGAGACAAAGTTAGAAGGAAGAAACAAAAGAAAAGAATATTAAGGAAAATTGTCAATTTACTTTCTGATTTATTACCTAAAGTTCAAATTGATGAGGATGAACCATTGATTGATCAACTCAAGACACTATTTGATTCTATCAATATTTTTTATCATGATCTAAAAGTTTAAATTACAAAGAGAGAACAGAAGAGGTTAGAGAAAGAAATGATAGAGAAACTGTTATAAACAATTTCTCTAATCAAAGTTTCACTATCTGAGATTGTAAAATAGATGTAGGATGCACTAACAGAAGCTGGTAAGTTATTTGGCAAGATATGTACTCCTAAACATTTCACTGCATAAATTAAGGTCAAGTTAGGATAGCTTGAGAGTGAATTGGCCATACATGTGAGAAATTTGGACCCATTTAACTCATCAATGATGGAGCATACATCCAAAATGGGGGAAATATCATTTAGAGAAAGTGAACATTAGGAAGGAGAAGATAGAATCAAAATGACTTCACTTGAGTTACAAGGTATGCTAACCCCTCATATGGACATAATGAAATCATATCTTAAGAAGGATAAATAATTGATTGCCACATCAGAGATGAGCACCATGGACAACTTGGAGAAGTTGGCATCTAACTTACATGGTCAATATATTGCACTAAAAGATTTGAATGAATCATGGGAATATTTATTAGAAAGTGCAAAAAGGAAAGTTCAAATTTGTATTTGACAAATTGTGAGAGGTAAGTATCATTGTATACCAATTTTATTATAATATTTGGCATTGTTGCCAAAAAGGGGGAGAATCAATAAGTCAGAGTATAGAAAAAGGGGGAGATGTATGAATAAGTAAGTATAAAGGGAGAATAGTAGAAAATAGTAGAAATCTTGGAGTAGATAAGCTTAGAAGAGAAGTGATATGTACAGTTGTATAAAACTGAATAGAACCAATGTAGGGGGAGTAAGTGTTACTCAAATTTTGAAATTTTGAGGTTTTTTCCATCAATGCCAAAGGGGGAGAATGTTAATTGGAAAATCATAATGAGGTCATTGATGATGATTTTGGAATTTATGGTTGTGATTGTTGGAAAACCATCACATCAGTGAAAGTATTTGTGCCAAGTATGAGAAGTTACACTAAATGGTAAATAGAGGTATCCAACAGGTAAACAAAGTAGATAATTAGTAAATGAAAAGGACACCAAGTGAACTACACTATCACTAAGGGATATACAAGTAGAAGGAATAGATAAATCCTTATCAGAAAATAGGATAAGTTAACAGGTGAAGACCAAGTGATAAGAAGAAAAAGGTCTATTATCGACGAATGAAAAGATATCCATATTCTGGAATACAATCGGTGAATAGGAAAGACTATCAGTGGATAGGTAATAAAGTAAAAAGGTAAAAGGGTGAACTATTAACTAGTCAGTAAGATAAACAGGTAAAGGATAGAGGACAATACACAATTTTACTTAATTGATCAAATCGCTCATGTTGGCAGTAGATTCATTGAACTTGGACAAAAGGTAAAATGTAGTACAAGTTCAAGGAGATGATTGAAGAAATTTATTGGAGCTTGTGCATAGATTTGATTATAATTTGAAGTTATGTTTAACAAATATGAATAAAGGAATATTGGATATTGGAAATGAAAAGATAAATGTTTATCTAGCCGACGAGGTGAAAAATTTATGTTTTTTGAAAAATGTATTGAGATTGTAGTAACACATTTGGATGGATTAAAGACCCTAAAATGGTTTTACATATGGTGGTAGAAAATGTATAAGAAGATAAAGTTGGTAATAAAAAAGATATTTGAGATGGAAAAGTTGAAGTTGATGATAAGTTGAAGGTTTGATTACAAAGCACTATACAGAGATAATACAAAAGGAAGGATAGATCAAGGACATAGCATAAAGGATCTGATCAACATAACAGAGTGCAAATAAAAAGTTGTTTATTCTTGTTGTATTCCTAAAAGTTTCAGTAAGTTATAAATCCTTTAAGTAAGGTAGTCTTTGATAGGACTTTATTATAAATCCCTTAACAGGGTGAACAATGTAATAGTGGGATAAAATCCCTTAGCAGGGTAGTCTATAATGGGACTTCTAGATACATCTAAAAATGTATCAATCACTCCCAAAAAGGTGAGTCACCCAAAAAGTGACCTTTGTAGCTCTTAACTGGGTAAAAATTTTCTACTATAGTGAAGAGTTGTGGGTGTCATCCCCACCATAGGTTTTCCCTCTAACCAAGGGTTTATGTGATACCAAAATTGAGGTGTTATGTGTGTGCATGTGATTTCATTGGAGTTGTTATATTTTTACTTTACTCTTTCAGTTATATGCTTGATGTTATGGAAGTTTATTTTATTATTATTTAAAGGAATAAAAAAAGATTCAAAAGTTTAATTTCTAATTCACCCCCCCCTCTCAATACCTATTATTTCCAACACATACATGATAAAGCCTATCCAAAAGTGACACATGGTGTCACATAAGAAGAAAAGTTCCAGATGAATGAATTCAAGGGTGTTTGATAGTGTATTTTGGAATCAAAATGAAGAATTGAGGATCCCAAGGATGAGATGAAATTTTGCAGGTCAAATTACAAAGGGTGTGCCAATCAGTTAGGACATGGGTTAATGTAATTTTCCATCAAGGGATTTAGAATATTAGATTGGGCCTTTCTATGGTAGAGATATTAGTTGGCTTGAAATCCTTTTAGCAGGATTTGTTTAGTGCATGCTACATCAGAGGTAATTACATTTTATTTCCATAATTGGTAAGTTTGAGAAAGTCAAAGGATAAATATTTGAGAGGAAAAGGATAAATACCATGTGACGGTTGTACATTTGCATTCAAAGTTTTTGGTTCCACTATTTTGTTAATATGGAGTTTTCCATAAAAGAATGGATATGGTTGGTGTTGATAATACTAAACACACACACACACACACTATATTTACATAATGTACATACAAATAGAAAAAGAGATCATCCATTAGAAAGGTGGACCTACGATACCAAATAAGTAAAACCAATATTTTATAGCCCCATAACTCTAATCATCATTGAGGTTTAGCCTACCCAGGTTGGCACCAAGTTGAATGTATTCAACACTATGCTCTTCATCTTCACTATCCCTTCATGTTGGGCATTATGGCTTATGATGAGTATTGTATTGATTATATTGGACTATCTCTACAATTTCCTTGAACCACACAATCATATTTAGTATAATATTGTTTCTTATTCATACCATCTTTTAATTTATAGCATTGGTGTTCTAACTGAGAAAATGTGAAACATTTATAACCCATTGTAGAAAAATTTCTATCTTTATTTTTATGACATCCTTTTAAATGGTTCATATCAATGGATTTAGAGAATTACTACCAACTTGTTTCACAATTATCACTTGCAAGAAAATGGAAGACCTTGTATTCAAGCTTATATTGCATATTATTGTAACTACAAGAGGATCTTGTAGTAGTTTTATAACATGGGATTTCATTATTTTCTTCAATATATGTCATAGGCCCATTTACATTGTTACTCATATTCATACCACACATGAAGATGTCCAACTCTAGCTCCTACAAGTAAATATCCTCTGCTTCCTCATCATATGGCATGTCTGAGATAAAATTTTTAGAACAAGGCATTCACATGCCTAATGATGAGGATTCATCTTCATATTTTAGATGGACCACTTCAACCATGTGTTCAAACATACAATAAATCATGTTCCCACAAGAGCCTTTTTTCAAACCTGCACCCTATTTATAATAATTTCTAGAGGAAGTTGTACCTTTTGAAGGCTTTTGTACCATTCTAAAAATAATGGCATCCTCATATTCATCATCCATTTCCTTACAAGTATCAAAATTGTCATACCCAATATTATTTGTCAACGCTTCCATGGGTTGCTAGCTATTCAAATGTTGAGCTCCATTATCAGAGCATCTATCTGAGTCATAAACATAACTTGTAGGAATATATTTATTCCTAATATTCATTACACATGCTCTTGAGAATTTGGTCATCAATGAAACCTCTAGTTATGTCAGATGATTCCATTTCCACCTCATCCAAAACTCCTAGGAAAATTGAAGTAACAGGCTCCCCATCAATTTTAGTATTTGGAGCAATCTATGTGAATTCAAAACTATGGTATTCTACCCCATATAAAAATCCAACATTCATCAAGCCTTGGTCATAGTCACACAAGGTATACTCCTTCAACTCAGGTTCACTTATACTGCCATAATTATTATTATGAGAGACTTGGTCCAGCTCTTCATATAATGGTGCACTAACCTCCTTTGTACCAAAGATCCCACATTCTTGAATTTCAATGTAATCATCACATCCCCACTCCAAGTTTCTTGATTATCTAATATTTATAGCATGGTCTAAATTTTAGGGATAACTTTAAGAAACCCCCTCTTAGGAAAAAGTGTAAAATCCTGGCGAATCGTACATTATTTTAGGGGGAATTTTTCTTAATGAAGGCAATTTTTTTTTCAAATCCGCAATTTTTCATAGTTTGTATTGGTGATGTTTTCCCTGCCAAATGAAAATTCCATAAATTCCTGGAAAATTATACAGTCGTGTGGAGGAAATATGTATATTTTAAGAGGTGAATTTTTTTTCTTTTGAAGTAAAAAAATTATAATATATGAGGCGAATGATTTTCTTTTGAAAGGAAAAAAAATAATTGTAATAGAGAATTTTATGTACCATTTGAAAATTTATTTATGTTATTGGCTAATCATTCGTTAATTATGGGAAAAAAATATTTTATTGGCGATTTCAAAAGATGGGACATAATTTTATTATAGATTAGTATTTTATTGCAGATGTGATTTTATAAAGTTAAATGTATTATTTGAGACCGTCTGATGATCCAAGATCAATGGCTGAAGTTTAATTTCGGCCCCAATTTCTTGAAGGAAACAGAGTTCTCTAGGAAGTCACCAGAATGTTGACACGTATCAAATTAGGGTTGTCAAGTGTTAACTTGTCTGCAGACTTGTCACTCAACATATTGGTATCGATAAGCACGAAATGTATCAAACCTTAACTTGCACCATAACCATGATCATTGATTGCAACGTCACACATGAAGGGTGGATGATGTTGTAACTTGTAGGGTAACTTGTAACTCAGTAAGAAATAAATTATGCATTTATGGGAAAGATTTATAGGTAGATATGAAAGATTAAGGACAATGGATTTAATACAATTAAAGAAAGAATAATTAATTTCTAAGTATCGATCAAGTGCTAGTTATAGATGATCTAGCTTCATTCTTCCTCAATTCATCTTTGTTAGATAAATTATTGTAGCTTCTTCTGGTTTAGGTCATTAGTCTATAAAGAATTTAATTTTTAGGTTTTTGAAGAATCAAGATTTAGATGGACACTCCTATTAAGATTAGATGCACATCTGAGGAGGCCCAGAAGGCCTTTTTGGGCTCCTTCTCAAATGAAACCTTAGAATCAATTTGTAGGGAGGGTGGGCATTTTAAAAATGAGGTTGTTAAAATGGTGTTGGACAGAGAGTTTCTGCATAATGAAGACAAGCACCGTGTGAACACAGACATTACATCCCATTTTTTTGGCATCCTTGACCTTAGAGGATAAAAGGTGGTCATGTTGATGCTGTTGAGGAAGGTTTTCAAAGAAGAATACCTGGGGGATAACGTTAATGTTGTCATGTTTGCAAAAATAGGGGTAGGGATCCCTTGGGCAAGTGAAATACCCAAGCTTCTCCTCCCAAGCCAGAATGTGGCCATGCAACCTTTTCTGTTGGTCCTGAATGTTGGGTTGTATAAGCACCATAGGAAATGGGCGTTGATTGCTAGGGATTTTCTCTGTAAGTGGTTTTTTCTTGACCAAGTGGAGGCTTAGGTAGGGCAATATGACTGGCTCAATGAATTCTCATAGTTAATCCTCTATGGAGAATTCTACTTAGATGGAGCCCGAGGGAAAAATCAGTAGTGGTTTTTTTTTATACAAACATACCACATTTTTTGGTTTTTTGTTTATACAATCATACCACATTTTTTTCTTTTTTGTTTATAGTAGGTTTCTCTTTTTATTGGACAATGTAATTACTATTTTTATGAAAAAAAACAATGAAATTTTACAAGTTCATTTCAATTTGTATTTTATGGGTACAAAAAATGGTTCTTAGACTTCTCTATGATTGCAATATTTTAATTAGTTGCTTTATCTATGTATTAGACATGTAAGTATGTTTTAGTAGAAATAAGGAAGTGATGGTATTTCCATTTTTAAATCTGAATATTTAAAATGTTATTGTCTTCTCGATTACCATCAAAATTCCTAAATTAAGATAACCATTAATGGAAGTTGAATGAAATTTTTGCCAAACTAATTATCGATATAAAATTACACCATTTTAAATGTATAACATGTATGAAGTCTTAGAATTGGTTAGTACTAGTAGGTTGTGTGGATGCCATCCACTAGATGGTTGATGATGATAATCTATCACAGTTGTAGTTAATAAAAGAAATGTCTTAACACTAACATTAAATTTGGGTAATGTTACTTGTCATGACATTTTTTCTAATTTCACACACTTGTGCATTTAATATGAAAGATTTACAGAATTTTGAAGGACAAATGAATTAGTAAGGATAGAGAAAGAATTTATGGTTTTCCAATTATAAGGTATGAGAATTATATGTGATTATAATTATCATCAACGTTAAAATTTATAGTCAATAAAAATTATCATTTTAAGTATACTATATACCTCTTCAACAAGGTTGTAGAGCAGCGAAGTTCCTGCCAAAATGTTAGCATGGTTGTTTGAACTTTGTCACAAATTTGAACTTAATTGATTTTATTAACTTCTTTGTAAGGTTTGTCACATGAAAATATGAGCATGACTTGTTAATATTGATATAAATATAATTATAACATAGAATAATGCACAAATAAATATAATTATTGATGCAGGAGCATCCTGGGTGTAAGAGCAATCTTGCATCACCCAAAAATATTTCTGTTTGCTTTTCAATAAGGGCTATCTTGTGCAGAGCTGCTATTTATGGAAACTTGCTATTTTTAGTAAGATGGTCTTACGATCTCAGAATATTTTGATTTTACATGTGGAGGTTCATCTTAGTCATATCAGCCAGCCAGCAAAGTTTCATGGCTAGATCAAGTTTAGTTTTGAAGATATTGAAGATTTTCCGTATTCGTAGCAGGGTACAGAAACTTTGAACTCAATTTTGAAGGCTTTAGAGGCCCCGAATGAGGTCAAAAATTTGGGTGATAGGCACTTGCACAAGTCAAGCCTGTAGAGCGCTTCATGGCGTTTCTGAAATGGGGTTATAATAGTCAATCGGGTCAACTGGTGATGACTTATGGTCTCCGAAAGTCGGGTCACCTGAAATGGCAGAAAATAATTTTCCTTCAAAATTTTTGTTTGGGTTTCAAAAGTTATTTTGAGGCAACTTTGATGTAATAAATTGAAAAATAAAATAATTCTAAGTTTGGTCGGCCCTTAGGGCTAAATTTCTGGAACCTTCTCGGGCGGTGGAAATTGCCTATATAAAGAAGGCTCGTAGTGTTGTCTTAGGCAGTTCGGGACAGTTTTGGTAGTAGATCTAGGTATTGATTCAAGGCTTTGTCCTACAGAATATTATAAGGGAATGCCCATGTGGCTTTGCATATTGTAATTCTGAAAGTTTGTAATTCCACATTTGTGGAGATAATAAGAAGCCAATTTTCTGTTCTTGCATATTGTTGTTGTTTCTCTATTTCTATTATGTGTTTGTGGTATTAAGGGAAGCACCCTTCATCAAGTGGTATCAGAGCAGGAGTTCTTGAGTGTGTAAATAGATCGCCAACTCTGAAGAAGTTTGGACCAGGACCGTGGTTAGTGTTTCAGTGCGCATCATGAAAATGCCTCCATGAAGGGAATGTGGTGGAAGAGTTGGTGTTGTAACACCTCAGGTTAGAGTGCTCCAGAGACAAGTGCAAGCATTGCAAGAGGAGATTCATAGAGGAATGAATCTTAATGTCAGAGATGAAAGCGAGGATGAAGCTGAAGAAGAAGATCAAGAAGGAGAAGTTGAAGTTGTGAACCAGGAGGAAGAAAGACTTTTTCGGGCCATTTCCAAGATCGAAAAAAGACCTAAGATTGAGGTTCTGACATTTTCTAGAAATCTTAACCCAGAAGAATTGATCGACTGGATCAATGAATGTGAAGAATATTTTGAGTACAAAGATATTGAGGATCCTGATAGGGTCAAATTCATGAAGGCCAGACTAAAAGGTCATGCGAAAATCTAGTGGCAAGAGATTCAATTGGAGTGAAATAGAAAAGGGAAAGATAAAATAACAAGATGGGATTGAATGGTGGATAAATTGAAGTGGCAATTCATTCCTGTTGATTATGAGCTTGACCTACTAAAGAAAATACAAAGTTTGAAGCAAGCAGGAATATCTGTTTAGGAGTATACAGAGGAGTTCTATTGAATCCTCATCAGAACAAGCCATGTGGAAGTTGATAAGGAGAAAGTTTCCCATTACCTTAATGGGTTGAGGCTGAGCATTCAAGAGGAGTTGAATCTGGTTCAAATGAACAGTATTGAAGAGGCATACTAGTTTTCCATAAAAGTAGAGGAAAAGATGAACAAGAAGTTTGAGAGTAGACAAAATGGAAGAGGTCACGGTGGATGATCTGGCAGACGGTCATATGGAGGTCGAAATGAAGATTTGAAAAAGAAAGATGAGGCTAGTAGCAGTCAAAATCAAAGAGGAAACAATTCCAATCATTTCCAAGATCAGAACAATAGAGATCAGAGAGGAAGAGGAAGAGGACAAGGTCCAGGAAGAGGAGGCTTTCGTGGAACATGTTTTCACTGTGGAGAAGAAGGTCATAGGGCATTTGAATGTCCTCAATGCCAAGGAAGGATGGATAGGAGGAATGAAGGCGAGGCCAGAGTGGCACATGTAGATGAAGATGCCAGATCCTCAAATTCCAAAGATGCTGAAAGAGGAGAAACACTGATTAACAGAAGAGTCCTGCTAAGTGGTGAGAATGAACCTGAACAAAGGAGGAGCCTATTTTGCACTAGATGCAAGTGTGAGGGTAAATGTTGTGATGTGATTATTGATAGTGGAAGCACTGAAAATTTGGTGTCAGAGAGATGGTGACAAAGTTGAAGCTCAAGAGACAGAAACACCCACATCCATATTGAATTGCCTAGGTGCAGGATGACCACAAGGTCATGGTCAGTGAATAGTGCCTAGTAAAGTTCAAGATTGGTGGGTACCAAGATGAGGTACTATGTGATATCATATCTATGGATGCATGTCATATGTTGTTGGGTAGACCGTGGTAGTTTGATAGATGTGCTATACACGATGGTCGTGCGAATACCTATTCCCTAACAAAGGATGGAGTGCGACATAAGCTAAAGCCATTGAAGGAGACTGAAGAAAAGGTATGTGGTAATGCAAGAAAAACATTTGTTGATGGAAGAAAATTCCTAGATGGTATGAGGCATGAGCATGTGTGTTTTGCTTTAATTCCAAAAGATGGTAAAGAAGAAGTAGAGGATGTACCTATAGAGGTTGCAGATTTGTTGAATGAGTTTCAAGATATGGTATCTGATAATGTACCTGATGGATTACCACCAGTTAGGAATATTAGTCATCAAATGGACTTGATCCTAGGAGCGAGTTTTCTGAACAAGGCAGCACACAGAATGACACCTGCAGAAAGTGAGGAGTTGAATAGACAAGTACATGAGTTGTTGCGAAAAGGATTGATTCATGAGAGTCTGAGTCCCTATGTTGTACCAGCAGTATTAGCACCAAAGAAGAATGGAGAGTGGAGGATGTGTACAGATTCCAGAGCAATAAATAAGATCACAATAAAGTACAAGTTTCCATTGCCACGAATGGATGATATTATTGATTGTTTGAGTGGAGCTGTGTATTTCTCAAAGATAGATCTAAAAAGTGGATATCATCAGGTTCAGATCAGAGAAGGAGATGAATGGAGGACTTCCTTCAAGACAAAGGAAGGACTATATGAGTGGTTAGTCATGCCTCTTGGGCTAACCAATGCATCGAGCACTTTCATGCGACTCATGAACGAGGTTCTGAAAGAATTTCTAGGTAAGTTTGTCATTGTGTACCTAGATGATATTTTGATCTTTAGTAAGACATTAGAAGAGCATATGATGCATATTCGTATGGTGTTTGAGAAGCCGAGAGATGAGAAATTGTTGATTAATTTGAAGAAGTGCAGTTTTGTGAAGAAAGAGTTAGTGTATTTGGGATTTGTAGTTTCAGCAGAAGGTCTAAAAATGGACCCAGAGAAGGTACAGGCTATCCTTGAATGGCCTACTCCAAGGAGTGCTATCGAGGTAAGATCTTTTCATAGTCTAGCTAGTTTTTACAGAAAGTTTATCATAAATTTTAGTAGCATTTGTGGTCCCTTGACTGAAACAATGAGAGGGGATAGAAAAAAGTTTAAGTGGACTAATGGGGTAGAAAAGAGCTTTCAATTGTTGAAACAAAAAGTTACAGAACAACCCATTTTAGCACTTCTAGATTTTAATAAGGTGTTTCAAGTAGACTATGATGCTAGTGGTACCACATTAGGAGTTGTTATGAGCCAAGAAGGTAAACCTATTGCTTACTTCAGTGAGAAGTTAAATGATGCCAAGAGAAAGTATTCTGTTAATGATCAGGAATTTTATGCTATAGTTCAGCCATTGAAGAAGTGGAGACACTATCTGCTTTTTAAAGAGTTTGTTTTGTATACTGATCATCAAGCTTTGCAATATTTGAATAGTCAAGGAAAGTTAAATCAAAGGCATTTGAAATAGGTTGAGTTTTTGCAAAGTTATACATTTGTTTTGAAACACAAAAGTGGAAAGTCTAACAGGGTTGCAGATGCACTTAGTAGAAGGCAACTATTGTTGATAGAGATGCAGATTGAGGTGGTTGGGTTCAAGGAGCTCAAGAATTTATATCCAGAGGATCCTGATTTTGGTGAAGCTTGGAAAGCTTGTAAAGAGCCTGTTATTCTAGATAGGATGAAATGGCTGAATTTTATCATCCAGGATGATATGCTATTCAGAGGGAGTCAATTGTGCATTCCATGAAGTTCTATGAGGGAGAATCTCATCAAGGAGAAGCATAGCGGAGGATTGGCTAGACATTTTGGTCGAGATAAAACCCTTGCTTTGGTTAGTGAAAATTATTATTGGCCATAGTTGCAGCAAGATATCAAGAAGTTTGTATAGAGTTGCAAAGTATGTTATATGGTGAAGGGAGTGAAGTAGAATACAGGGTTGTATTAGCCATTACCTGTACCAGAGAAGCCTCGGGAGGATATCAGTATGGACTTTGTTCTTGGTTTACCAAGGACACAGTGGGGACATGATTCAATTTTTGTGGTGGTTGATATATTTTTAAAGATGACACATTTCATTCCCTGCAAGAAGACTAATGATGTTGTTCATGTAGAAGAATTGTTTTTCAGAGAAGTGGTGAGACTACATAGTTTGCCAAAGAGTATAGTTTCAGTTAGAGACACTAAGTTTGTTGGATATTTCTAGCATACATTGTGGAAGAAGTTGAAGATAGATTTGAAGTTTAATTCATCAAATCATCCATAGACTGATGGATAGACAAAGGTGGTGAATAGGAGTTTGGGAAATTTGCTGAGATGTTTGGTTGGAGATAAGCCAATAGGATGGGATTTGATTTTACCACAAGTAGAATTTGCATATAATAATTCTATCAGTAGGAGCACTGGTAAATCACCATTCCAGATTGTATATGGGAGTAGTCCCAGAAATGCATCTGAGTTGAGAAAGATAGATAAAGGAGAAATAAGTAGTGCTGAAGCTGAGGATTCTGTAGAACACTTGAAGAACATCCATGAGGAGGTGAGGAAGCATATTACCAAGATGAATGTGTACTATAAGGCTAAGGAAGATGAGAAAAGGAGGCATAAGGAATTTTAGGTTGGGGATGAAGTCATGGTTCATTTGTGGAAGGAGCAATTTTCAATTGGTACATATAACAAGTTGAAAATGAAAAAGTTTGGACCATGTAAGATACTGAAGAAGCATGATTCAGGAAATGCATATGAGGTAGAATTGCCTATTGAGCTGAATATTTTACCAGTGTTTAACATTTCACATTTGACAGAGTATCATGAAGGAGGTGTTGAAGATGAGATCACAATGGCACAGTGGAGTATTCCATCAACCAGTTTAGATACCAAGGAGATTGAAGACATACTGGATAGTCATGTTGGAAGAAGCACAAGGAACAGGACATATGAAGAGTATTTGGTCAAATGGAAAGGATGACTTGTTGAAGATTCATCATGGCTAACAAAGGAGGAGGTTAACAGTCTTGGTTTTCCTCTGCACACCTGAGTCATGATGGGGTCACTTCTCAAATTACCCCGGGTGTCTGATGAAGGAGCATCCTGGGTGTAAGAGCAATCTTGCATCACCCAAAAATATTTTTGTTTGCTTTTCAATAAGGGCTATCTTGTGTAGAGCTGCTATTTATGGAAAATTGCTATTTTTAGTAAGATAGTCTTATGATCTTGGAATGTTCTAATTTTACATGTGGAGGTTCATCTCAGTCATATCAGCTTGCTAGCAAAGTTTCATGGCTAGATCAGGTCTAGTTTTGAAGATATTGAAGATTTTCAGTATTGGCAGTAGGGTATAGAAACTTTGAACTCAGTTTTGAAAGATTTGGAGGCCCTGGATGAGGTAAAAAATTTGGGTGATGGGCACTTGTGCAAGGCAAGCCTATAGAGCACTTCATGGCATTTCTAAATGGGGTTATAATAGTCAATCAGGTCAATTGGTGATGACTTATGGTCTCCGAAAGTTGGGTCACCTGAAATGGCGAAAAAAAAATTTCCTTCAAAATTTTTGTTCGGGTTTCAAAAGTTATTTTGAGCTGAATTTGATGTAATAAATTGAAAAATAAAATAATTCTAAGTTTGGTCGGCCCTTAGGGCTAAATTTCTGGAACCTTCTCGGGTGGTGGAAATTGCCTATATAAAGAAGGCCCATAGTGTTGTCTTAGGTAGTTCAGGACAGTTCTGGTAGTAGATCTAGGTATTGATTCGAGGCTTTGTCCTACAGAATATTATAAGGGAATGTCCATGTGGCTTTGCATATTGTAATTCTGAAAGTTTGTAATTCCACATTTGTGGAGATAATAAGAAGCCAATTTTCTATTCTTGCATATTGTTGTTGTTTCTATGTTTCTGTTATGTGTTTGTGGTATTAATTGGAGCACCCTTCATCAATTATGTTATAATAAATATAATTTAATATAAATATAATATAATTTGAAATAATATAATAATATAAATATATAGCATAAAATAATATAAATATAAATCATATCATTTGAGTATCTTTTCATTAAGGCATCGTGCCCGCCGTCGAATTAGATCTAATCTCCACAACCTTTACCTTTAACCGTGACAAGTCCTTAACCACTCCTCTTCTGGAGATCATGTGACAACATGCTATCTTAGAGTCATTGAATTTTTTTCTTAACCATAGTTCCATCATGAGATTTTGTGACCAAGACATTCTCTTGATCATTGGATATTCAACTTAACTTAGGCTTTATCTCGAGATTGAGTGGCAAAGGCATATCTCACAATTGTTGAATACTTGTCTTTACCAGAGTTAGATTGTGAGATTGAGTGACTAACACAAATCTAATAACCACTAGATGCTCGATTTGACTTAGGTTTCATCATGAGATTCAATGATAGTCATTGATCTTTACCATCATCTACAGTTGTCTCTTAATCTCCAAATGTTATAAGACTTAGTTGTGACTTTACAAGATTCAGAGATAACCTGCACTTGTTAAGTCTTTACCTTTTTACCAGATCTCTAGATGTTAAGAGATTTAATCGCTACCTTGTGAGATCGGGAGATAACCGCTTTCCCAAGTCACTAAATGTTAAGAACTAACCACTAATTATCAGGACACTTCAAGATAACCTTTTCCTGTCAAGTCTTACTTTGTTGCCCAATCTCTGGATTTCTTAAATTTAACAGCCATCCTCACAAAACTTGGAGATATAAAGAAAGTAACAAGCACGCACAAAAAATGGGACTTAAGTGACATGAAAAGGTAATGATAAAATAGACAAGGGGTAGGATTTTATGGACTTAAACAATGTTTGTTGCAAATAACTACTGTTGGATGAGCATAGATCGACGATGTATGGTGGATTTTGGGATGAAAGGGAAAAGAAACCCCATTTTTTCAAACCTATTCTGGAATCATGACACATGTCACTAAACATGTTCCACTCACATGATCAACTGACAATGTCATTCGATGATGACGTGTGACTCGTGAGGTGACTAGGTGAGTTAATGGGACCCATAGGGCCATGGCACTAGATAGTGACTAACAATGACCGTTGGATGATTATAGATCAATGACGAAAGCTATATTTTGGGCTAAAAGGGAAAAGAAAACCCATTTTTGCAAACTCATTCTGAAATCATGACATGTGTCCACTCACATAGTCAGTTGATAGTGACAAGTGTCATTCGATGATGACGTGTGACTTGTGAGGTGTCTAGGTGAGTACTACTACCAAGTACCAACAAGGCTTTGATAAACATTCCATATTCCATAAGGGGTATGATAATGAAATGTTTTAGGTTGTGAACATATTCCAGTGCAAGTTGTATGTGATTTTGTATCAAACTTTTTATGTATAGTACTATCAAGCTTAGTATCTGGTTTTTTAGATGTCTAGGGATCATGATATATAGAAATTTTGTAATGAGAAAGGATACCAGGTTTTCTTGTTGGTTCTTTCCTAGTTGAGCTCTTGAACCAGTTTTTTATTATAAATAATATATTCAGTGGCTTGCCCACTTTTTCCAAAAAAAATAGAAATAAAAATTATATTTGAGTTTATTTTCTATAGATATAATATTATATCATAATTAAAATATATAGTTAATAAATATAATTTAACAATAATTAATTTATATGTTTACAAGTTTTTAAATAATTTTTTTAATTTAATAACTATATTATAATATTTAAATATTTTTTTAAATTTCTTTATCGGTAAAAGGCCGAGGCCAAGATATTTTATTAATTTTTAAATAGGTTATAATATCTTTGTTTAGTGTGAGCACTAGTAGGGAAGAATGGAGAAGAAAACCTCCAATCTAGCCTCGGACCGAGGTCCAATTAATAAGAATACATGGTAAATATGAAGGCATTCCTTCCTTTACATAACATAATTACTCTTATACAAAATTTTCAAGGTCATTCTCTTATGCACTTTATAATAAATATGAGAATCTTTTTCATGAGCAAGGTAATGTTAGGAATGAATGCTAAATGTTTGGCAGCCATTCTGTAGCAGTTGTTGCATTCATGACTATGATTGTCATTGATGTCAACATAATGATCTTCTAGAGATTTGCAGAGGAGCAGATAGTGTTTGGATTAGCGCACGTGGGATATTGTAGATAGAGCTATGCAATGTTGAGGATTTAATCTTTGGTATGTTATATGTTTATGGTTAAGATCATAGATAATAATTCATTTATTCATGGAAGTTATGAGCATTTTGGTGGAAGCAGTATTCAGGCAGTGTTCCTGAGTAGCGGTTTGTGGAAATTGGATGATATCTCCTGATTGGGATGGAATCTGGTTTTGTGTAGTTAAAGGGAAGTTGAAGACACATTTATAGTAATGTGGATGATAGAGAAAAATTCAAGGTCGCACGGATGGAGAATTATTGTATTTGGAAGTTGACAATTTTGTGTAATTTTGATGTATCATGTGGAAACTTTTATTTTGTAATTGGATGCCGACTCATTTGTAATTAATTGAGTGTCGTATAAAGGAAGGAATGTTTTTTCTTTTTGTAATATGGTTGAATATGATTATGATGATGTATGCATGAAGTGAAGAAAATAGCTAATGAATTGTGAAAGTGAAATTCTGAAAGAAGACATGCGAAGTACAGAGATATGAAATTGAGATTTGGTGTAGCAGTGAGTGCGGTTTGGCACAGTCAAAGAAGAGGTAACATATTGTTGAGATTATTAATCTTTTGGTATTATTTTGTTGAGTAATACAAAGATCAGTTGGACAGTGTGTTCATTGATCTTACCTTGAAGCTATTTGGGCAGTGGATCCTTCTATCTTCCATAACTCTTAATAGGGTTAGAATCTTTTAACAGGGATTCAAAATCTCCTAACAAGGACTCATATGTACTAAATGTATTTCATAAGATTCCTAATAGAGTCCATCCTTTCACAAGGAATATTCATATTAGTGCATCTTTTGTGGGCATCATTCCCATCGGGGTTTACTCTTTGATCAAGAGGTTCTCTAGTCAACATATCTTGTGTCATTGTGTTATTGTGTATGAATATCTTTCTATAGTTGGTAATTATATTGCTTATATGGTTAAATGTTGTTGAAGTTGATAAAATTTATAATTATCAGATAACTGATTCACCCCCCCCCACCCCTCTTAGTTATCTTGGTGGACTTCACTTTCTAATAATTGGTATCAGAGTAGTAGGTCCTTGAAAGAGAAGTTTAACAGCTTAAGGACATCCATGGTGAATTTTAGGAAAGAAAGCCCTAAGTTTGATGGAGTGAATTTTGATAGCTGGAAAGAAAAGTTGAAGACACATCTACTATGTTTAGGACCAGGTTATTGGTTGATTACAAAGAATGAGAAGACTATCATTGAAGAGGATAATCTTGAAATGTGTTATGGTGATGAGAGAGATCTATTCATGTGTAACATACTTGCCAGAGAAGCACTTTTGACATCCCTTCCGGAGAATAAGTACAGTCAGGTAAAATGTTTGAAAACATCTCATGAAATTTGGAAAGCTTTACACTCTACTTTTGAAGGTGATGAACATGCAAAGAAAGTTAGATTACATAATTGGATATGTGCATTTGAAGATATAAGAATGATGGAAGATGAATATGTTAGAAGCTATATTGGTAGAATGTCAAAAATTGTTGCAAGCATAAAATCTTATGGAGGAACAAAGATAGAGAATGAAGTGATATGGAAAATTCTGAGGACATTGACTCCTGTGTTTAAGTGGACAACATAGATGATTGAACAAATTATACCTTGTACTTTGAACTTTACAAGAGAGACTCTTCTTGGAAGATTGGAAGCAGCAGAAATGAACCTGAGGTTATCAGGAGACTTGCCTAGAATGGAGACAGCATTCAATGCTCTTAATGCTCACCCTACTTTGTCAAGAAGCATCAGTGTGAGTGGAGATTATGCTAGCGACAAAAAATCTAGTAATGAAGAAGACAAGAATATTTAAGAAGGTATTGCCTTTCTTGTGAAGGGAGAACCAGACAGTAAGAAAATTTTTTAGTGTTGGACTTGTCAAGAATATGGTCATTTTGCATCTAAATTTCCTAAGAGAGTTAAAAAGTATAGAAACAATTTCAAGCCTAGAAGATCTAAGGAATTTTATTATGCTAATGATGAAGATCTTGAAGCTAGTATAGAGAGAAATCTAAGTGAAAGTGATGATGACATAGGATTTGTAGAAATTAAAGAAGAAAATCCTGAAACTAATGTTAAGGAAGAAAAAGCCCTAGTTTCTCAAGTTGAAAAGAAAGTTGATTGGATTATAGATAGTGGTTGTTCACATCATATGACTAGAGACATGAAAAAATTCATAAAGTTTAACAATTATGATGGAGGAGTTGTTAGAGTTGGAAACAATGCACCTTTTTTGATTAAAGGTATAGGATCTATTACTCTTGATGGAAAGACTAATACTGATGATGTTTACTTTGTGGATGGTTTGAAACATAATCTTTTGAGTGTTGGATAGTTAGTTGATAAGGGATATCAAGTTTGGTTTATTGAGAAAACTTGTGTGATAAAGGATAAAGATGGAAATCTGATTGGAACTAGATCTAGAACAAGAGTTAATGTATTTTAGTTGAATCCTACTGAGATGACATATTTGATTACTAAGATTGATGACAGTTGGTTATGGCACAGAAGGTTTTATCATATAAATTTTGATAACATTGTGAAAATAAGTACTACACTTGCAATAAGAGATTTGCCTAAAATTATGAAGCTTACTAACATGATTTGCAAGGAATGTGTAATGGCTAAACAAAAGAGAAGTTCATTTCCCTGTAAGAATTTTACATTTGTAGAGAAGTTGGAGATTGTTCTTACAAATTTAAGCAGTCCTACCAGGACTAGAGGATTCTATGGAGAAAGGTATTTTATGATTCTTGTTGATGATTTTACAAGAATGATGTGGATTGTATTTCTTAAAGAAAAGTATGAATCATTTGATAAGTTTAAGATCTTTAAGAATAAAGTTGAGAATGAATCTAGAATGAAGATTAAATGTTTGAGATTTGATAGAGGTGGAGAATTTACTTCTAGAGAGTTTAACACCTTTTGTGAAGTGAATGGTATTAAGAGACAATTTTCAGCCCCTAGAACACCTAAACAAAATGGTATTGTAGAAAGAAGAAATAGATTAGTGACTGAAGCAACCAGAGCTATGTTATTTGAGAATGATTTGGTGAAGATATTCTAGAGAGAAGTAGTGAACATGACAGTGTATACAATGAATTGAGTACAAATCAAAGCAGACATAGACAAGACACCCTATGAATTATGGTTTGGACATGCACCCTTAGTTAATTATTTTAGAATTTTTAAGCAAATATTATATAAAGAGAGATGATGATATTGGAAAGTTTGATCCTAGAAGTGATGAAGGTATATTTCTTGGATATTCTTTGAAGAGAAAAGATTATAGATGTTACAATAAGAGAACTAAGACTGTTGTTGAGAGGGAAAATGTTAAAGTTGATGAAAAGTTCAAAATTCAGGAAAGAATGCTTGATTATGAATCTGATGAAGGAACCCATCCTAAGCCTAACACTAAAACTACTAGATTGTTCTATGAGATTGACAGCGACTTGTTGAATGAAAGCCATAGTTAAGTCATTGAAGAACCAATACCTAAAGTGAGATCTAAGACAGTGACACCTAACAGGAATCTATCAAGGAATCATCCTATTGAGAAAATTATTAGAAGCATTGATAGAGAAATTTTAACTTGAAATAAGGTACAAGAATAGTTATGTTTGATTTCTCAAATTGAACCTAAATCTACTAGTGAAGCTTATGAAGATGAACATTGGATTAAAGCTATGAAAGAAGAACTAGATCAGATTGAAAAGAACAAGACATGAGAATTGGTCCCTAGACCTAAAGATAAGAATGTTATTGGAACTAAATGGGTATTTAGAAACAAGATGAATGAACAAGGAGAAGTAGTAAGAAAAAAAAAAAGATTGGTATGTAAGGGATACTCACAACAAGAAGGAAATGACTATGAAGAAACTTTTCCACTAGTAGCGAGAATTGAAGTAGTAAGAATGTTTTTGGCCTATGTAACTTTTAAGAAATTCAAAGTATATCAGATGAATGTGAAATTATAATTTTTAAATGGTGAATTGGAAGAAGAAGTCTACATTGAACAGCCTGAAGGTTTTCCTTTGACTCAAGAAGGAGACATGGTATGTAAACTGAAGAAAGCCTTATATGGACTAAAGCAAGCACCTAGAACTTGGTATGCAAGATTGGATAAGTATTTGTTAAAATTGGGATTTACAAAAGGAACAATTGATAGAAATTTGTACAAAAAAGAAATTGAAAATGGTTTGTTGATTGTAGTTATTTTTGTTGATGACATTATTTTTGGAGGAGAAGATGAAGCTAGTGACAAATTTGCTAATGAAATGAAGACTGAATTTGAAATGAGTATGATTGGTGAAATGAAATACTTTTTGGGATTATAGATAACATAGAATGGTGATGGTATCTTTGTAAGTTAGACAAAATACCTGAATGACTTGTTGAAAATATTTGGAATGGAGAATTGTAAACTAGTTGGAACACCTATGGTAACTAGACATAAATTATCTAGCACAAATGAAACACCAGTAGTTGAATAGAAGAAGTACAGATCTATGATTGGAGGATTGAAGTACTTGACACATACAAGACCTGATATAGCACATTTAGTTAGAATTGTAGCAAGATTTCAAGCTGAACCTAGATTATCACATTATGCAGCAATAAAGAGGATACTAAGATATTTAAGACGCACAATAGACTATGGATTGTGGTATGAAAAATCTGATGAATTTACCCTATGTGCATATACAGATGCTGATTGGGGAGGCATTGTTGATGATAAAAAGAGAACCAGTGGTGTAGCCTTTTTTCTTGGAGGAAGATTGGTTTCTTGGCTAAGCAAGAAGCATAATTATATTTCACAAAGCACAGTAGAAGCAAAATATGTAGCAGCAACAAACAATTGTAACCAGATAATTTGGATGAAGAAAATGCTAAAGGATATTGGAATAAAGTTTGGTGAACCTATTGTTATACATTGTGACAACACCAGCATAGTTAGTATATCTAAGAACCCTATATTACATTCTAAGACAAAGCATATAGAGATTAAGTATCATGTAGTAAGAGAGAAAGTTGTTGAGAAAGAAGTTAGATTGGAGTACATAAGCACAAAGGAGTAGATAGCAAACATTTTTACAAAGCCTTTACCTAAGGATACATTTGAGTATCTGAGAGGTATCCTTGGGGTTATGCCCTAGCCTACTTTTGATAAGTGATACAGTTGATTGCATCCATCCAGTGGTATATGAGCCTTATCTTTCTTTTGTACTAGATGTTGGTACTTCCTCTATGGGGGAGTATGTGTATCTAAGCTGAGTCATGAGGACTCTAGTGAATGTATTTTTTGAACACTGTCTTTTGACATTGCAGTTGTTGTTGGCATAATGATGAAATTTTATGTCATTGATGCCAATGGGGGAGAAGTGTACATGAAAAACCATTTGTACCATCTATTGAAGAGAACTGAATAGGAAAATGAAGCAAGATTTGATTGATGAAGAGGACTTGAAGTATTTTCAGAGCAACAGTGTTGCAGTATTGGATTTTTGGAACATTGGATATTTTTCATCTATTTTGCCATCAATGCCAATGGGGGATATTGTTAAGAATGAATGCTAAATGTTTGGTAGCCATTATGTAGTAGTTGTTATTGCATTCATGACTATGATTGTCATTGATGTCAACATAGTGATCTTCTGGAGATTTGCAGAGGAGCAGAAAATGTTTGGATTAGTGCATGTGGGATATTGCAGATATAGCTATGCAATGTTGAGGATTTAATCTTTGGTATGTTATATGTTTATGGTTAAGATCACAGATAGTAATTCATTTATTCATGGAATTTATAAGCATTTTGGTGGAAGCAGTATTCAGGTAGTGTTCCTGAGTATCAGTTTGTGGAAATTGGATGATATCTCCTAATTGGGATGGCATTTGGTTTTGCATAGTTAAAGGGAAGTTGAAGACACATTGATAGTAATGTGGATGACAATGCAAACTTTGAGGTCACATGGATGGAGAATTATTGTATTTGGAAGCTGACAATTTTGTGTAATTTTGATGTAGCATGTGGAAACTTTTATTTTGTAATTGGATGCCGACTCATTTGTAATTACTTGAGTGTGGTATAAAGGAAGGAATGTTTTTCCTTATTTTAATATGGTTGAATATGATTATGATGATGTATGCATGAAGTGAAGAAAAGATCTAATGAATTGTGAAAGTGAAATTGTAAAAGAAGACATGCAAAGTACAAAGATCTGAAATTGAGATCTGGTGTAGCAGTAAGTGTGGTTTGGCATAGTCAAAGAAGAGGTAACATATTGCTGAGATTAGTAATCTTTTGGTATTATTCTATTGAGTAATACAAAGATCAGTTGGATAGTGTGTTCAGTGATCTTACCCTGAAGCTGTTTGGGCAGTGGTCCTTCTATCTTCCATAACTCTTAATAGGGTTAGAATCTTCTAACAGGGATTCAAAATCTCCTAACAGGGATTCCTCTATACTGAATGTATTTCATAAGACTCCTAATAGAGTCCATCCTTTCACAAAGAATATTCATATTAGTGCATCTTTTTTGGGCATCATTCCCATCGGGGTTTACTCTTTGATCAAGAGGTTCCCGAGTCAACATATCTTGTGTCATTGTGTTATTGTGTATGAATATCTTTCTATGGTTGGTAATTATATTGCTTACATGGTTAAATGTTGTTAAAGTTGATAAAAGTTATAATTATTAGATAACTGATTCACCCCCCCGCTCTTAGTTATCTTGGTGGACTTTACTTTCTAACAGGTAACTATTTCATGGATGAGTTTGTTTCCTCTTCTTGATTGAAATCACTTGTCCTATAAAGAAGTTCACTACAAAGTATCTCCATAGCTATTTAATATATTTGGATAATAGAATGAAATCTCTTATTTATGCACTAAAGGAACACAATATAAGAGAAAATATTCTAGAGCTATTATTTATTCCTTCCTACAACCTTGAATAAAGAGAGAATTTACCATTATTCAAACCTCTCCTTTTATCCTTCTCCTTTCATATGTCAAAGAAATATTAGGTATTCACGAAAAGAAATCAGTAATCAGACATTTGAAATTAAAGCTTTAAGCTATTATATACATTTATTTGAATTTCTAAATCTTATACCATCTATTTCACTACATAAATTTCTCTATTCTTATGCCAACATATCATCTATATCTGATTATTTCAAGGAGATAGCAAATAACCTTTACCATTTATTTGTCAATTTCTATTCATGAATTTAAGCCTTTTATATGATAGTCATCGATTAGAATTATTAAACTAACTAGAATTCAGCCTTAGCTTAGTTACCTCTATCTATATTTATCTATATGGGATTATACATCAGAAAGAAGAAAGTGAATTAATGTAGCCCAAAACCCTTCAAGAACAACAATTCAAAAAAAATGCACAACATAGAATTTCAGAACTCCAAATTCATCATTCACCTTCTCGAACTTACTCTACCTCTACAATGAATGAAAACAACTACATATTACAATTTTTGAAAATTACCATATTTGGTAGATTTTTAGGAAAATCAAATTTTCTATTTTTGTTAATTTTCAAAACCCCTCCTACGAATCTTGATTTTTTCAAAGAAATGCCCCCAACTAAGGCAAGATGAATTGCCAACTAATCTACAAAATTGGAAACATGATTTTGGATTTATTACAAAAGACAACTTTCTAAAAACTGGAAAAAACATGAAAAGCCAATTTTGGAGGCCAAGATGATATTTCTAGCTTCCGAAAAAAGGTTGAAATGGTCAACAATTGAGTTGAGCTCATTGACAATCCAAATAAATTCTCCTCACACAACTACCTGTAAAATTTCAGCCAAAACCCACATCTAAGTCAATAACCTTGATCCTCAGATGCTCCATATATATATATATATATATATATATATATATATATATATATATATATATATATATATATATATATATATATATATATATATATATATATATATATGATTATATACAAATTAGATAAATAATTATATATATAAACATATTAATATATATTGTCATGATTGTGTATATATATATATATATATCAAAAGTGGCATAGAAATATTAGAAACTATATAAGTATTGCATTCTTGTGGTGTCCTTTGCATATTTGTAGGCATCTGGCCATGTGGAAAGGTTTATCACTGCAACCAAATCCCTAGACTCTGAAATGCGTCAGAGAATTTCTCAATTTATTCTTAAATACCTTAAACTTGAAAGAAGAAAGATAATATCTAAAAATCTATAATTTCAGTTACCTACAAATGTCATGTGTTATGATTGATACTGCAATAAACATCAATAGGTATTTTACTACTTATGATTATTCAAAATCTAAGTCTGTAGTTAACTAGTGCATTAATGGATTTTGTGTCTTACTTTACATTCATTGACTGCTTGAATCATATAAATTACCATTCTAATTTTTGATCCAGTTTATTTTGTGTTTCTATTTTTAAGAAATGATGCATTCACGATTAACAATATTTTATTGAAACCAAATATCCATAAATTTTGAAATCCTTATATGTATATATCCTTATATTGCCCTGTAATTATGTTAGATTTAGTAATCTTACCTTGGTTGTTTTATTTAATTTGAGGATAAACCAAGGTATCCTCTTATTTATTTTAGGATATTCCTAGAGGAATCTCTACATGTAATTTTGTCATCTAGTCCAAGTGGGAGGACAACTCATATTTAGTAATTCCTTTGATAAAGAAATTATTTTATTCCTCCTTATGAGGATGCTCACACTTGGCACACATTTAGTATGAATGTGACACTCATACACATGGGAGTTACATGCAAACTCCTTCATTCATCTCTACTTAAGAGATGCTTCTCCACACACTTGATACAATTTTCTCACTTTTTTTCACATAATTTTCTCTCCTACTAGTTCTATCACTATTGTATTGAGCTACTTACTCATATTTTATCTCTCTCTTTAGGCTTTTCATGCCTCATTCATAATACACAAAGAGGTTTTTCTTTGCTTTTCCCCTTACAAAAATCTCTTGGATCTTGTTGGATTCTTGGAGTATTCTCTTAGTTTTGGTGACTGATCTTTCAACTCTCTCATATTTCATTTATGGTAAACTCCTTCTTGCCCTTCACTTTCTTGAATTATCTTCTTGATCTTTTTTCCATTCTTTTAATACTTCTAACATGGTATCAAAGCTATTTAATCTTTGTTTAATTGTTTTTAGGAAGGTGTCATTCAAAGGAGCAAGCTCTTCTTGTTGATCTAATATTTTTTGTATCTCTTTCTTGTTCTTTTATCATTTTAGTTTTCTTAGTTTCTAACCATCTTTAGAAGGCTTACTGCTAGAGAGTAGATTTTTGAATTTTTTTTTGAATTTGGTCAGTTCACCACCAAACCCACTCAACTTTCTTCATTTCAAGTATTTTTGCAAGTTCTAATCTCAGCCTCAATCGGGAAAATGCAAGTCTTTCTTTTAAAGTTTTTTTTAAAATCTAATATTTCTTGCAGGATTCATCTATCTTCATATTCAGTTTTCTAATCATTCTTTTGATCATACCCTCTACTAGTTTGATTCTTGTGGGATTCAAATAATAATAATAATCTTAGCATTTTATGATATCTTTTTGCATGCAGGCTATTTCTTTTTTTTGGAAGGCATATCTCCAATCTCTTATTGCGTTATTTTAATCTTAGATTTTTTTTACAATATCTTTGTGCATGTAGATTTATTTTATTTGTATTGCAGGCATATCTTTGTTCTAATATACACCTTTGTTATTCTGATTTTATAATATTGTGCATGCAAGTTTCATAATATTTTTTCATAAATCTCTAGTTTTTCTAACAAATCTTGATATACTTTTGTCTGTGCTTTTTTTTTTCTCTTTTGTTTGCTAGTTAGATGCGTGATGTAGTTTATTCATTCACATTCAATATTATCATTGTCTCCATTATCCTTGGTGGATAGTTCCTTACCCCATCTTTTAGTTCATATTTTTCACTGAAAAAGTACAGCCCAATTAGTGTTGGATTTTACAAGAAAATGAAAATGAATCTTGAAAAACTGATATATGGGTTTTGTGTAGAATGAGCACATTTAGCTCTAGGAAAATTTCTCTAAATTTGTCATTGTTTAGGAGTTGTGACCAATCTTTGTCACTCTTTGTATCGCTACTTCCATTCACAAGTTTGAGCTAGTCACTACTTGGCTGCCAACATTTTCTCTGCTCAAGTCTATTTTAATCTTTGTCTTTCTCTGCCATTTTTAGCTATTCTAAGTTTAGTTTGACTATTTATAAAAAATTTAATGATTTCTTAGCTAAGTTTAGAGATAAGTTTGAATTTGAATGATTTTTTAGCTAAGTTTAGTTGTCTTTGTATTCCAGTTTGATTTCATTTTAGAGAGTTTGACTCATTTCCATTATATTTATTTAATAACATTGTTCATAATATTCTCATCTATTTTTTTATATTATTGCTAGTTATTATTAATTTCCATGCAAAAACATTTTTTTTCTTATTATTTGTCTCTTATATTTACTAATCATTACAGGTTATCATAGCATTCTTCTAGTTATTGAAATTTTTTAATCATTTCTTGTAACACTATTTTAGTCACTTTAATTAATCATTAGATTCTTTTCTATATTTAACATGATTTATTCAAAATTTGTTTATCATAAAAAAAGTTAAAACGTTAAAACAAATTTTTCGCTCGATATTTTTTTAATATTGTTTTAAGGTATTTCTTATTTGATCTATATAAACATATTTTAATTACCATTTTGATAATTAGTTGCAATAAAATTTTGTTTTCGAATTTAAATAACTTTTAATTTTCTTTCATATTAACCAGTAACATTAATGTTAAATTTCTCTCTTAGATTCCTTTTTACATATTGCATTCTAGTTTATTTTGAATCACTATGTCCACATTAATTTCAGAAATCAAATTGACAAGTTCTAATTACCATCAATGGAAGATGCATATTTTTATTTTTATTTTATTTTAAGCATTTGCTAGAAGTTTCTATAGATGCCTCTCTTGAACCGGTTTCCATTGCTTCTCAAACTAACAAAGATGCATGGTAAGTTAAAAATGAAGAAGCCCTTGGATTAATTTGTCTTTCGGTTATTCTTGATTTATATGTCTTGATTGGACATTGCACCAAATCCCATCAAGCGTGGATCATTTTGCAACAAACATATGATAGCTCCACCAAATCACATAAGATTCAACTCCAAGACAACTTGGAAGACCTCAGGTATATTGATATTAAATCCATGGATGAATTTTTACTTAAATTTGATGCTCTTAAAACTCAATTAAGTGGTATAAATGTTACTTTAACTGATATTAGATTAATTACTATCATTCTAAAGAAATGTCTTCCTAAAAAATTTCAACACTTTATTACTAACATACATTCACAGCTTGTTATTCCTAGTTTACCTCCTCAATTAACTTACGGTATATTTCAAAATCTTTTACGTCAAGAGGAAACAAAGTTATTGCAACTTGGTACTCTTAGATCTTCTAAAAATGCTTTGTGTCTAAACATCAAAATCAAAATAATAGATCCTATAATCATAATACTTCTAATAATAATCATAACAATTATAATCATCATAATAATTATAGATCAAATAATAATGGTCATTATAATTCTCAACATTATAATAATAATTATCGGCATAACAATAGTCATAATAATAGTTATCATAATAATCATAATCATTCTAATAATAGACCTCATTGTACTTATTGTGGGAAAGATGGTCATGTGACCAAGAATTGTTTTAAGAAACAAAATCATGAGCAACATTTTACTCCTTATAATCAAACTAATGAAAACTCTCATAATAATAACTCTCATCAAGATTTTGTTTCTTGTTATGAGATGTTTAATCCTCACTATGATAATTCTACTATTTGGGATGAACCCTATGATGATGGATATTCTTGGGATAACCCTCTAGATTACTATCTTCCTACTCAAACAAATTTAATTCAAAGTGATACTATGCACTCTCCTTATGATGAATTCCAATTTCATAATTCTTTCTCTCATTTTGATGATATTTTTTAACAAGAAGAGAAAATTATTTCTAACTTTCTTAATGTCACTTTTCCTTCTTTTGATTATCCTATTAAAGATATGTTCATTACTCAAGATGAAATTCATGATGAAGGTGTTAGGAATGACAGTGCACAATACAACTAAGAGGGGGGGTGAATCAGTTGTATGAAAGATTATTAAACTTTAAACTTTAAGTAGCAACAATATCAGATCCAATGAACACAATAAATACCAACACAATAACATAATATTTTGGTCTTAGAGAAACCATGTTAAAGGTAAAAACCCCAATGGGAATTAGCACCCACAAATGATTTACTAAGAGTATAGTACCCTTGTTAGAAGATTTAGCCCTGTTAGAAGCTTATTGAAACATTACAGTACATAGTCCTTATTAGAGGAGAAACCCTGTTAGGAGTCAAGAAGAAAGGGAGGGCTCATTGCCCAGAGAAGGTTAAATCCACCTTCAGAATTCACTGTTCACAATACAAGTGTGTATGAAGAAATACACAATCTTTTTGAACTATTCAACAACAACTATCTTTTCTTGATCGGTTCCAATGAAGTCCACTAGTAAACCTCTACTCTACATACAAAAGACACAAGCTCATAGCTTTCACAACCTCTTTATATCACCTTTTTCTCATCCATATCTTTTCCAAAGAAAAGACCTCTCATTTATACCTTATTACAATTCTCATGATCAGGTCAGTCCATAAGCCTTTCCTAATTAAAAATAAGTACATAAACCCTTTCTAAGATACACACGGTATCTAAAACAAGTATACAATGATTACATTACAATATTTAAGGACTGACATCCTTAATTTATGTTTGTCAAGCAAAACATATGCTACATCTCCTAAGTCAACTTCCAAATAGGTCTTCTCCATAACACACACCACAAATAACATCACAAAGCATTATGTACCTTGTGCTAACTGATGAACATCCTTCAATTCCTTGTCTATCATCCCTCAAGCTCCCATACCTTGAATCCATATCATTAGGAAGATATACCAGAAAAATAGAGACTAACTCTATCATTTCTCACTGTCACAGTCCAGTGACCAGTCTTCACCAAAATATCTGTAACTCATCCAATATGAAACATTACATGATGTGAACTTGGATATAAGATCACAACACCTTCCTGAACTCTCACTTGACTTTGCAGCATCTGAAACATCTGTATAGTGTTTGTACACTATGATAACCAGCTTGTTCTCCTCACAGAAACATATGTTGACATCGGTGACAAAACACAAATGACAATAATATGAGTGCCCATTCAGTAACATAGTGATTAAAAATGTAGAATGTTTCAATCACCTCCCCATGCATTAGCAATTAACAAAAATCTCCTCCTTTGGCATTGATGTTGACATATGGGAGAATCCATCATCCCAAAGTTATATCAATCCAAAGTTCTATAACGAAAAAATACTACATAAAATCTCCCCATACAATAGGGATTTTCTCATAGCAACACTCCCCCTTTGACAATAATGGCAAAGGGTGCCATGAGTCATCAATTGTTTTCCAACATCTTTCTTCCACGATCACTCCCCCTAAGGAGCAGATCCCTACATCCAGTCCAAAATATGATAAGGTTCTGAAAACCTCTGGATTGATGCATCTCTACATCATTTAATCCTGACTTGGAGGGGCCTAAACCCCTAGCATACCTCTGATATATTCAAAGGTATCATTTGGTAGCAGCTTTGTGAAGATGTATGCAATCTGCTCTTTTGTACTAATATATTCTAATTTTATTTCTTTCTCTACCTCCTTGTCTCTCAAGAAGTGATATTTGATAGAAATATGTTTAGTTTTAGAGTGCATCACCTGATTCTTTGACATATTCATTGTACTAGTGTTATCACAATGGATAACCATAGGCTCATGAAAAGTTAGTCCTATGTCCTTCAACATTTGTTTCATCCAAACAATTTGAGTTTAATTTATAGCAGTAGAAACATACTATGATTCAACAGTAGATTATGCTATACAATCTTGCTTCTTACTTAGCCAAGAAACCAACTTTTTCCCAAGGAAAAATGCACCACCACTAATACTCTTTCTGTCATCAATGTTTCCTGCCCAATCAACATCGGTATAAATATGAATTTCAAAACTATCATTCCTATCATACCACAAGCCATATTCAATTGTCCCTTTCAGATATTTGAATATCCTTTTCACAGTAGCTAGGTGTGTCTCCTTTGGCTCTACCTGATATCTAGCCGCAGTTCCAACAACATTAGCAATATCTGATTTGGTATGAGTCAGATATTGTAATCCTCTAACCATTGATTTTTACTTGGTCTAAAATACACACTAAGTCTCATCATTACATGATATCTTATTACTGGTCACCATGGGTGTTCCTAGTGCTTTACAGTCTTCCATTCCAAACTTCTTTAGTATTTCTTTGAGATACTTAGTTTGAGAAATAAAGATACCATCCTCATTCTGAATTATTTGTAGTCCAAGAAAGAATTTCATTCCACCATAGTATGATCTTGTCTTTGTAGGTCCACATAGATCTTTATGTACCAAATCCAACTTTCCTTTTGATGTATATGCTTTTCTTTTGTAACTACTTCTAGTCTATTTTCCCATAACACATTCTCTACATACAATGTTGGATGGTTTCAAAATCTTCAGCAGATCTCTTACCGCATTAGCCATACTTACCTTCATAATGTTATCAAAATTAACATGAAAAAATCTTCTATGCCATAACCAACTGTCATCTACCTTTACAACAAAACAAGAGGCTCTAGATATATTTAATTCAAATACATTACCTCTAGATTTAGTACTGGTTGCAATCAACTTACCTACCTTACTTCTGATAAAACATTTACCATTAACAAAACTTAATTGAAACTCTTTATCCATTAACTATCCAACACTCAACAAGTTATGTTTCAGTCCATCAACAAGCAACACATTATTTGTATTAGTCTTTCCATCCAAAGTAATAGATCCTATGCCTATGATAGGTTTAGGAAGATTGTCTCTGAATCTCACAACACCACCATCATACTTCATTAATTTAACAAACTTGTTTCTATCTCCAGTCATATGATGTGAACAACCATTGTCTATTATCTATTTAGTTTTCTTGTCAATATGAGATACTAAAGCCTTTTCCTCATGCATTGGTTCATCTCTAATAACAACAATTCCAATCTCTTCATAATCTAAATCATCATCATTATAAATGCCTTCACTAGCATAATAACATTTTTTATCCCTTTTAGACTTGAAAAACTTAGGTTTGTACTTAGGAACTCTTGTAGGACATCTAGATGAAAAATGACCTACCTTATTGCATGAAAAACATTTCAAGGGTAACTTTCCTTCAAATTTTCCCTTACCTCTATTTTATCTTCTAGAAATCAGTGCAACAAGTTCATCCATCTTTCTTTCCTCTGCCATTATATGTTCCCATTCCTCAGCATACTCACCAAGCTCTTCTTTTAGGTCTTCACTACTGGTGCTTGGAAGTAAAGACATTTTCTTGTGTGCAGATGCCTTGAATGTAGATTCCACTTTAGGTACTGAACCTCCCATTTTAGTAGCCTCAAAGGTAGTTAGATTTGCAATCAACATCTCTTTGCTAAAATTCAGAGTTAAGGGTATAGTCTCTTGAATAGACATAGCCTTGAACTTGTATACATGTGTCACTGATCTAAGGATCTTTGCAATAACTTCTTCTTCATCATAAGTGCCTCCATAATTTATGATTCAACCACAACTTCTGTAACCCTTTGAACATAAGCCCTAATTCTTTTATCATCCTTCATTTATAGCTTCTCCATCTTGGTTTTCCAATTTTGTAACTTCGCTTGCTTGGTATATTTGTCTCCTTCATATAATGCTTCTAATCTTCTCCAAATCTCATATGCTTAATCCAAGTCTTTAACTTTAGTAAACTCACCTTTAGATAGTGCGCTTATCAGTGCTTCCCTTGCAACCATGTTGTATGAGAATACATTCTTTTCATCATTTGTAGTTGATGGAAAATCACTCTCAGTCTTTATAGCCACCTTATTCTTTGTGATCAACCAATAGTCGATGCCCAAACATAGAAAATGAGTTTGCATCTTTTTCTTTGAACTGTCAAAGTTTTCAGGATTAAATTTTGGACCATCCTTCCTATAGAGTTCCATCTCCAAGATCACCTCAAGTTGTTAAGCTTTATCTCTGAGGACCACAAGCTCTAATACCAATTGTTAGGAATAACAGTCCACAATACAACTAAGAGGGGGGTGAATCAGTTGTATGGAAGATTATTAAAATTTAAACTTTAAGTAGCAGCAATATTAGATCCAATGAACACAATAACACAATATTTTGGTCTCAGGGAAACCCTATTAAAGGTAAAAACCTTGATGGGAATTAACACCCACAAATGATGTACTGAGAGTATAGTATCCTTATTAGAAGATTTAGCCCTGTTAGGAGCTTATTGAAACATTACAGTACATAGTCCTTGTTAGAGGATAGACCCTATTAGGAGTCAAGAAGAAAGGGATGGCTCATTTCCCAAGGCTCACTATCCAAAGAAGGTTAAATCCACCTTCAGAACTCATTGTTCACAATACAAGTGTATATGAAGAAATGCACAATCTTTTTGAACTGTTCGACAGAAACTATCTTTGCTTGATCAATTCCAATGAAGTCCACTAGTAAACCTCTACTCTACATACAACAAACACAAGTTCGCATCTTTCACAACCTCTTTATATCACCTTTTTCCCATCCATATCTTTTTCAAAGAAAAGACGTCTCATTTATAC
Organism: Chamaecyparis obtusa; assembly: GCA_027943335.1. Classification (NCBI taxonomy): domain Eukaryota; kingdom Viridiplantae; phylum Streptophyta; class Pinopsida; order Cupressales; family Cupressaceae; genus Chamaecyparis; species Chamaecyparis obtusa. Next base: position 364,045 of record BSBK01006700.1, read on the forward strand.
CTTATTACAATTCTCATGATCAAATCGGCCCATAAGCCTTTCCTAATTACAAATAATTACATAAACCCTTGCTAAGATACACATGGTATCTAAAACAAGTATACAATAATTACATTCCAATATTTAAGGACCGACATCCTTAATTTATGTTTTCCAAGAAAAACATATGCTACATCTCCTAAGTTAGCTTCCAAATAGGTCTTCTCCATAACACACACCACAACTGACATCACAAAGCATTCTGTACCTTTCCTTGACCAATGAACATCCTTTGGTACCTTTTCTATCATCCCTTAATCTTGCATACCTTGAATTCATATCATCAGGAAGATATACTAGAAATACAAATAATAACTCTATCATTTCTCACTATTATAGTCCAGTGACCAGTCTTCACCAAAACATCTTTAACTCATCCAATATGAAACATTACATGATGTGATCTTGGATTTAAGATCAAAACACCTTCCTGAACTCTCATTTGACTTCGTAGCATCTAAAACATCTGTATAGTGTCTGTACACTATGATAACCAGCTTATTCTCCTCACAGAAACATATGTTGACATCAGTGACAAAACACAAATGACAACAATATGAGTGCTCATTTAGTAACGTAGTGATTAAACATGTAGAATGTCTCAAACATCTCCCCATGCATTAGCAATATCCAACAGAAGGTACTAATCCTATGATTTTTGTGAAGGTTAATGATAATGATGATGATGCTTATACTAGCTCTCCTCCTCTTGATGTTTCATATTATGATGAATACATTACATATTTTTTTATGCAACTAAAGATTGCATTTCTGATTCTATGACTGATAATTTGCAATATGATTTTTCTTTCCAAAGTGTTACTTAATTAGCATTATGAGATCCTAATGATGGGAGATCTACTAATGGTTATTGCCTTATTGTGGGCTCAAGTGTTGATCCATCTCTATCTCTATTTTCTACTGGAAAAGAATATTTAGAATGTACTCATGCATCTAAAGCAGTTATATGGGATCAAAGATTTTTTGAAGATTTGGGCCCTCCTCTACAAGCTCCTACACCTTTGTATTGTAATAATCAAAGTTCTATTTCAAAGAGTCATATGTACCATTCAAGCTCCAAGAACATATTACTCCATAATCACTTCATGAAAGATCAAGTTGTAGATAAACATGAGTCCCTCATCCATTTCAAGGGAAATGATCCAACTGTCAATATCTTAAAGAATCTTTCTCAAGAGAAATCTCAAAATCATTGTAAACATTTGGGTTTGATACCTATTTCTCTAATCACCCCAAGTAAAGATTAAAGGGGGGTTTAGATTTAGTAATCTTTCCTTGGTTGTTTTATTTAATTTGAGGATAAACCAAGGTATCCTCCTTTTATTTATTTTAAGATATTCCTAGAGGAATCTCTACATGTAATTTTGTCCTCTAGTCCAAGTGGGAAGACAACTCATATTTTGTAATTCCTTTAATAAGGAAATTAATTTATTCCTCCTTATGAGGATGCTCACACTTGGCACACACTTAGTATGAATGTGGCACTCATACACATGGGAGATACATGTAAACTCCTTCATTATCTCTACTTAAGAGATTCTTCTCCACACACTTGATACAATTTTCTCACTTTTCTTCACACAATTTTCTCTCCTACTAGTTCTATCACTATTGTATTGAGCTACTTGCCCATATTTTTTCTCTCTCTCTATAGGCTTTTCATTCCTCATTCATAATACACAAAGGGGTTTTTCTTTTCTTTTCCCCTTACAAGAATCTCTTGTCTCTTGCTGGATTCTTGGAGTATTCTCTTTGTTTTGGTGATTGATCATGCAACTCTCTCATATTTGGTTTATGGTAAACTCCTTCTTGCACTTCATTTTCTTGGATTATCTTCTTGATCTTGTTTCCATTGTTTTAATACTTCTAAAAAATTCCTACTAGATAAGAAGCTAATGAATAATCCCTCTAATTTAGCCACATACATTTCCTAAATAAAAGTAGTGAAATGATCTTGATTATCAACACATCAATTTTATGAATGAATGATTCCTACAGACATAGATAATGTAAAGAGGATGTGAGACCCTATTAATCTAAATCATCTTTACTACCTTCTCTATCCAACTAATGATCAGAAGCATTTGGGAGGTCAAAACCCTGATGCATGTACCTATTATGACCACCTTCCTCCAGCTAAACTTCTATCAGGTCTTTTGACTTAGTTTCACTAAAGAAGACTTTATCCAATTCCCAAACATTATCATTATGCCAATATGAATAAAACCAATTCCCCTCTAGCGGATTATTGATATGAATGAAAAACATCAAAAATTCTAAATTCCTCTTAATGGTAGTTTCTCTGTCTAGGAGGGAGTTAAACACTTCTACAGTCATGAAGAGAATCTAGGGATCAGGCCTTTCATTTATTGAAGACCATTCAAAATACCTAGGTCTTGTAACAAAGAAGTCACTACAGATGTTTTGGATGACTATGTCAAGATTGCTTGAAAATTGTTGTTTGAATAATCTGGAACATAATTTACCAATGTTTTCTATATCTGGATCAATATAGACAACTATACATATAAACATGGTAGGAATTTTAGAATAGACCCTACATCTATCTACAAAAAGAGATTATTTTCCTAGAATATGATAAACCGCTTTAAGGTTGAGGGAGTGGGTGTTCAACATAAAAGCTTTGAGACAACTAAATGTGTTCTCTTCAACATGTGCATTCTATGTCCTTGGATGAATCATCTTAATTGGAGAAGTCATGATTATCGTGATTTGGATAGCCATAGGGATAACAAGAAAGCTTTCTCATAAAGCAAATTAAATAATGAAACTAGCCTTAAGGTGCTAAATCTACCTTACAACTATTCATCTTCCAAAATGCTAATTAGTTTTACAACTGTTCATTGCCTAAGATAGAAACGAAAGCTAAAGAATTAGGGATGGAAGGTGAAAATTATTTATATATAATTATGTATTCATATAAATGGATATCTACCCAAGAAAATGGGAAAAACAATTATTGAATTATATACAAATCTGTGTGAAGGATAATATAATTATATAAATTACAGTTTATATGAAAAGGATATATATATATATATATATATATATATATATATATATATATATATATATATATATATATATATATATATATATATATATATATATATATATATAAATATATAAATATGTTTATATATATATATATATATATGTATGTATATGTATATATATATATATTTATATGTATATATATAAATATATATATATATATAAACATATTTATATATTTATATATATATATATATCTATATATATATATCTATATATATATATATATAAACATATTTATATATATATATATATATACACACACACACACATATATATATATATATCTATATGTATATGTATATGTATCTATATATATATATATATATGTGTATCTATATATATTATATATAGATA